>JASCQY010000001.1:17866077-17879895 GCA_030264315.1 Sardinella tawilis
TTTTTGTCAGCTCCTTGTACTCGACCACTGCTTCCACTGGGATGTTAGGTTTGGGCGCGCCGGCGTATCCCTTTAAATCAGTTTAATATCGTCCCAGCATTGTTCAATTCAGGCTTAAACAAGGACATACAATAAACAAACATGGTGCCCCTTTGTAACCATGGTGAATAAGGTTAGAGTGAATAAATGCCTATAGGCAGTCATCGGAGACCTGTGAGGTATAATCAATCTGTAACCATACTACTGTGTTCCTATAGCTGGCTGTGCTATTGCAATCAGCCCCCCCTCTCTGGTGGTGAGGTATGGAGGTCCTGCTGTGGCCACCTGCCATGCCCTTGCACCCATTGAAGGTATGGGCTGGGAGTCCACTGTGGGGGCTGTGGCTTTGGAGATGGGAGTTACAGAGCTCAACTGGACGGTGAAGGAGCTGAGGGGGTGGACAGTGAGCCCACAATGCTTCATCAACCCAGTGGATGAAGATCAGTGCCAGCGAGAACTTCCTGTGGTGGTTTACAGTGAGTGTTTCTTAAATTCCTTTAAAAACAAACCCTTGTGTTTTACAATGGATTTTTAAAAAAGCAAATCAAAGCAAATATCTCAAGAAAGGGGGTCTGTTCCTTTAAAGAGCTCAATATGAAAATTTAGTAAGCAATAACCCCCGAGAGGCCATGAGTTATGCTCATTTTACCACGGCTAAGGTGAGTCGAACTACAGTATGCACAGTCTGTTTCAATGCAAGTTAAGTCACATCTAGATTATAGGCTGTGGACCATAAGAATAAGGTTGCGATAGTCAAGCATCTCTTGTGATTGCTTAACTCATTTTCAATGTGCCTTATACAGCGACTCCAGAGAGCTTGCTCATTACTACAAATCGTCAAGGACCATTGGCTGAAGGGAAATATTACACCTTTTCTTGCCACATTGACAACATCGCTCCTGTTGAGAACCTGACTGTGAGGTGGTTCAAAGGAGACAAACTGGTGAAAACACAAGACTTCCAGAGCACCACTGTGGGCCCAGAAAATGTTACCAGTGACCTCCTGGTTGTTCCCAAGACATCAGATAATGGAGCACAGTACAGGTGTGAAGCAGAGCTGGATTTAGGCCCTGGAGGACCTCCTGTAGTGAATTCAGACCCCTACCCCATCACTGTGTACAGTAAGTTGGCATTCAGTTAGACTCAGCTGTTGACCTCCAGGGTTTTTAGTGCCTTTAATATGTCATGTATTCTACTGTATCATACTACAGGTGGCTGTCCGGTTGTCCTGAGCCCTCCCACTCTGGTGGTGAAGTATGGAGATTCAGCCTCAGCTGACTGTAGCACGTTTGTACCTCACAATGGAATCGTCTGGAAATCTACTCTGAATCCTGTAGAAAGAATGAAGGGGGTCCAAAAAGTCACCTGGAGTGTGGAGAGCCTGACAGAGTGGACAGTGAAGTCCAAGTGTGTCATTGACACGGCCGAGGAGCTGTGTGGAAAAGAACTCAATATCATTGTTTATAGTGAGTCCTCCTTTTATGGTGATCAAACAATTTGTTCAAGTGAAATTCAAAAACAGGGTCTCATTTTCTCCTGTTTTTTTCACAGAGCTTCCAAGTGCTATACACCTGACAGCAGGTAATGATGAAATGAATGAGGGTGAAAACTACAGCCTTACCTGCCACATTCAAGATGTTGCTCCAGTTCAGAATCTAACTGTGAGCTGGTTTAAAGAGGGGAAGCCGTTGACAGACCACAGAAACCAGATCACCATAGTGAATAATGAAACGGTCAGCAGCACCCTCCAAATCACACCCAGTGCATCTGATGATGGAACACAGTACAGGTGTGAGGCAAAACTGCAGCTCGGCCCCAACTCTCCACCTCCAATCAAATCCGACCAGCATCCAATAAAGGTTAAAGGTGAGTTATTTTTTTTTACTTTAGGTGTCCAGCAGAGAGCACGCTGAACTCTATGACCGGGTGCTGTTTCTTAAAAACAATATCAAATCAAAAGGAAGGACAGCACTCCTTATCATGTACAGCTTATTGCCTGTAAACAAAACTGGTCTACAAAATGTTCTACAAATGTTTGTTGATAATGCACATTTCACCACAGATTTTGTATACTTTATGACCTCTAGCAAAATGGGTGTAGTACCCTGATGTAGTATCTGAAAAATTCCCAAAATGCACTGGGAAATTTTGATTAAGTTGTGCTACAGCTACATATTAGACTAATCACAACATAGGATATAATTGACAGTATAATTGAATGCAGAGTAGAACCAATAATCGTTCCCCAAAATTAAATGATTAAGTTATGAAGTTCCTTTTAAGCATTTTCATTCATCAATTCATTTATGTCTGGAAGTAGTAGACCTAAATGTGATTATTTAGCATTTTATCAAGTTAATTTCAGGCTCACAGTAGCCTGGGAAATCCCATGCTGCCTTGCGCGCTCGTTCCGAACTGCACGGGAGCCTGGAGACCATGGCTGAAAATTTCGCATGAATTTGGGAACCAATCACACAACGGGGAGAGATGGCAAGACGATGCACGAACAATTTGGACAAACGAAACCTGAAATCCTGTACGAGAAAATGTATAGGTGGTCCCCAGACTAAATCTCACTTGAGATTTAGGCTGGTGTTAGCTAGGCTAGGCTCACAGACCTATCAAAATGTTAGGCAAAACCCACATATAAATATGTCATACTATCCAACAATATAAATCTCTTGGAATGATCGTTGTTAACCACAAATAGTTCACATCATGATTTATTGTTTTGAACTTTGCCAAAGATGCATAGAACTGCTTTGACGACAGAGGTCACCATTGAGCAAGTTCTGAAGTTCAGGGTGATTCATACGTACTGCACATGTGTAGGCTATCTATGCTGGGCTGAGGACTTTTTTTCTTCTTCATATAAATGAGATGATGCCACCTAAACTTTTTTTTTCCATTTTGAGCCATTCTCCATTGTGGGTAGACAAGATCACTGAAATGTTTGTTTTTTTTTCTCTCTTGCAGGAAATTGGACTCGAACCATTACAATAATTTGCATAATCTTATTTCTGCTTGTGTTACTTGTGATATGTGTAATCTTCTACAGAAGACAGAAGCAGGGGAACTACACTATAGTGCAAACGAACATTGCTCTGACTGAGACTGCAAACGGAAAGGCATCGTAACGGTGTGAAGTATAAATTGACTTAATTCTTTTTCTATTCTATGAAACTTCACCATTTCTAACAAATTCCTGCATTATCTGCAAGGTAGAATAGAATTTGTCTTTTCAAGACTTCTCTCAGCCACCTGTACAGTACTGTCCAAATGTTCTCACCTCTTATCCAAGCTTGCTGACAAAGGAGGGTAAGACCTAGGTCTGAAAGACTTGACCATCCAATATTGACCAAAGGGCACTGGCTGACCGTCACATCTGATGCAATGGACAATGATGGTTTTCAGAGATGTGTATATAGTTGATGTCATGGACTTCAATTCTCACTCCATTGGAAAAAGGGCCAGTCTATAAGGTGGAATACTGTATACTGGTGTCTGGCAATTGTCAGGAAACCTCAAGCCTGGCACACATACTCATTTGCTTCTCCTCCATAGGAGGTTAAAGCTGAGGACTTGACCTGCACTCGATCAAAGAGAACTGTGAAACTGGCTGTTTACCTAGTGATTATGTTATGGATGCTGCCGGATGCTTGAATTTCCTATGGAATGAAGAACGAATTTCAGTCATTGATTTTTTTTTCTTTCTTTAAGTTTATCTTTATTACTGCTTTATTTACTAATATGTGTTTGGATCACTGTGCCCTTTCATTACATACCGTTTTTGTTTTTTTTTTTAACTTTTTATATAACACCAACTCCTGTCCAGGGACTAGAGTTGTAAATTTGCCTGGCTATAATCTGGCTCAATAATATATATTTTGCACTGTCCCCGTCAAATAAACAATAAATAAAAAATAAATAAATAAATAGATAAATAAATAAATACAGCCATCTTTTCCTCAGTTTAGGACTCTTTCTTTTTCTTTTGTTCTCCTGCGCTGAGTGCTCTCTTCTTCCTGACCATGTTACTTTCTGGCCTCTCTCTCTCTCTCTCTCTCTCTCTCTCTCTCTCTCTCTCTCTCTCTCTCTCTGATAGGCCTATATTTTTATACTTTTAACATTCTTTTATTCTTATATCTCATTGTTAGTGCTTTATTTGACCAATGCTTGTACACTGCCTTGCTTATGCTTTTACATAAATCATTCATTATTCCACCCACCAATAATGTTTATTTTCTCATATGCCACTCTTGTGCTTTTAGCTGACAAACTATTTACAGTAATTCAATCAAGATCAAGGTAACACTTCACATGTTAGCCACTACTACATACCTAATCAATGCCTATATTAGTGACTTGTAAGGCATGTGTTAGGCTATATCAATCATTTGTTAGGTGTGTATTCACAAATTTCTTATTCATGATTAATTAGGCCTTTATTTTTCATATTATCTTAACAATGCCCTGGTAAGCCATGATCTCTACTTAGTCTACTTAGGCTACTCTACTTAAGTACTATGTGCCAAAAGAGAATATGAATTACTTACTAGTGTACTGTCTGAATAAATCACAATAGCAGGAGAACAGTTGTAGAATAAGCACCGAAATACAGCAATGAGGTTGAGCCGTAGGCTATATAGCCGTACGCTATTTGTGACTTATTCAGACAATATACTGGTAGGTTAAAATAAAATGTTACCAAGATGGGTTTATTTATTTTATGGAGTCAGATTAATTGTAGTTTCTCATAATATTTACTATTAATACATGCTGCTGTATTTTGGGTTCATCCACACACGCTTAACCCATGTCTCTTTTCAGGGTAATGTCTTAAGCCTGTCATATATACATCTATACACTGAGAACCTGTGCCAGCCCTTTGAAAGATGGTTGGTTAGTTTTATTTTTTCTGGCATCCCTGGTTTTCCCTCAGTCTCTACAGTTGTTGAGCTGAGGAAGGGTATACACTTATTTCCTAGGCAGATCATAAATTAAATTTTGAATTAAACAGAAAGGGACATTGAATTGAAACATGAAACATGGTTGAGTTCTCCTTTATATGTAAATCTTGAAAAACGTACAAAGAGCGACTAAACAATTGTAGAATTACTGTAGATAAAAAGTCTGCCTGTGATGTCACATCACAAATCAACTGTAGTTAAACTGTGAATGCTAAGGAGGGCGCCATTTAGCCAGAATTTATCATTTCAATGCCCAGCCTGAAGGTTGTAGGCATTTAAACTTGCGCTTGAACTTATTTTTGATATATGAAAATCATATAAAGAATATTTAACATCAGAGAACAAGGTGAAACACTTCATTCATTCATTCTCCAATTTATGTCCTATGCCTCAAGATTTTTCATGTTTTTCCTTTGCTTACAGGCCCAGGGGCAGCGAATCAGAATGGCACTTGATTATGAACTATATAATGCATTATTTGCTGTATTTCAGGGTCTGAACCTCAGAGCAGTCAGTATGGCTTAGACTAGGGTCCCTGTCTTGGCCTCCTCTGACCTGCGGCCCCCTGGGTCTGGTTAGCCCATTTGCTAATTCAGGCATGAGGCTACTCCCGAATGTATGAATTGCATGCCACAGCCTTCCATGCCTTTTTAAAAATTATTTATTTTATTTATTTCTTTATTTCTTTCTTTTAAGTTTAGTTTATGTACAGCACAGGTATGTTGAACTCTCTGGATGTCCACTCTGGTTCCTATCATTAATGTGGAGTGCTGTGCTACTGTGAGTAAACCTATATCTAGTCTATGTGTGCAAACTTCATCAAGTTTATTGGTTAACTAGGCTGCAGTTGCAGTTGAACTGTGGAAAGGCTAGCCTACTCAATACAATGCATCACCATCACAAAGCAACCAGTAAAGTGCCCGGCCATGCACTTGCATTGTAGATGCACACATCCATAAATATTATATAGCCTACTTATAAAACATAATGCACAATACATACCGTGCATACATACATACATACATACATACATACATACATACATACATACATACATACTGTACATACATAATGCTTATTGCACTTCTTTAGAAGTGTTTCGGACTGACTGTTAGCTAAATTAAGTTTTTTTTTTTTTTTTTTTGCCAAACACTGCCTATGAGCAATGCAGTCAATGCAGTTATTTGACACCCATCCAACATCCTAAGGGGTCACCGAGGGTGATGAACAGCCTCTGAGATGAATCATAGACATCAATGTATCTGTGTGAGAATGTGTGTGTGATGGGCATCAGTCATGACATGCACATTACACAATGGCATTACATGGCTTGAACGTGTGACTTTTGACTTATTACAGTAGATGGCAACGTTACAAATGACCTAATCATCATATTTTATTTTCTTCTGCATTACTGTGACATTCCGTTTTCCAAACATTTGGATGTAGCCGATTTTGAATAGTGGGCGAAGTGGGCTAGGGTTGTCTTCCAGCATTGTTTCACTGTCCCCAAACTTTTTAAGCAGTGTAGGCTAGTCTACTATAGTCTACTTTACATATTGCTGGGTGCCTCAAGGAAAATCCTGCCTCCCTATTATGACTTATTGTATAGTCGAAACATCGTTCTGATTAAAATATTTAAAGCTAGCTGTTCCTGTTCTTACGCACATCCATCCCATTAGTTTGTTTAATAACTATATTCGCACGACGTCTCGTGCTATTGCCCGCTGTTCTGTTTTGGCCTCTTCCTCACGGGAGAAAAAAATGTATATTATTAACCTAGTCTTTTTATTTAAGGAATTTCAGGCTCTTGCAGCTATTTCACATTCGGGACACACTCCGTGAACTAACCCAATCCAGCGGCTCCTTTAAGAATTAGGATTTGGGAGTGACGCGGATATGAGCGCTACTTGATCCCTCTCTCAGCTTTGCCACGAAAAATTCAACGGTATCGTTAGTTTTTTCTACATGGATATGTTGCAATCTGAATAAATGCATTATATGCCATCTGTTAAGAGCTAAATGGTCGGCCTTTCGAATGTACAAACTAGTTGTGCAAACAGTTACTTTATCTCGAGCACATGAAAAGATTTTGTTCATGACGCGGCTGGCCGTCCGTGGAGTTTTGGGATAACTTCTTTGTACACAAGGATAGCCAACGTTTACGCTAACAAGAAGACCAAGGCTTAACATGGATTGGGGAACAGATCTTTGGGTGAGTTGGACAGACAATGTTGAAGTTTATCTGTAATGGTGATTAAAATGAAGAATTCAGACCAAAGCCACATATTAGAAAATTGGATGGCTTAACGGTAGCGTTAGTTGATTTAACTTACTGTACACTAAAGTGAATGCTGTGTAGTTCTGTCATGAAGTTAGGTTAACGTTTACAGTAAACTCGTGCTAGCGCTATAACGTTAACGTTATGTGAATAGGAGCCTAATTTGTCAGATGAAGCACTGAACATGTTTTACTCTAATATTAATACATAACGTTACTTGGCATGGCTGGACATAAAAAATAACGTTAGAATTCTAGCGTGCAAGGAACACCTTGAACAGGCCATTGCCTCACTCGATGAAGAGTTGTGGCGCTGTTAATGTAGACTAACGTTAAGTTAACGTTACCTCCAAATTAGTTCGCCTTTGGGTAAATGGTGGGTTCGGTAGTGTTAAGTTGATGTCTAAATTAGCTAATTTAGACAACATTTGAGATCTCGGAGAGCAATGTTTGGAACAGACCCTCTGTGATTTAAGTCGCTGGGATGCACAATTACCATAACATTAGCTCGATATCGACATAACGCTAATTCTATTCGTTTAGTGGCAAAGAGGTTTGATTAAGAAATTCCAGAGGTGCTCTTCACGACATGGATATTTGTTTGATTGCTGTTTGCTGTAAAGTGGCATAAAAGAGTAATATTAACGTCAGGGAGTGGCTAACGTGATAATGTTTGCATAAAGTTGCCCCCTTCTTCGTTCTTACCAGTAGCCTACATAGGTGGGCTAGTTTGCAAGCTAATTCAAGTTCATTCCCCGGGTGTTCTCTCAGAAAAATTACCCCCATGTCTACAGAGGAAAAGAACATGTTTTTGGCCATTTGTAATGTAATGTAATTTTAACCATTATACAACTAACCATAATCTTGCATCTACTGTACTTTGTCATATAGCTAGTTGGATTGACTTTAGTGTGAAATCCAAAAATGCTTTTATTTTTAATTTTTTTGAGGGCGGGCAAATGCACGTTCTCCTTGATTTTGGCCAACTTTATTCTTGTAAAAGAGTTAACTGCCCTATCACCCGGCTTTTCTTTGCTGTCGCATGCGGTTAGTTTTAGAAATAGAGCATTCTCACCTCCCACAGCTCCTATGTGCCATGGGTTGGTGACACAAATTTGTGTCAAGGACAGGACACTTTTTTTCCTTCAATTATAACGTTACATTCTATGTAAGCTCAAAATGTGACGGTGGAAAAATGACCATCTACTGTTGTAATTGTTATCCTGCCGTGAGGGGGTTTGAACGGGCAGAACAGGGCAAATTAGAGCCGTCCTAATCTTGGAGAACTTCAGAAAGTATCAGTTTCAAATTGTCAGATAGCTGCATTATAACTCTCCATTCCCCCAACTGCTAGAGAAGAGATAACTGAGTTCTAGTTTGCACACATGCACTATGCATTCCCTGTTTGGGACAGAATACCTGTGGCAGTAATGCCAGTTGAGTTAACTGTTCTGGCGCACATACACACACACACACACACACACACACGTACACACGTGTGCTTCAGCTCTCTCTTGCAGCATCAAAGGGGGGTGATGGAGAGGGGGGGGGGTGCTAGGTCCTGACCTCATTCCGCTGCTCCCTGTGGGCCCCATTCCTCTGTCCCCTTTCCATCTTCAGAGTTGGAACATCAACCTAATTAGTTTTGCCCTAATTTAATGAAGCCACAACAACATGTAGTTCATGTCCCTGAATATATCCAGGCACTCTGTCATTCACTGAAGAGGTAGGCATTGAAGTTCTGATTTTTCTTCACACACAGTCTACTGCTTTGTTGGTCGCAGTTACACAGCCGCATCTGTTGAATTCTAAACCGAGTGTGGAAAAGAGGAGATTCTACATGCTATTGCTAACTATATGCATTTGTGTCTGTGTAGAACTTTGCTGTAGGTAGGATTTTGCATTGTTGTTAAGTGACAGGGACAAGCCTTTGCAATGGCATATGCTCCCTCCCTTATGGTTAATCCAGTGTCTATTTTTGGAGCCTCTAGTGTGAAGTGTGTCTGAATGCGAGGGCCTTTTGCATCTCCCCCTTCTCCTTCTCTCTGGGAGACTGTGTTCTACATGACTTTGAAAAATGTAGTGCAGCAGGCTCCCCATTAAGTCTTTATGTTGATGACTAAGGAAAGAAACATTTGCCAAGGACTCTGACTGCTGTCATTTTTCCTTCCAGCACGGCCCTCATAACTTATTCTTTATTCACACTTGGTCTCTCTGTGTGTTTGTGTGTGTCTGTGTGTTTGTCTGTGTGTTGTGTCTGTGTCTGTGTGTGTGTGTGTGTGTGTGTCTGTGTGTCTGAGTGTGTCTTGAGTGTGAGTTTACAGTGCTTAGGGATGGGCTGTCCTATCAACAGTCCCACTAAAGCGTGTGTGAGAGAGGAAGCGCTGTAAAGGAAACACTGTAAATAGCCTATATAAGCTGACCGTTACAGTTGATCAATTTGTCCTGCATGTCAAATTAGGGTTGGTTTCCTGCACTGGGGGCAGTTTTAACATTGCAGTGGGTTTTGTGAGTCAGTGAAGAGTTTCAGCCCTGCTGTCTACGTGATTCGGTGCAGTGCCATTGTTGTTGTTTACGGAATGAGCTTTGCAAACAATATGGCGCATGAATCATGAACGCATTCTTGCATAGTTCCCTCTCAAACTTCTCACCTACTCTTGTTTTTCATGATGAGCCTCTGTGTCAAACACCCTCAACCTCCTGGATCTGTGGGCTCATTACACTGCCTCCAGCGTGATTATCAAACATGTTTTCAATAGGTGTGTTTAATTTGTGCTTCAAACTGTTCTTGCTCTTTGGTTTAATCCAGTCTCCACCTCTCCACCTTTAGGCTATGTAGAAAGATACAGAGGTGTCACTGCAGGTGGCTTCAAATAGGCTAGCCTAAGCTAATAGGCCTAGATGCTGCCACAGACTGTCAAAAGAAAGTGCTGTACAGAACCGCTGTAAGTGCGTGAGTGAGTTTTGTATTGGTTGTTGTTGAGGGAACAGAACAGGAGGGGTCAGGGACGTGGCTCAGCTTGTTAGGAATTCACTGCCCAGCCCCCCCATCCCCCCTCCCCCCGCCCAGCTACTGTAAAGCCTATTACTGCAGGAAGGTGCCGGAGGAGGAGGAGGAGGAGGAGGAGAAGGTGTGTGCTGTGCTGCGCTGCACTCTGATGTGATGTGGGGCAGCCGAGGGGGCTGGCTCTCAGATATCGTTCTTCACGCGGCGGCATGCCTATGCTTGAGGCATGTGGTGGGTTGGAAAAGATCACAGCCCAAAAAAGGAACGGTGTGAGCAGGACAACCACTAAAGGCCTGTGAGACTTCTGGGAAAGAGCGCAAGCTTTTCTTATGCTGGGCGCGTTTTCTTTGGTTTGGTTCTTTCGTGAAATGCTTATGTTCAAATAAAAGCTCCCACAAAGTTTTGAGCTATGAACGTAAGCTATGAGCGCGAGTTGTCAGTGACGCTATCAGTACGAGCAGCCCCCCGTCCGTGAAGTGTTTTTGTGCCGAGGCATGGCAGGAAATGGGATGGAACTGCACTTCCTGCTTCCTGTCTGAGGGCTGTGGTGGTGGTGGTGCTTCAGGGACTCCATCCCCTTCCTTTGGCTGTATCAGAGCACCACATGATTTACAGTGGCGGGGCAGCCTTCCCACAGATAACACGGCCTGAGGTCAAGGGTTACGAACATGCAAGGAATCCCTGGAATGCCCAGTGTGTGGGCAGACGTGGTGCGAATCGGCAAGCAGCAGCCAAGGCTGCTAGGCCCAAATATCAACACACTAATGCCCTTTGGAATCCCCATCGTGTTAAGTCAGTCCAGTAATGTCTCTCTCTCTCTCTCCTGTCACGTCCAGGCCATATTTTACACGGTCCTCCCGTCCCCCCTGTTTAATCTCCCCGTATTTAATTTAACCTTGCTTTGCTCTCTTCCGCAGGACCAGTGTGACATCATTGAGAAGCACACTCAGTCTGGGCTGGATCTGGTGGAGAAGTATGTGAAGTTTGTCAAGGAGCGGACGGAGATTGAGCAGAACTATGCCAAGCAGCTGAGGTAGGTCTGCTTCCTTGCCTGTGTGTCCCTTGATGCTTGCACATTCAGTTCTCCGTTTGTGCGTGCGTACGTGTGTGTGTGTGTGTGTCTCTGTCTGTCTGTCTGTCTGTCTGTCTGTCAGCCAGCAGTGTTTTTACTGCTTTACTTGTGTTCTTTGTTATGTTTTTCCCCGTCTGAGTTTGTCAGTTTGTTTGAGTTTGTGTCTGCAGAGTTTTCTGAGTTTGTCAAGACAGTGTGTGTGAGTATTGTTTTGTGTGTGTGTGTGTGTGTGTGTGTGTGTGTGTGTGCGTGTGCATGGGTGTGTGTGTGTGCGCGCGCGCTGAAATGCCTGCAGTATCTGGGGTGCGTTTGCACTGCACTGTGGTAAGTTGTGAAATATATGTTGGGTCTCATGACTGGTTTGGGGCAGAACTGAACTTGCCTGTTCCCTTGAGCTTCTTCCCTGGCCGCTGCCCAGCCAATCCTGGAGACAGTGCTCTCATTCTCACACACATACGCATACACATACACATACACACACTCACACACACACACACACACACATGCACACATGCACACAAACACACACAGATACACACACCTCCCTCCCTCCTCTCTATCTCTCTCTCTCTCGCTCTCTCTCTCTCTTTCAGTCCTCCTTGCACTCCTTTCTTCGCCCCATTTCTGCTCTTGTTCTCTCTACCTCCTTCACACGGATGTTCATCTGTCTCACTGTGTCTAGGAGGAGGGGGAAGTGGAAGCAGACTGACATGTGACTGAGAGGAAGTAGACAAAAGAAAAGGAGAGTGAAAATCCTTAAATTCTAAGGAGCGGGAGAAGTCTGAGAAAGATGTTCCTAGTCCTTAAAATTCCTTGGACTGCTCTTGCATTCATGATCATACTTGAAACAATGAAACCTTGCAAACTGCAAATAGTGTTTATTACTGAGGTCAAACATTTGGAAATGGGCAGCCTTGAATTTTTGTATTTGCCATGAGGTAACGGGCTCCTTAATTATCATTGAATCCATGCACAAATCTACTTATTCTAGCTGTACAAAATCCCCTGAAATATGAAGGATTTTGGCTCCACGTTGTAATGGGAACTGCTGTTGTACCTCCAATTGTGGGGTCTTTCCTTCCTCAGATGACTCCTGGAAGTTAGGCGTGATTGCACTGAGCTGAGAAGGAAACTCGTTAGCTCAGACCGGAGATAACACGCGTCGTTTTGTAGACTGTAATAAAATGCACGTCAGTTATGTCATCGTAACAGTGAAGGCTTGTTTTGAGCTGCTTCCTCTTCGGCCTTATTACATGTGACCTCTCCCTTCCCTGGTTTAATTAAAAAAGAGCTCTCTCTATGTGTGTGTGTGTGTGTGTGTGTGTGTGTGTGTTTGTGTGTGTGTGTTTGTGTTTCCTCACAGGAACCTGACAAAGAAATACAGCCCCAAAAGAGGCAGCAAAGAGGAGCAAGAATGCAGGTGAATCGCTTGAAGCTCTCAACTTACTCTCTTCACAAGTAGTTAAGCTGCGTCCACATACGTAGCTACTCGCTTCTTGCTTACCTATGCAAAAGTTAAGATAATTTTAATTCGGAAGCAGCGACATCGGATCTCTCGTACTCTCCTCACCCGCCCAGTCGTTCCATCGCTGGAACACATCCACATTCTATTGACTGATAGTATTCAGCGAGTAGAGAATGGCGACGTATGTGGACGTAGCTTTAAGGGAGCAGTCCGCCATCTTTGACTGCCGTAGGCACAAATCCGAAAGAATTCTCCTCACGCTTCTTTAAGACGTCCATTCTGTGTTGGCTCCCCAAAAGCAAGCAAGCAAACAAACAAACAAATAAAAAGCAGCTTGAATCTTGCTATATCAACATTGTTTTGGCTATCATGGAGGACTGCACCTTTAAGGTGCAGAGAGACCCCAGCGAGTGACTCATCGGCAGCGTGGAGTGTCATGGGAGCCACCCTGACTATAAGTCACACTGTTGCTGAGAGCGACCTGAGGGCCTCGTTGAACAATGGCCTCATCCACACGACAGAGAGCCATGCAAATGAGTCCAATTACATTGCCCCAGGGCAGCAGGAATAGGGAAACGGGGAATGGAAATAACTTCCTGCCGGCTCCTGCTTTGGTGCTCAGTTGTCTCCTCTCCTTCAGGCCATAAGGTTCTATGACCTTTTTTTTTTTTTTTTTTACAGTCCTCCACTTGCTGCTTGCCCCGAGTGAGGGTGGATCTCTGGATTATTGTTGTTCTCTACTCACATGTTGGGCCCTTACTCCCCTCCCCCTTCCCATCTACCCTCTTGCCCTGCAGGTTCTCCAACCACCAGTCCTTCCTGGACGTCATGAACGAAATGAACGACTACGCGGGCCAGAGAGAGCTGATCGCGGAGAACATGATGATGAACATCTGCATCGAGCTCACCAAGTACCTACAAGAACTGAAGCAGGAACGCAAGACGGTGAGAAAGAGAGAGAGAGGGGGGGGGGGGGGGGGGGGGG
>JASCQY010000001.1:17987745-17997745 GCA_030264315.1 Sardinella tawilis
TCTCCTCTTCTCTCCTCTCCTCTCCTTCCAGTCCGCTGCTTGGCAACCGCTGGCCCTGTCGGAGGCTAACAGTATTTGATGAAATGGGAATCAGAGGGGGACACTTCTCAGGTTTTGTGGACAGCTGCTGTGGCTGTGAGTGGTTTATATGGCATGGATGAACACACTCACACACGCACACACACACACACACACACACACACACACACACACACACACACACTCTCTCTCTCTCCATCTCTCTCTCCCACACACACACACACACAAACACACACATACATACCGTTACTGTATTACAGTACACACACAGATGCACAAACATGCACGTGAGCACACACTCACACACACACATACACACTAACATGCATGCACTAACATACACTCACAACCACTCAAGCACACACACAAACGAGCATAAACAAGCACACTTTCACACACACCTACATACACTGTATAATCACAGGCACACAGACTCACACCTACTGTATAACCATAGGCAAGCACACACAACCTACATATGGTATACACAGAACCACAGCAATGAAATGATGTGTTCTACAAGGTTCTCATATTCTTACAGACAGGTCCTGCTTGAGCACCTACAGTAAGACAGCTAATGAATAAATGGATGAAGGCAGATTGTCACAGCAAAGTAACAAAGACTCACACTGTGAAAAAATAACAAATAACAACAACACAGACACAATGCTTACATTCACACTCTTCACAGGAGACAGGAAGAAAGAGAGAGAGAGAGAGAGAGAGAGAGAGAGAGAGAGAGGGAGGGAGAGAGAGAGAGAGAGAGAGGGAGGGAGAGAGAGAGAGAGACAGAGATGGGGAGGGCAGGGGAGAGAGAAAAGACCCTCTTATATTATTGATTGTGACACAACAGTGTCTGTGTTGTCTGGTTGGGGAGCTCTCTTCGGAGGTCTTCGGGGTGTTCTCTACAAACAGTCTGACTGCACACACGCACACACACACACACACACACACACACCACTCCTCTCTCTTTCTCGTCCTTTCTCTCTTCTATCCATCATTCTCCTTTTCACTCCCTCTATCTCTCTCTCCCATTACAGTAATGTAATGTAAGTGTCTGTTTAATTTGTTCATTTTGCGCAGTGCTATGGTGACTCGCTCAGCCTGGTTAGAATCAACGTCATGCTGTGGAGGGGAAGCTAGGGGCAAGGAATGGAATGGAGAGAGAGAGAGAGAGAGTGAGAGAGAGACAGAAAAGAAGAGGATGAGAGGCTGCAAGAGAGTGAGAGAAATAGAGACAGAGAGAGCTTAAGATGAGGAGAGAAAAGGGTCTTTTTTTTTTTTGGGCAATAATCATCTTGACGATTAGCCTGGCTAACACCAGCCTAAATGTCAAGTGAGATTTAGTCTGGGGACCACCTATACATTTTCTCGTGCAGGATTTCAGGTTTCGTTTGTCCAAAAGTTTGCGCATCGCCTTGCCATCTCTCCCCGTTGTGTGATTGGTTCCCAAATTCATGCGAAAATTTCGGCCATGGTCTCCAGGCTGCCGTGCAGTTCGGAACGAGCACGCAAGGCAGCATGGGTATTCCCAGGCTAGTATGCTGCAATGCTGATATGCATATGTGTGCGTGTGTGTGTGTGTGTGTGTGTGTGTGTGTTCAAGCAATGCTCATGGGTGGTTTGGAAGGTGGGTGTTGATGATGATGAAGAGCGGTGCATGTGTTTGTGTGTGTGTGTGTGTGTGTGTGTGAAGGAGCAGAGGGTGTGTTTTCTTTCACATCTGTACATCTAACACGCTGTGTTGACAAAGGGCCCGCTGGCGGAACAGCACATCACAGGCTACAGTACCAGCACACATGAAGATAAGGCACTGGGCACACAAACCACCCACAACTCCCAGGCCACACTGATGCCACTATCAGAGGATGCCAAAAGCTCCAGACTCAAAAGTAGGTCTTCAATCAAAGCAGCAGGGGTACACTGGGCAGCCACTGGACCACAAACAACCACCCGTTGCCATGGGATACAGACTACAGGACAGCAAACAAACAAACAGTCTATGATGTCTATGAAGTCATGTGACTTTCCCCGCTTCATTCCCATTCCACAGATGCAGCTCTCCAGCTCTCTTGACCTTTTTCAGGTGTGGACTTCAGATATGGTTAAAGTTTCATTGTGCGATGAGACGAGAAGGACAGGAGGACGGGAAAATAAAATAAAAGCAAAAAAAAAAAGAAAACACTTGATTTCTGACTAACCTTGAGAGGGAAGTCCCAAAAGAGTCTGCAGGCCTTATCTCTCTTTTCCTGCTCTGTTTATCTGCACCGATGCAGCGCACCACACTCACTTAAGAGAAGGAAGAGGACAAATGGACCTCATTGGCAAATGGAGTCAAAAATGTGTGTGTGTATGTGTGTGTGTGTGTGTGTGCATAGTAACGAGCCAGCGATCGTTAGCCTATTCCGCTCCCATTTGAGTGTGAATATATCAGAATGGTTGTGTTCCATGAGTTGTCCTTCTAACTTGTACCATGCACACATACACACACACACACACACACACACACACACTCAGACACACACATACACCCAAACACACTCTTTCTCTCTCTCACTTTGGCTCTTTTTCCCCTTTGTTTCTCTTGAGGAATGAAAAACAAGTTAATTGAAATGAATGGATTAGGAAGTGAATCAGCGTTGATTACATTTTCTGTGTGTGTGTGTGTGTGTCTGTGCGTCTGTGTCTTGGTGTGTGTGTGTGTGTGTGTGTGTGCTTGTGTGTGTGCATTTGTTTGTGACTCGGTGTATATGTGTGTGTGTGTGTGTGTGTGTGTGTAAGTGAGCTGCTGATTAGTCCCTGAGTGAGAGGCGACACTGGGATGCCGCTGATAGCTGAGCGGAAGGCTCCACACCAGCAGCTTCATCACAGGTAAGCGGGGAACGTCAATAAACCCACGAGAACTTCAGAGATAAAAACAAACATGTTTGGAATGGGGGGGGGGGGGTTCATCTTTTTTTCAAAAGTCAGACAACCGGTTTCAAGAAGGCATTTGATTTTCAATCAGGCTTTAGATTATTATTATTATCATCATTATTATCATCATTATTATTATTAAGTTTCATACTTCAGAATAACTGTACAATATATACCACAGGCACTATACACTGGAGGGGGGGTCGGGGGTCGGGGGGCAGGGTGGGGCAGGAGGCAGAGGTACACATAGTCCAGCGCTGTGCACTTTCAGATTGCCAGAACAAATTGAGATTACATCCTCAGTGCAAGGAGTAGAGTGCACATATTTACAGGAAACAAGGTAAGTCAACAGGAGTACACGTCTGATTAGGACATGAAGGAGCACCACATTACCTTGGAGCTGAAGTGCACTGTGCTCTCTATGTTCCCTGAATGTTTGATGATGGTGTGTGTGTGTGCGTGTGTGTGTGTGTGTGTTTCTGAGTGTGTTGTTTCCTAAAGGCAATAGGGGTTTACAGTAGTTCAACACTAAAATGAGCACTGCTTTCACCCAGCAGTCACTGGAGCCGTCTACCTCCCCGTGCCTCCTCACCCTGCCCCTGAGGCATAAGAATAAACAAAAAACAATAACAAAAAAAACAACAAAAAACAACAACAACAAAAAACAAAAACATGGTCATTAGCACCACAGCATGAGCAACTGAACAAACAAAAACACACAAGAAAAGTGACAATGTACAAACAGAAGTGGAAGGCATTCAAAGAAAACACAAAATCAAACAAACAAACCATAATAAATGGCGTAAAAAACGGCAAGTGAGACGTGGGAGATGCCATTTTTTGTCTCTCTTTCTATGTGTGTGTGTGTGTGTGTGTGTTTGTGTGTGTGTGTGTGTGTGCGTGTGTTCTTTCCTACTCCCGCTAACAAACACTCCTTTTTCCTGGCAGTCACATGAAATTAGGTCAGTCTTGATGGGAAGGCACTGAAGTATAATACTCTCGACGACAAACAGCTCTCCGACTCATTTTCCCCACCAATGCCTAAATCCTGACCTTTACTTGCTCGCTCAGTGGAATATTAGCATCCCATGCCTATACTGTGTGTGCATGCATACCACTGCAGAAATATACCCCGGCAAAATTGATGAGCGTTTTGAAAGGATTGTAAACAGCACCTGTCTGATAAGGAAAGAAATGTGCGTTTGTATTCATAGGGTACTTTTCTCCATGTCACGTCAAGCGTACCCTGTAAACAAACTTCGCCTTCCAAGACAGCTCTCATCCGTGCTAATTTAGGACGCCATTTGCCATTGTTTGCACACGGAAATAGGCACAGTGCAGCGTTAGGGGGGAGGAATGTGCTGGAAACAAACTGCTTCCAACTACTGATGGCACTTGGTGGCACTTGGTTGGCATCTTATTGCAGTCAAGGCTATTATACATGTGGATAAAAATATCAACTTACTAAATTACTTACAATTTCAGAGCTACTCACTGGAGTGTCATATCAATCCATACCATATAATAAACAAACACCACAGGAAGACCAGTTGGTTCAAACGGGATCTCTTCAGTGGTCATTCAGTGGTAATGAGGCCAATGAGTCCCTATCTGTCAGAGATGATGTGCCTTTCTCAGTGCGTCGGCAAAGTGTAAGTATTGGAGACCAATAAAAACACTGACTCTCAAAAAAAAAAAAAAACTAACTCCATGTTGGTGAATGAATTAAAGTAAATAATAACACCAAAAAGGAAAAAGAATGATCAAATGTGACTAATTGGAAGACTTCCCTTTGGAATATGATGTGCTAGGTCTCACCCACTGCATGTCCATTGGATAATCGCTGGTCTTGATGTCATGGAACAGTGGAGAATAGCTCCACACTTTGGTTGCTCAAAAAGTCATTAGAACATGTACCACAAAACCCACCACATCAGCATAAAATATAATAAATATTGCGTGTGTGGCAAATGGTCATTGGTCAGTGGTTTGAAAAGTCTTTAAATTGGCGCATCCATTGGTGGAGTTCATCATCCATTGTAACAGACGCGTCCAACCTGGAATCCAAACTTCTGATTGGGTCCCCCAAAGTCTGAGGCCGCCACATCAATGATGGGAAGGAGGTCAGATCTCGGCGAATCGATCTCTAGCACTGTGGTCTCTTGGCCCTTACGAGACTGTAGTGGTGAAACAAGAGCAGCATTGCGAGGGATAATCAATGTTTTGTCAAAGGTACAATAGGGCAAGCAATACAAATGGAGTTTAAACACCCCACAGTTAGTGGTCACAGTATTAGCAGATGTCTTCGCACAACCTGCCAGCTCTTTCACTCTCTGAGTCCACTGTAAGGACAGCCCCAGCACCGGATAGTGGAAATGTACAAAGTGGGGTCAGCCTGTGCTCCAGGCTAAACCAAAACACTTGGGATTTTCTGAGGGAGCATTGAAAGAGGTTGGGACCTTACTCTTTGGTGTGTTTTCTGTGCTATTTGGGTCAACTATCGTCAAATATAATGTGCATCAAATATAATATACCTTACTTTGAACAAAACCATCCAACAATGTATACAGTACAGTACATGGACTAAGTAATGATGGGGTTAGGATAGAAATCACTGCAATGACATTAACTACTTTTACCAATATTATAATATGCTATTACACACTAAACTGCTTTGGGTTACACTGTTATTAATAGTGTAATAACAATGTAACAAGACCATTGATTTTTCAATTGCTTTTTACAACATAGGAACATGACCTGACATCTGCCATCAGACGGCGGCGTTACCTTGCAGCCGTCATGCAGGGCTTTGATGAAGGGACTGATAATGTGTGTCATCTCCTCATCGTTGCTCCCTAGGAATCGCAGCGCGTGCTTGTGGCTGCGCGTCGACGCGTCGTACCAGCCGGCCGAGTTCTGGCACGTGTAGGTGAAGGTCTGGTGGGCCGTGGCACTGAGGAGCTTCAGGAAGGTCAGCTGGACCACTGGGACAGGGTTGCCCTCCGTGTCAATGTAAGAGAGCTGGACAAGAGAGGGTTAATGCCTACAGTTAGGAATGCAGTCTGTCACATATACAGTATCATGCAGTATTCAGGGATAGACAGTAGGCTTGGTGCATGTTGAGACACAAAGGTGCCCTATGAAATCTTAAATGTTTTTTTAGCACAATCTCATTTTTGTCACAAATCATAAACAATTTCGCCTTGATCAGCTTGCGACCTGCCCCCTGAATACATAGTGAAAAAGTCTGGTCTTGGGAGACGACACAGGGGCTGTAAATGGCAAACAAACACTAGGGGCACAGGCTGTGCACCAAAACATGACAAACCACACTTCAGCCAAACACCAACAACATAGTTAGGGGCGCTTTGTTTGGTATTTTGGTGTTTACGTGGAACGCTAACAGAAGTGACATCATGTAGGATCTCATAGGCAAAAAATACAACACACAGTTGTGCAAACATTCACATCCACAACATATCCACTGTCTACTGTGTGTTCTCTACATACAGTATGTGTGTGCACACACACGTGCACACACAAGCGCACACCACACACACACCACAACCCCACACCACACACACACACACACCACAAGCACACACACACACCACAATAGTCTCTATGGAAAAAGTGTTCATGGACAGACAGCGGAGAGTGACAGCTGCCAAGGTGAGTCGATGAGACAGGCCAGGGTCATGCATGTTCTCTGCTCCGGGCGGTCTCTCTTGAGCCTCAGCTTAATGACAACTCAAGGAGGTGGGGTGGACTTTTGTGTCATTAGAATACATCCTGCAGCGTTTCCCATCGAGAGGGAGGGAGATTAATTCCTCCTCGACATGGAATGGCAATGGAACACTGACTTCCCTTCTTTTAATCACAACACAATTAATTATACAGCATATATTTTCTCTCTTTTCATCATCTTATTATTTCTGCTGTGCTGTAACAGATGCATTATCGTGACTGCAGTTTGGCATGAAACAAACACTTATGATGGGCTTTGTCTTTTCATTTTCAGGGGATGGAGGTACTGTTCATAGCACTATGCAAATTACTGTACAGACGATACAACTGAAAGGAATTGGACTGAGGAATTAGAATAGAATAGAATGAAACAGAAGCAGAAATATATTGTACAGTAGAGTGAGGTGAATCGTATGTAACTGAAGTGTATTGACTCAGAGGGGCACAAGGGTGACTGCATACTGTACTGTACCTCTCTGCCTCTCTTGAACTTGCTAAACCATGTGCCAGGCTTCTCTCGGTTCCAGGCTGCCAGCCGAACCTATTGACAGAAGAAATGGAGAATGATCAACACCACCACCACCATCTCTCTCTCTCACATACACACATACAACATCCACAATCTCTCTCTCTCTTTCTCTTTCTCTCTCTCTTACACACACACACACACACACACACACACACACACACACACATACAACATACAACTGCCAGCCTAACCTATTGAAAGAATAAAATGGAGCATGATCCAACACCACCACCACCATCTCTCTCTCTCTCTTTCTCTCTCTCTCTCACACACACACACATACAACATCCACAATCTCTCTCTCTCTCTCTCTCTATCTCTCTCTCTTACACACACATACACACACACACACACACACACATACAACATTCACACAGCCTCTCTCTCTCTCTCTCTCACTCTCACACACACACACAGACAGCAGATGGTGGCCACTGAGCCAGTCCTTCCCTTTCAGGCAGGCAGCCTTGGGCCACTCAGGGGGACTGACCGTTTCGATCCTCTTGTCGGGGAACAGACAGGTCTGGCCGTCTGCGGTGAAGTTGCAGTAGACCTTGATGGAGTCTTTGTGACATCCCTGGTTGGGATCGATCCAGTAATCCCCTGAAGGAAAAGGAGAAAAACGGAAAACGAAAAAAAGGGGGGGGCTAAGTCCGAGCATCGGCACTCACTCACGGATGCCACCACTCCGCAAGTCCACTCTCCCTGCTGATCAAATGATGAAATCAATTCTAATCTTATACGAGATGATGAGCCCGTGCGGACGGCTTACATTAATAAGTAGACAGATTACATCCTGTCAGAGTCTTGCGATTCGTTGGTGTGATGCAACATCGAGTAATGGTGGGGATGTGTGAAAGTGGTGCTTTGTGGCAACACATCGCATGCATTTTTTAAACTGGATTATGACCAGCACAAAGTACCACACTGCCACTGTGTTGACAGTGTGAAAATACTGTGTGATATTTGCATTTAGTTTAAGTACTGTAATTTACAGTAGCCTAATAGCTTTACAGAGTGGTTATTATTTATCAAATGTGGCAACACATTTCTGTTCTGTTCTTGTACCTTAATATGAGATACAGTAGCAACAATACTCACACCATGAGCTCAAAACTCACAGAACACACAGGTACACTCTAATCTATAATATAATGTGTAATGCACTATGCTGTATCTGTGTTGTGAGAGAGTGGGCTATAATGTAAAACGTAAACGGTCATTTTGAAAAATGTGACAAAGAGATTTCTATTTAAGAGGTCCATTTGCCTAACCTGGGCTTGCCCATACTTCCTATGACACTGCACAAAAGTCAGTATGACCAAGCAGCCTATTTACTGTATTGCCTGCCCCAGAATTTCAGGCACCAATGAGAAGCGAGCTTTTCCTCTAGAGTGAAGGAGGCGGGCTTAACAAGTTTACATTTGAGTCTGCCTCTCAGAAGGCGGTTAGTACAGTACTTGGCCAGACTAAGATAATATCAGCTTTTGTCGCAAAAGCCCGGCTACCATTTGCCTAATCTGTTTTATGGGCCACATAAAAATCAAAGTATCCTCCGCTCTCCTGCAATTCACTCTCTGGTGCATCAACAGGAAAGGACTTTAATTGTAGCTTAGAGAGAGTTTCACCGGAGCAGCTCAGATGTGAAAACTCTGATGAAGACTCTGATGAAGACGTGGTATATGTCGAAACATTAGTCCTTGTTTTTTTATACTGTCACCGTAAATAAAGATACGTTTTCACGTTTGAGCTTTGTGGGCCGTTAGGCTGGTAGTCTCACCGTCTTTGTAGTCTGGGTGGCACATCATGAGCTCCTTGCAGGTGCGTGCGGGGCTCTCGTAGGTGCCCAGCGGCCTCCTCATCAGCTCCAGCTCCGTCTTCATGGAGTTGAGCGAGGCGAACACCTCCTCCATGCCCTCGGGCTCACGCATGGCCATGTCCGCCTGCAGGAAGTCCTCCATGTTCAGCATGTCCAGCTCGGCCTCCGTCTCGCTGGCCTCCTGTTCCGGCTCCTGCTCCGGCTCCGGCTCCGGATCCCCCCGCTTCCCACCGCCTCGGCCGCGCTCCGAGTGCCGGCGCCGCTTCTTCCTGCCCTCCTGGATGGGCAGAGGCTGGACGATGGTGGCAGGGGGGCCCTGCGTGAGATACATGGGACAGGTGTGAGTTAAGGGGACTCATTACTTACAGTACGCTGAGTTGCTTAGTTATAGACAGGGATCAAAATCAGCGCCAGCCACTAGCAAAATGCTGGTAAATGTTGAAGGTCGCTGGTAGATTTTTAAATAAAAAAAGCACTGATTGAATATTGAATGGCTAGTGAATGTGGATATCCATGGTAACACTTCATATAATATAGATAAAATGTTAGCATATTCACATTAAAAAATATTAATTTATACCCCTGGTTATAGGCATACATTATAGGTCAGAGCTTACATAACTTACTCAGTCAGATTTATATTAAATAGATTCAAGTCTATAAATAGATCAATCAACAATATGGTGGATGAATCAGCGCTCTGTCATCTACTGTGCAATGAAGTGCACTAATAAGATGGCACTCATCCCACACCATGCATTAGTTTCACACACAAGATGGCTGTTCAGTACATGTGGCCAGAGCAGCAGAGCCTCCCTCCATACCACAGCGCAAACACAAATCAGACGCTGCTGAGAGTGTGGATGAGCAGAGAGGCAGAAAAAGACTTTTCCTCCTCATTCCATCTGTGTGGACAGGAGAAATTATGCCTTTATATCACACAGTCT
>JASCQY010000001.1:18045037-18056253 GCA_030264315.1 Sardinella tawilis
CCGCCCCCCCCCCCCCCCCCCCCCCCCCCCCCACCCCCCAACAGTAAAAAAAAAGTTCCAAAAAGTGCATAAGATTATCTACTCTAGAATCTTTGTTACATAATAAATTATGAAATGCCAAAAAAGAGCAGGGTAACTGAGAGAGTGAAATCGAGTGTAAATGTAATGAAATAAGAACAGAAAAAAAAAACAGAAGAAGGGACAGTGTGAGAGTGTGAGATGAGTGACAGACAATAAGTGTGTAGTTTTTTATGGTCTTGCAGCTGTGGTTTGTGCACAATGGCCGACAAGCCCCAACACGGGTGTGACCTTTGCTCTGTGAAGCTGATGATCTTGTCACCTGCACCTTGACACCTCTCAGACCATTCCAGTCACAACTCCCCACCCAATGAGTGTGTGCTGACCCTGGGGGAGATTTTCCGATCCCATAGTCAGCTATGGTCCAGTTCACCCATACAATTGCCTCTTTGAAATGGGATTGTGCTCGACTTGAACACAAAAGTTTATGCAGCGACACTCACAGGAAGTACTGTATGGGCAGGTCCAGGCTAGGATTGTGCTCAATTCTACATTGTAATATAATTGACTCTCTGATAAATTAATACCTGTCCAATCCAGGTTTCCAGACATCTGTATGCACAGATTACATTGCAATGCATACAATTTCAATATTATTTCCCTCAATTAAATGATTTCCATTGCAGTACCTAAATCAAAACAGCAGGTGGCAGTAGAATCATGAAATTGAGGTCTGAAGAATATCAGTGCAGACAAAAAAAACTGTGGAGTGCAAACATGTGAAAATGTTTTGAAATACCAAATAAATCAAAATAAACCAAATTAGACTCAGCATAAATGGCAGTGATTAAGAAAGATAATGATAAGATGTTTTAATGTATTGAACCTTTCAAGACCTTTTTAAAACCTTTTTTTAATCCATCTGTTCTTATAGTAAAACTGATGTCTGCTTATCTAACATGGGGTAATCAACCTGCTTACCTATATGCACACTTCAGCCATTAATAGCATAAGAGACATACGAGTCTCAGCCAAGCTGCTTGGCTGACTGACTGACTGACTAAAAGGAGAAATCCTGTGTGAATCACTTCATAGCGCTGTTTGGATGCAACATAGACTGAATAAAGAACTAATAACTAATGTTAAAGGAACAGTATGTAACTTTGTGGCCAAAACTGGTACTGCAACCATGTTCAAAATACTGCAAAGCATAGTATCCCCTCCCCTTCCTCCCAGACAAGAGGTTGCCAGCTAGGTTGCCAAAATCAGGTGAAGGGTGGCGCAACAGACCAAAACACGTAATATACACATAATGACAACATAAACATAAGTTGAGGGCTGCAACTTCACTTAATGGGAATATACTGTACAGGCTGGATTACTTTTGTCAATGATAAAAGTATTTGAAATGATCATGATTCCTTAATGTTTAGTGATATATCAGGGCCAGTTTATTATTCATTCATTTATTTTTCACATGCTGTTCCTTTAACTGGATGGGGGAAAATGCGACTGAAAGCCATTTACTGAGCCCCATTCATTAGTGTTAGTTGCCGGTTCACTATTCGGTCTATGCATATGTAACATGAACTGAATGGACATGAAAATAAAACTGAAAGTGAGGTTCTGTGTCCCATTCAGTTAGTATTATCTCCCTTACAGATGGACTATGAGATCCTGCATGTCACCTCTGTTGAGATTTCAAACACCAAAGTACCAAATACAATACTAAACAAAACGCTACTGTACTCTCAAACTCACATTTACACACTCTCAAGTCAAAGAAATGCACATTTACTCATGTTTCTGACCATCACCAGCACAGTCCTATGTGTCTTTGCTCTGTCTTTGTTCCCAATAATTATTTTGAGGACTGTTAAAGCTATTTTCAAGTCGACCACAGACCACAGCTACAATTCTTCTCAGATTTTTTGTGTCGGGCCTCATAAAATGATGTGAAGGGCTGGATCTGGCCCCCGGGCCTTATGTTTGACACCCCGATCATGTTGGTGTTTGGCTGAAACATGGTTTGCTATGTTTTGGTGCACAGCCTGTGCCCCTAGTGTTTGTTTGACGTTTACAGCCCCTGTGTTGTCTCCCGAGACTGTACTTTTGCACAATGTATTTAGGGTGCAGGCAGCAAGCTGATCAAACGATTTGACAAAAATTAAATTGCGATAAAAAACATGCAAGATCTCATAGTCCACCTCTAATAATGGTATTCTCTTTTCTGATTGACTGATGCGGTGGGAATTACAGTAACTTTGTGTAACTGGCTAACTTTGCCTGACAAACCAGATTATCACATCAAATGGATAGTCTAGGGAAAATCAATAGAACAGGCTCAGTCCTAAGGGCAAAGAAAAGCTAAAGTCTAACTCCTCCAAAGACCATGCTAAAGCCTTTTCAAATGACTGCTATTTCTTGGCCCCTATTGACAGCCCTGTCACTAAGCCTGCTCAATGACTCTCCACAAAGATAGAGCGTTTTGAACAATCTGACCAATTCTTGGTCACATCTATGGACCGGTACATTGCTAGGCCAACCTACTCTGCAAAAATATTTGCTGCCGCTTGGGTGTGTTCAGATTTCTGGGCTAAGTTATAGATAACATTAGCCTGGGAATACCCATGCTGCCTTGCACGCTCAATCTGAACTGCACGGCAGCCTGGAGACCATGGGCGAAATTTTCACATGGATTTGGGGACCAACCAACGGAACCTGAAGTCCCCTATACGAGAAAATGAATAGGTGGCCCCCATACTAAATCTCACTTGACATTTAGGCAGGTCTCAGCCTGGCTAAGATAACATTTTATCCTAAATACAAACAGGAGATATTGAGACCCTTTACTTAGACACTTGGTAAACTCAAACAACAGGACTATAGACTGAGTCACACCAGATTTTTGCTTTAAAGCAGCGCATGCGGGACTTGATTTTGACTCAATGGAAGTTTTTCATTGGACAAAAGTACAGATGCAAGAATGCATTGCTGTAAGTCAGTTACTTCTGCCTGTGACAGGCCAACTGAGGCCCTTCTTTCACCTTCATTCACATTTTTAGATAAATACAGTCAACACAATGAATGGTTCACGAGAAGGAACTGTACACAGAAATCATGATAGACAATTCATCAGTTTTATAGGATTAGGATTGGTTTCACTCTATCTAGTCAGCAAGTATACATTGGATAGATGACAAAGACCGCCCCTCCTCCTCCACACACACACACACACACACACACACTTCACCCACGTGGTGCCCTTGAACACAATATAAAGACACAACATCTTCACATGAACTTGGCTTTGGTGCTGTGCAACTCTGTGGAAGAGATAACATTTGGCTTTGTTTTCCTATTAAATATCAAAGATCTGAAAACAAAGTCACATTTGAACTGATTCCACACGGGTTAACACAGTGACTAATAACAATAACAAAACATTCCGTTTTCCGTGTCTTCCAAACAAACACCAAACACTGTTTATATGGGCATTAAAATAAAAGCCATTTGTGTGAACAATAATAAGTATGTCGATGTTCATCATTAATACAGCACACTGCAACAGCATCCTCTTGTTACCTGATTATTAGTCACAGAATAGGTATGCATAATAATGAACCAAAAAGAGTAGGCTATCAGCCATTCAACATCACACCTCTATGCATGCAAGCGTGTCCTTGAGTGAGTGCGTGCGTGCGTGCGTAAACATTGTACATTGTAATAGCTAATGAAGTCGAAATAATTTGTCGGTCGCACCCTGCCAGCAGAGAACGTTACCTTCAATTGACTAAAGTTTTCATTGTGGTCGATTTTATTTGACATGTGACTGCATTACTTGCTCACATGGCCGCCTTGTTGCATGATCCGCTTTAGTTTTAAAAGTCCTAGGATCGGACTTGCTTAGCGACAGCAATCCAGCGCAGGGACCCACAATCAAGCCGGACACACCATGGCGAGCAGTGGACAAAAAGTGGTGCTGATCACCGGTTGCTCCTCTGGAATTGGGTTACAAATTGCCGTCCTACTGGCCAAAGATGAGAAGAAGCGTTACCATGGTAAATGCGCTCTCTTTACGTTGTTTCATTTCTCTCAGCAAAAACACTCTCTTATTTTGTTTTGACGTGTTTTACATTTAGATATAAGCCTAAAATACTTCTATGAAGTGAATGTAATATTTTAACAAGACTATGCAATGTGATTTCTTACGACGCCTACAGCTGTCTTTAGTGAAAGTTCCTTAATCGAAATGTTGTGAGCCTCGTCTCGTCTCCCCCCTCGTTCTGCTATTACCATCTGAAAGCGCAGTTTCCAGGGTACGGCTACACAAGGATGCCGATTTCCAGGCGGAGATCACTAGAAAGACTGCCAGTTCTCTTTCAAGTGACTTCTCCAGCACAAAGCCCCCTTTATCGCACTGAATTGTAGACCGCTGCCCCGGTTTAGTACCGTATCTAATGTGCCTATAGAGCCCATAGAGCAAGTGTTGGGAGAGGGACAAAGTTTGAGACCTGTACAAGCGAGGGCTCACTCCGAAAGCACGGATTGTTTGAAGTCTTCATCGGGATTCACAGGGTCAGAAGACTCCCATAGATTGTTCTGTCTAGTCATCCAGCTACTTGTAGCCTAACGCGCGTCCACAATGTCAGATTTAAGTTATTTAGTCCAGCTGTTGTGATTTATAACCATGAAACAGAAGTGGCAAGTGCTCCCTAAACACAGTGTCTCTCTTGAAATAAATCTGGTTGAACTTTGCTTACTTTGCCCTGCTTATAAATTGTAAAACACTGCAACATAGCAACTCTGTGTGTGACCAGGCAGGAAATCCACGGAGATTAAAAATGTGGTGGTCGTAGCTCTAATAAGCACCATTGGCATATGCCAATTTTGGAGGAGACCTCGAACGAATCCAATTACTAGGCAGTGTGGTCCACTTAAGAATGTTAAAGCTGCCCTCGCATTACAGTGAGAGCCACTGCAAAGAACAATGGAATGGTTGTTCTGTTAATACAGAAAGCACTTGTATGTGTGGCTCTTCCGAAGAGAGGAACAATTCGGATAAAGGTTGCCCCGAGGTGACTTCAGGTTCGCGGAGAAATTAAATGTATTCAGCGGGTTTTTAAGACCCCCTTTCTGACTATTATCATGGCTGCTAGCACTTGGTAGGCTATTTGTCTCTCCCTACTACCGCACAGCATTGCAAAGTGGTTGTCGGGGATTGTAGCATTGAGTGGGTGCAGAAACCATAGTCAGCGAAATTAATTGGGTCCCAAATGAGTGAAACCTGTCCCTTGGTGCCCTCCATGGGGTTAGGCTACTAAAGGATTATGGGGGAAAAGACACATTGCACAAGTTATATTGCTGGTGGGTGCGGAGGGATAAAGTGAGATTATCTCGGGCTCATAGATCACTGGACTTTCAGAACCAAATTTGGAAGGGGTCACCTGTAACAAAACATACTCCCTCCACAAATAAAACCAAACCCTAACAAAAACAACTGGAAGCAATTAGAAAGCTATTTTCACTGGTTTCTCAACTGACATATATTCAGAAATGAAATGAACCCCATTGGAGGACATTTCCATTTACCCACTTGAATTAAAAATGTTTGTATAAAAGAGGCTGGTGTTTGCATTCCTATATAGAACTTTCAGGGGGGAAAACATGTTAGATACTCCATAAAACTATGTCCATAAAATTTGTTACGTTTCTAAAATGGGAGGGCTGTTGACAGTGCTGCTGTTGCGTTTACATAATGTTTTGGCAGTAATCTGCCCGTGATTTATATCTTGTCTGTGAGATTAGTGAGATGAGAGCCAGAGATTACACTGTGGTCTTTGCAGAGCTGATTGGAAAGAACTCTGATAAGCCTGCCTTCTGTGATAGACAAATGCAGGGTGTATATGGGTTACTCACGCCGATGGGTCCAGGGTCCACAGGGAATGGGGACTATTTAGATGTTACATACGCCTGCTGTTTGCTTACATATCTGTCCAGAAATGCTTACAGGGAATTTTTCCACAGAAAACATTGAGTAAATGTGTAATCACATGATTGTTGTGGTTTATGTACTGTGTTTGTGTTTGTCTCATTGTGTGCGTGCATGTGTGTGTGTGTGCATGTGTGTGCGTGTGTGTGTGTGTGTGTGTGTGCACATGCCTGTGTAATGCCTGTTTGTGTGTGTGAATGTGTGTGTGTGTGTGAGTAAAAACAGGTCAGTCAGTGTTAGTCACTGGTTTGAACGTGAAGTACTCAAAGAAGTGGTTAATAGATAATAGACCTGCACAGATGGGGTTGGAGAGTTTGTTATGCTGTTTTTATCTCTCAAAATGATGAGGACTGCATTCATTGTTGACATTACAATACACAAAGTATCTGCATAAGTCAAAAGCATTTAAAGTTAAATAAAATGCCTAGTTTACAGTTACAGTAGTATTGCGATATAACAGTCATTTTGCATTGTGCCGGTAAATCCATTGTAACGCACTTACACTAAGTCTGATGAAGAGCAGAAGCTCGAAAACGTTCACTTGTGGTGATCATTAAAGAAACTCAGAAAGTGTGCGGACATTCTACTTTGTTTCAAACGCGCTAAAACTGAAAATACACTTAACTGTAATTCCACATCCAGCTGACTTTGTAACTCACCCCACTGCAGTCATTGCCACCATGCGTGACCTCAAGAAAAAGGACAAGCTGGTGGAGGCAGCAGGTGACACGTATGGAAAGACCCTGACACTACAACCTCTGGACGTGTGCAGCGACGAGTCTGTCAAGCAGTGCATCAACAGTGTCAAGGACCGCCACATCGACATCCTTAGTGAGTACCCATGTACCTTGTTACCAGCTGTCAAAACCCACTGGCTCATTAGTAAACTTTGTGTGTGTGTGTGTGTGTGTGTGTGTGTGTGTGTGTGTGTGTGTGTGTGTGTGTTGATAGTGGCGAGCTGAGAAAAGGAAGGGAAATGAAAAGAAAAGGTTGTGAAATGCTGTGGTAAGACTTTAGCATGACCCAGGCCACTGAACAAAGCCCTGTCACCCCTCACCCCACCACCCACCACCCCCTTCCCAGTTCAGTGTCATGCCCAGCCAGTTTCATCATGTCTCCAAGTCATGGGATGACACCTTGTGGTTAAAGTTGCGTCATGCATCTCACGTCAGTCTTAATTATCTGGTAGTTACTCACGGCAGTGCCAAGGCCAGTCATCAAAGTTGAATCGCTGCTATCGTCAGTCCAGGGGGTAGTCATGTGATTTTGTTTTGCAAGTGGGTTCCAAACGTGGCTGAAGTGGTCTGCTTTGCACGCCAGAGACGCATACTGCCAGAGCAGCAAGCAAGTAAACAACCTCTGTGGCATCTAGAAGAGAAGGAATTTGTGAAATTACAATGTTGTGTGCCAACAACAGGCTTTTTTTTTTATTTTCAAATTATTTAATGCTACTGCCAGAGAATGAACTCAACAGATTATATGCTAAATTTAGCCTCTGGATAACAAGCTGGCATATGGTAAATTGGTTCATTCAGCTTTTATCCATTGGGTTCATTTTCTAGAATGAAAGATTACTTCCATAAAGTTAATGTTCAATATTCATCAACATTCTAACAGCCTTTAAAACGGCCATGCAGCGTTCAGACTAATTCCCCTTGGGGGGGTAGCCTACAAGATGTGTTTGGTTGTAGGACCCAGTTTCATGGAGTCTGACATGTAAATTAATGGGTTTGTTCAGTCAACAATGCAGGAATCGGCCTCTTGGGTCCCATTGAGAGCATCAGTATGGAGGAGATGAAGAAGGTGTTTGAGACCAACTTCTTTGGTGTGGTGCGCATGATCAAAGAGGTGATGCCCGACATGAAGAAGCGCAGGTCCGGCCACATCGTCATCATGAGCAGCGTCATGGGCCTGCAAGGTACAGCAAACCCAGCACAGGATACACAGCACAGGGCCTCAGGTGTAAGCCTGCATGTACATGTAGGTAGAGCCAGCCCGCACAGAGACAGACTCAGACTCAGACACAGATGGTTGAGTTTAGCGCTGGATGGTAATGAATGCTGGGGTAGTCTAGCGCATCAGTGTAAACACAGCAGTTTGGATGAAATCAAAGACTCAGCAGATACCTCAGGTAATGTGACAGTAAATGGCAATAATCAGATACTTTGTATTTATTTGATTTACTTAGCCTAAGACTGCTTGTGTCATTTAATGTCTAGTTGAAGTCTGTGCCGTGGTCACACATTCATGTCATCAATATCGATAACTGAATGTGGCCACACACAGACTAGAGAGAGACAGGATAGGCACCTTATCAATGATATAAGCCCAGATAACAATGTGATCAATAAGGAACTAGAGGTTTGTTTATGTCTTGATAAGCACTTATATAAGACCCTAGAAATCTATATCCAGTGGAACTGTTGAAGAAAAACAATCCAACTAGATATCTTGTAACTTGTAACATGCATTTGCAGGTGTGGTGTTTAATGACGTCTACACAGCCTCCAAGTTTGCCATGGAGGGTTTCTGTGAAAGCCTAGCTGTGCAGTTGCTCAAGTTTAATGTGAAGTAAGTTCCCCTCTCTCACACACATACACACACACACACACACACACACACATAGCCTTTGCACTCTCAGCTCAGCGGTAGCACTCCCAGGAGAGAGCTGATTCTTCACTCCCTACTTCCCTGTCGCTCTTGGCAGTGTGTCCTTGATCGAGCCGGGGCCGGTCCACACGGAGTTCGAGACGAAGATGATGGAGGATGTAGCGAAGATGGATTATCCTGGGGCGGACGCGGACACCGTGCGCTACTTTAAGGACGTCTACATGCCGTCCTCCATGGACATTTTTGAGGCTATGGGCCAAACTCCAGAAGACATTGCCAAAGTAGGATGATCTTTTGGATGACTCTGTCATAGGCTGAAATAAATAAAAGGCCCTGTTGAAATCCTAGCTTTAAACTTAAGCTTCTTAATATGGACGAGTAGCCTCTTTCTAATGTATTCTAAATGTTTGGCCTTCTTGAAATCCACTGCGGAGATTTAGCTTCACTGTAGTAATAAATCATTGTTGAACTCCCCCCTTCCCCTTCCCTCTCTCTCTCTCTCTCTCTCTCTCTCTCTCTCTCTATTTCTCTCTCTTTCTCTGTCTCTCTCCTTTTCTCTCTCCCTCTCTATGTGTGCATCCAGTGTACCAAGAAGGTGATTGAGTCCTCTCGACCCCGCTTCAGGAACCTGACCAACAGTCTGTATACACCCATTGTGGCCCTGAAATATGCCGATGAGACGGGTGGGCTGTCGGTAAACACGTTCTACAACCTCCTCTTCAACTTCGGCCCACTCATGCACATCACCATGACCATCCTCAAGTGCCTGACGTGCAGTTGCCTGCGCAGGCGCACTATCTCTCCAAACTGACAGGGGGCAGCAGTGCATCGGTCTGCCTGCCTGCCTCTATTGCGCTGTCTGTTTCTAGCTCTCTGTGTGAGTTAAGCGGGTTAAAATGCTGTACGGTAGAGCACGCACAGACACAGGTGCTTGAGTTTAGCGCTAAATGGTAGTGAATGCTGGGCAGTCTAAAACACATCCTCTTCTCTAAAGTAACTTCCTTGGAAACTCAGTTCCTGGAGGTTTCAAATCCATCCATCCTCTTATGCAAAAGCACATGACTGTATCCCTGAACACGAGGGGACTTCTCAGAAAATGTGAAACTTTTCCGGCTGCCTGTAATCATCAGTGCACACACTGGCTAATCAAGACTCGACAACACAAATGACGGGAGTAACGCTAAGGTATAAGCTACATGAAAGCCTGACGTAATCAACAGTTACACAACCTAACTCCACTCAGCATTGCAAACATTTTGAATTCATTCACACTGTAGATATTGACTCCCGTCACACAGGTCAGTGATAAGCCGATCTACTATGGATCACAAACAATCAGTTAGATGCACTGACCAATCAGTGCAAGTGGTTCACAGTTACTCTGAATGGTGTATATCTGCTGTTAAATCTTTTTTTGTTTTGTTTTGTAAGCTGTTTTTAATTTTGTTTTATGAAGATGTAGTTTAAAAGTGATATTTTTGAAGGGCATGATTTTGAAATAAAATAACATTTCAATCTTATGGATTCATCTATCTGATATACATGTACAGATTTAGATGTTGTCCTGCTAGCCTGAAGGTGCAAGGAGTTGCAGAAGACATACTAAAAAAAAACACACATGAATGTAGTTCCAAGATTAAAAACTCTTAAAGGTCTGAGGCAGAGACAATCTGCTAAAACTTGACATTTTTAAACATTTCATTTAACTAAAAATATCCATGCAAAAGTGACACATATGGTTATATTCTGGAAGACCTCAACAATAACAACATGTGAGTAAAGTGAATATAATGATGTTATTATTTATTTAAATTGAGCATAAACACAACTAGACAAAAAACTAAATATTCTGCTAGTGGGATTTGGGTCCTTTAAGGGTTAAATGGGACAGGAGGAGTGACAAGTTATTTCCTCCAATGGAAACTTTTAACATGTCCTCAGAATAGAAGATTTAAATAGAGTCGTGCATTTGATCACATTAACAGGAACAGAATTTCAGAAGTTTTATGACAACTCAATGTTTGAGAAGCCCAAGGACTTGACTGCAATGTCTTTTAAAAACAGTAGAGGGCAGCAAAGTTCTATTTGCAACAACCCCTCGCTGAGACACTTAACGCCTCAGTGCTGGGAACAGATCCTCCTCAAGGCTGGGAACAGCACAGAGGGAACCGGGGACCATTTCAGCCAGACTGAAGTGCACTTGAGATTTCTAGAGCAGTTTAGTGTGTCATCGCCATGGGGAGGACTCGCTGTTGCTAAGTCATCATCCTTGTTGTCTGTACACACACACACACACACACACACACACACACATAGCCACATCCACACACATGCTTTTCATTTTGCTTATCTGCGAAAGCCATATTTAAAAAAAAAAAAGGCGCTGGCAGACTCATGTGTGAAAGAGTGTTTTCGGACAGTGTGGAGACTTGTTGCTTTGCGTCCCAGAGGAGCAGCCACAAGCATACGGATGTAGGCTCACAGTGTATACATCTGAACATATGGGAGGCTTCGTAAATCATTTGATGCGGTGGGAACAGTGGAGGGGGTGGCGGAGTAAGGAAGGGGGGGGGGGGGGGGTGGGGGGTTGGGGTGG
>JASCQY010000001.1:18149189-18162087 GCA_030264315.1 Sardinella tawilis
CCGCCCCCCCCCCCCCCCCCCCCCCCCCCCCCCCCCCCCCCCCCCCAAGTGACGCCTTCGATTTTGTTGCCTTTTTAGCATGTAGCCATTTTGTGTTTAATTATCAACTCACTTTTACATAAAATTGGTTTATTTCGGTGTAAATGTAAATTGGACTATTTGAGTTACTTTAATAGTTGATTTTGTGATTTAATCTTTCAATCGGGTAGTGGTTTGATCTTTCAGTATTTAAGCTCAATAAGAGATGCTGGTGGAGGTTTGATTTAAGTAGGCCTACTTTACTGTTTATTTAGCCTTTATGTTGGGTCCAGAACTTTAAGTTTAATTGATTCAGTTGTATTACTATTATTTTGGGAAAATAAAGCCCAGATTTGTTCAACTTTGTCCTGTGCCTGCTGTTTGATCCCTCACAATAACATTTTGTATTGGCCCAAAACACACTCGAATAAGCTTAGGCCTACAGTGCTAAAAATATATGAGATATTGTTTCTTCTGCTTAATTACAAAAAGCACAAGAATATTCAATATTTATCTATTCAATATCTATCTGTTTGCCTCTCCATCCTGACAAAAATCAGGTTATTGTAAAAAACAGACAGACCACTAGAGGGCAGCCTTCACAAACACTGTCTCTAACCATTGCCTCTGTTGTGGAAATGCAACTCTGATGTTGGAAACATGATACTCAGGGTTTGGGTTAGCCTTGCCATAGCCTTCCTATGCAATTCTGCCCGATTCTCATCTCTCTTCGTAGCTCCATGTGGGTTTGCTTTCCTAGAGGTGGATTCCTCCAGGAGAGTTCATCTCCTGGCCAATTAGTCCTCAGAGTGAGGCAGCAGCCGCAGCACCACAATACTACAGGCTATCAGTCAAGGGCTGATCCAGTCTTTTTGAATGTAAACACTTCCAGCTAGAAATTGTTCTCAACATGTGAAAGTCCAGACCCTGAAACGATAGTGTAGAACGAGGGGCTGGTCAATACCAGGCGAGGTTCAGGTCAAATCCTAGGAGAATATTTAGAAAAGTGCTTGAAAACGTTTGTTTGCTATTTGGTAACTCTTGGATTGACTAGTTGCAAAACATTCCATTATTGTTAACGGCAATGAATCATTATCTGCATAATCTCCACATATGGAGCCTCATGTGAAGAAAGCCACACCCACAGTGACATACTGTACAGCAGGCCTATGCATTTGTCATGTTAGAATGATGTTTTCATGCAGATTATCATCACGTTCCTTTACTACTTTGTACCCACTTTTGACTTTAAGAGTTTTCATTCTTGTGTGAGGAAAAATGTTTCAACGAAATATGTTATTATGACACTGTAAGACACAAGCCATCCCAGTGAAAGGTGGAACAAGTGGGTCTATTTTCTCTCAAGCCAAAAATATACTTTCTAAAACACTCTTCTTGTAAATAGTGAGGAAACTTTATTTAGTAGCATGAATGTGAGAGTAGCGTTTTGTTCACTATTTTGGTGTTTACTTGGAACGTCAACAGAAGTGACATCATGCAGGATCTCATGCATAGTCCAACTTTAATCTTACAAAAGTGAGCACAAAACCTTCATAATGGACCGCTTTTGTCTAGAGGCACAAAATGACTTACTGTAGGACAGGGACATGCTGGAGTGGGTGGTGGGAGGGATCCTCTCATGTTAAGTAAATGAAGAATATGAAATCCAAAAACAATGCCTGTTATAGGCCAGTAGGTGTAAGAGGTTTAGTTGTTCACACTAAGAAAGGATCCTCCCCACGCCTATGTTGAGATGGCTACATGCATACTTGTCTAGCCTTGACAGTTTAGCTTGTATCAATAAACACTCCAATATAAAAACTCTTCTAAACTCTTCTCATTCTCTGTGTCTCATACACGTACTAACACACTCGCACACATGTATGCACACACACACACACACACACACACACACACACACACACATTCACCAAAATAAATATGTCATACTGTATATCTGGGTCGGTAGTCTCAACCCGTACTGCATGCACTGCATTGCTGACGCCCGGTGTCTAGTTTGTGTGCATGCCCTAGGATCTAGGTTTTCACTACAATATTGTATGGGTGGGACATGACCCTTTGTCCTGCTAGAGAAAGGCCTTCCTCACAGGGGTGAGATTTTGTATGAGCTCAGAATATCTCAAGCCTGATGATTGGCCTTGTTATAGGGTAGGAGACAAAAGAGGTTGTGTGTGTGTGTGTGTGTGTGTGTGTGTGTAGCCACATCAGGGAGGTAAAGCAGGTTTCTTCACATGGACCCATCCGATGATAAGAGTTCTTCAACCAAACTGCTTTTCTAGACAGGAAGAAATGAAACTGTCTCACACCTCATACCAGGCGCAACACAAGTAAATACTGGCTGAATTCCGCCCACATTCCAAAGTCCTGAGCCCTCAAAGACCCAACTAACGGGAATCAATTCCATGATCAGCTGATTCATGCAGGCTATGATGAAGTCTTTGAGGGTTGAGGGCCTAGGGTTTAGGTCAGACACTGGGATCCAAAGTCTGTGAGTCTTGACAGGGTTGATCCTCAAGAAATCGAACCACTCAGGTTACCATGCAGGAGCTGGGTTAAGCACTGCAGATAGGGATTCTTTGTGTTTGCTGTTTACCTGCCTCTGACCTATATTAATGCATAGGTCAGACTCCGGAAAGGCGGTTGGATGGGTTTGTTGGCTCCAAGCCTCGTCTCTTGAGGGTCTCCCTTCCTCCTGTGTCACCAGTAGGCCGTATTCAGCTATTGAAAGGTGTTGGCTTTCAAACTCTGACTACCATGAATTTTCCTTGAGTCATTGTGTAGCTTTATTTTTGATGTGTAGCGTTGGGTGGAAACAGGATCATCTATGTCAGAGGCACTCGGGCTGTAAGCTAATTGCTGGACTGCCCTGTTTGAGCAACAAACTCTTTGTGGGGATGAAAGAGAGATATTTAATAAAACCACAGTATGCTTCCAACCAGCAAATGTAAATTTAGCAGGAGCAGGTAAATTGATTTTAGCTTTAGGGTTAATTCTTCCCAAAGCAAAAGGCCAAAGTGGAGCACTGCAGTGTCATCAATCCAGGCCTTTGACAAAGGTTCTTGTTGACACAGTAGAGGGAGTCTGGTTTGCCAAGGGAAGTTAAACTGTTTCAAGCTGTGTTTTCTTAAAATGTTCGATACCCTTCCTATGGTTGTGGAATCCTTTGTGCATGTAAAACATCCCTGCCAGTGTTTTTGTTTGAAACATTTGCAGGGGCAGAGCAGCGCACAGCACAGCGAGAGGGACGAGTGGCCAATCTCTGATTTAGTGGAAGACGTAACAGTTGTTTGATAATACACAACGTGACTTATAGGGAAGTTACACAATATCATTCACTTCACGTGATTGTCTTGAAGTGTTTCTTAACACTCGAGGTAACATTCGGAAATACCTGACAAGCAAAGCTGTCAAGTAAATTTGAAAAGGCTCAGGTCTGCACTTGACTGAAATGACACCTCTGGTAACGTTTCTGCACACATGACATGAGAGAGAGAGAGAGAGAGAGAGAGAGAGAAAGAGAAAGAGAAAGACAGACAGACATAGAGAGGGGGTGGGGGGGGGGGGGGGATGACTCCACTGTAGGAGGAGTCCACAGAGGGAGGGAACACCACTTTCATAACAGAATGCAACTATAAAAAAGAAGAGGAAAATAAGCAGTATTTCCAGGGAGATCGTCTGGGCAAACAGAATCTACTGAGGATAAAATGTGAGTAAACTGGAACATGGTCACTTCTATTTAGCAAATGTACTGTATGTGTTTGTTACAAAATAAACTGGACACAAACTGAGAGAATATTACTGTAAAATTCTACCCAGCTTTAGGGCTTAACATAAATTAGTAAACTACAACTGCATAAGATTCACCCAAGCTATCATGCTTTTACTGATACACAGGGTCAGTGTGCTGAATGTGTGTTTGTGGCTTTGTCACATTCACTCAGTGCTGTCAATTGTTTCAGGCTCTATGCTGCAGGAATAGTTGTGTTGGCGTTTGCCTTGGCAGCGGAGGCCAGAATTGGGTAGGTTTTCCAACAACTGCTCTCTGTCCACAAAGAATTGAAATAATCTATAAATATGATCAATAATAACAAATGTCAGGTTCACTGAGTTGAAGTTAGAAATGAGCTTTCTTCTCTCCAATGCTCCTCAGAAACTCAAGTGAATCCAGCTTCTGTACAGAGACAAAGGAGTGTCTACTGTATAGCAGTATCTGTGAGGGGGAGGACTATGAGGTAAGAAATCTTCCATGTCAAATACACAAGTACAGACACAAAACACAAAATCAGAAAACGATATAGCTCTTGTTCCGGACGAACTCTGAAGTGGAGGAGTCATGCCTCCCATCTCCCTCTTTTGTTTTGTTCCTGTAAGAGAACCAACTGAGCAAGCCGCTCACTGTGTTTCAGGTGCGCCATTATGAGTCCACCAAATGGGTGTCTGCTGATTATGACTCCGTCTTCATGGAGGTGGCCATCAACAGAGCTTTCTGGAAACTTTTCAAATACATCCAGGGAGCCAATGATGCTGGTGAGCTGCTGTGTGTGTGTATGTGTGTGTGTGTGTGTGTGTGTGGAGAGAGAGAGAGAGAGAGAGAGAATGTGAATATGGACAGACAGCAGATGAAGTTAATCATTGCTCTGTGAAAACTCGTTGGCAAAGATGCAGCTTCAACCAGTGTTGTCATTCTGCAGGCATGAAGATTGACATGACCGCACCCGTCCTCATCCACACTCAGGACAACACAAAGATCTGGAAGTCATCACTGTATACCGTCAGCTTCCTATTGCCCTCCATCTACCAGGAGGGCCAGAGTGCCCCAAACCCCACTGACAGTAGCGTAGGTCCACACAGAAATTACATGATATGAAACACACTGTCAAATCGACATCTTTCTTAAACTTTCATCTTTCTCAGAAATTACAAAAAAAAATAACCAAAATCCTTTTTGAAAAAAAAATATGTTATGCTTAATGGATTTCATGTGAGTAATCTTTGCATGTCCTCTGCTCTTCCAGGTATACTTCAGTGAGATGCCTGACATGAAGGTTTATGTGAAAAGCTATGGAGGCTGGTTGTTTGGTCTCACTTCCAGAACAAAGTCACGTGTACTGAGGGAATCACTGGACTCTGCTGGTGCATCCTACATACAAGGCTCCCATTACGACGTCGGCTATGACAGGTGGGCCAAACATTATTTCATTTACATGTAGTATCAGGCCTGTATGTTTCACTATTGTGGATTGTGAAAGTGATCTCTCTCTCTCTCTCTGTCTCTGTGTTGTGTTGTGTTCCAGCCCTATGAAGATGACAAACAGGCACAACGAGGTGTGGTACTTAGTGGACGGAGCCCATGTGTGTCCGCCAGCTGGACCTGAGTGAAATTGGCCACTAGAGGGAGCTGTTGCCAAGGAGGAGGAGGAGGAGGAAGTTCTTTCCAGATGTTACATCAGTTAACTATTTGGTGTTACAGGGACATTTCTTGGTGCCATATTTTTTTTCTTTTCAGCAGAGAGAACAGTATGGCTCTACGCACTAGTCCTGTTTCAGGGCCACTATTTTTTAAATGTTTTACATTTTTCGATAGTGTAGACATATCCTAATCTGAATCTTCATAATAATGACCATACTACTACATTACTGTGTATTTATTATGATGAGAACCAAATAAAGTTTATTTCTTCCACTTTTCAGTTTCATTGTCTCTTCAGTTTTGTTTTTTAAAGTGAGTGACAAAACCATCTAGTCTAAGAGTACTGTAAATTCATTGCATGCTTGATTGGATCCACCACCAATTGGGGAAACTGTTGCACTGTTGTACACAATTGTCATGACTGGTCATATGCTGGATAGACAGCTCAGTTGAGATCTAATAGAAAATTAAAAATACACACTTTTAAATAAATGTGAATACACACCAACACAAGCAGACGTTTACAACAGAACAGGTGTCATTACAGTTTCCTGATTTTGTCTGACGCTACAATTTGACTAATGATTTCTTGACCAACTACTAAATTCTTATCTAAATTAGAGTCTCATTCATGTTGCAGACTTTTACTGGCTGACACTAATCACTGTATTCAGTAGAATGGATTTGATCTGAGGCAATACATGATGTTCATTCTGTCACTTTCTGGCGCGGGAGATAACCAATCACCCTTGGACTGTTTTATCTCCTTTGACGTCAAACTCGCACATAATTAAGGCTTTCGATTGTTCAGCTAATTAGAGGCCTGTTATATGATCACTTTGATGGGCATGGATTTTTTTTATATAATTATATGATGTGATGAGTTATCCATATCCAAGCAGCTTTTGTTTGTAATTGTGCTATAACAATCCAGCTGAGTTAGACTGTGTGAGACCAGAGAGTAGTGTCATGCTAATTCAGAGATGCTAAAGAAAACTGTCTAAAATAATGAAAGATGAAATAAACCACCATTAAAAAAAAACAGGGCCAAAACATTTTCTGAAACAGAATTTAAATTGTGATTTCAACAAGAAAAAAAATAAATATTTTTAAGGTAAAAAAATATCAGTTTTTCAAATCATGTTCAAATCATGTCATTAAAAGGTTGAACCTGAATATCCTTTGACCTCCATATTTGACTTCAAACCAAAACATACAGCAGCAAGTCAACAGTAATAACGCATTCAAGTGAAATATGACAATCATTCCACAACTCCATAAAAAAAGCATGGAAGGACTTCAGAAGATGATCCATGACCCTGCGACACACAGAGGCAAACACAGACAGGCAGGTGCTGACTGTCATCATACTGCAGCTAATGATGAGTGGTCTGTCCAGTGCTTTTCCACAAAAAATGACAGACACCAGATTCCAGTTATTGTGTTTTCTCTCTCTCTCTCTCTCTCTCTCTCCCTCCCTCTCTCCTGATCAGTGGGGCAGGAAGGAGTGCCAGGCATGGGGCAGGTTTATTACCCCCAGTATGGATCAAAGTCCGGGATGTGGGCCTCAACCCAGCACAGCTCTGTTGGGTTCGCCTCTCGGTCACTCTGTCGCTCGCTCGGTCCTCGTCCCGCTCAGCTCAGCTTTCCTCTGCCGGCTCCTCTACCGGCTCCCATGGACATGTCAGGCTGATTCGGCGACTTGATGGATTGACAGCCTCCACCACCACCATCACTACCACCACCCCCTCAACCTCTGGCTGCCAGACTCGTCATGAATGTCCCACACTACCACCCAGAGCAAGCCCAGGCTATGGGGCTTCATCCCATGGATTACCCACAGGACCCGCGCACACTTGAGGGCCCATCAGCGCGTGAGTATCAGCTCTGAGATGATGGCTTGGGAGTGATTGTCATCATTCTGAGGGACTTCTGGGATCTGATGATCTCTCTGATCTCCAGTGAAGTGTCTCTGCTTTAGGTGATTCTACTGTGTGTTCAGTAATAGCATGGAGCGTAGGGCTGCAATACTATGGCACTCTATGGCTATGGATCAATAGTGTTGACTGAGTTCTGTCACTGCTTCTTATGTAAAAGTACAGTCAGTCCATGACTTTATAGAATAGAGTTCAGATCCATGAACAGAGTACATACAGTATATTCAATGTGAAGCCATGTACTGTACAGGCTGTTTAATGCAGCAAGACTTGTAGGTAGGCTATTAAAAGCTTTCACATCCACTGGGATATCTGGCCACTGGACCACGTCACTGGTGTTTTGCAGACCTTATTTTGATTCACAGGCTGTTTTTGCACACAAGATTTTTATACATTATTTCTAAAGCACATATTGTATTTACAGTATTCATCCTGTATAATGTATTAAGTATTTCCCATAATTTAATTTAAACTGAAATAATTTTAAAGACGTGAAGATCTGAAGATCTGTTCAAAGATTGTGTGCCATCAAGTCTGTGTCAAGTTCAGTCCTTAGGAATTACATAAGGATTATTACCCAGTGTACAGTTAGTCAGTCGCTTTGATAAGAGACTGCTAATGCAATCCACTTGCTCTTCTGTCACATGACCCAGATAAATGACCCTAACCCTACAACGTCATACCGACTTCAGTCAATTTCTTTACAACAGGTAGCTTTCCCCCAACCTCACTTCTTTCCTCTAACTACTCACAAAGCAAAACTCAGAAAAAAAGAGGTTTTTGATGCTTTGTGTGTGTGTGTGTGTGTGTGTGTGCTTTATCATACCTGAAGAAATATCAAGCTAAGGCAATGTAATCTGCTTTTATGTCCGACACTCCTCAGTATACTTGCATATTCGTTTGCAAGAAAGCAAGTTACTATACAGTACTGCATTACCATACTGTACTGATGATCATCCAGAGTGAGGTATGAATGATGGCATCCTAGTGTATCCATAGCTAGTGAAGAGGTTTCATTGGTTATTCATGTATCCTATTAGCCTGGCTAATGCCAGACTAAATCACAAGTGAGATTTAGTCTGGGGACCACCTTTTTATTTTCCTGTACGGGATGTGAAGTTCAGTTTGTCCAATAGTTCGCGCATTGTCTTTCCACCAATCCTAGCTCTGTGATTGGTTCCCAAATCCATGCGAAAATTTCGGCCATGGTCTCCAGGCTGCCTAGCAGTTCGGAACGAGTGCACAAGGCAGCATGGGTATTCCCAGGCTAGTATCCTATGGTTCCATAGGATACATGAATAACAGCATCATGTCCTCTTTCCTTTAAAGCATTGGTTAAACAACCTCTTTGACACTTTCATGGTCTAACTGTCCTCCTGTGCCTGTTGTTCTGGTCTCGTCTGCAGCTCAGGAGCCCAAGGTGGAGCCGGGCCTGCAGGAGGACCCTGAGGAGAGGTGTCCGGTGTGTGGGGACCGTGTGTCAGGCTACCACTACGGCCTGCTCACCTGTGAGAGCTGCAAGGTGATCATAGTCATGACTACAAGTATACTTCACTGTGCCACCCTCACTGTTACACAACACACCACAGCGGAGCATTTGTCAATGGGTTGGACTACTACTATTACTACTACTACTACTACTACTACTACGACTGCTACTACTACTACTACTATAACTGCTGTACATACTCAAAGTCGTAGTTGCTAACCAGTTAACAATTTAGTTGGTTGTCAATGGGTAATTGCATCGCAGCCAACAAAGCTGCTAACTTAGTTAGAAACTATGTTTTTGGGAAACGGGTCCCATGATAAAGACTTATTTAACTGAGACTCTACACTGAGGCATTGTGTTGCCTAGTCTTGCAATAACCCCACTTTGTCTTGTCTGGCTGTTGCCTCAGGGTTTCTTCAAGCGCACGGTGCAGAACAACAAGCGCTACACATGTGCAGAGAGACAGAGCTGCCCCATGGACCCTGCCCAGAGGAAGAGATGCCCATCCTGCCGCTTCCAGAAGTGCCTGGCAGTGGGCATGAAGAGAGAGGGTGAGTAGAGTGGGCATGGGGGTGGGGGGGTTGGGGGGTGGGGTCTCTTCTCTACACAGGAGACTTCCTTGTCATCTTTCCATAGATATATCTCCTTATTGATTTCTTCCTACTAGTAAAAGGTAATGGACGGCTTGCTGCAACAGTTATTTCTAAGGAACCCATCAGTCAGATTGGGGCATCTAATTATTAACTGGATCAATTACAGTACATCGGACTTTTAAATGTAGATTATCTACTTGATAATGTACAATAAATAAAAAAAAATACAGTGCAGTAAAAGTACAGTTCCCTCAAGGACTGTGGAACTGACAGACAGTAAGAAAGGTCATACAGACTGAATGATGTCCAGGCCCAAGTTTAGTTGAAGTGCTAATAGAGGGGCTAAGTGTCCCTTAGGTGTAATGCATCTTGTGTCTATACTGTCAGTGTGATGAAGTATGTACTACTGTACTCAGAGTGGCCCTAGGGCAGAGCTGCCTGGTTTCTGAGGACTACTACTATTTCACACCATCCCTCACTTTCCCTCCGTTGACTTATTATCTGAGACTCCATAAACGTGGTACAGCTGCATGCTAGCATGACCCAGATAAAACCTGCTGTTGGAGTTCTGCACATTATGGTCTGGGATTGTTCAAATTCTCTCTCTGTGCACAGTGCAAGGTCATTGAACTACTCCAAACCCATAAAGAAATATGAACATAAAAAAATGAAAATATGCCAAGTGTAGTTTGTATGTGTGTGTTTGTGTGTGTGTGTGTGTGTATTTGTGTGTGTGTGTGTGTGTGTGAGACAGAGAAAGAGAGAGAGAGAGAGAGAATGAAACACAGGGAGAAATAAACATGCTAACATTTACATACTGTTACCTCTGTGTGTGTGTGTGTGTGTGGGTGTTTGTGTGTGTTGTGTGTCTCCACAGCTGTGCGAGCAGACCGAATGCGAGGAGGACGGAACAAATTTGGCCCTTTGTACCGTCGGGACAGGCAGCTGAAGCAACAGAGAGGTGTTTACCCCCAGCCCAACAGCACCCCCTACAGGATCAAACTGGAATCACAACCAACTCAGCTGACGCCTCTGGCCCATGACTTTCACCTGCTGCCGGTGTCCAACCCCACTCCTGCCGCATTGCACCCGGACCCTTACCACCTTCCCCAGCCACACGGCCCCAGCATGGGTCAGTCTGAGTATCCGATGCTGCTGGACTCCGCCAGAGAGAGAGCGCTGGCTCCCCCTGGCCACCCCCCGTATGCCACCCTCTACCACCATCCCCCATTTCACGGCTATCCCCTGGAGAGGAGGCCAGTCTCCTTCGACCACAACCCAGCAGCGTGCGTGTCACCACCAGCGCCTCTCACGCCTCTGCCCGTCCTCACCCACATGGGGGGCACGCCCGCAGGCACCCTGACGCCAACCTCCACTCCAAGCTCCACACCTACACCAACACCCACACCTACACCCAGCACGCCCAGCACACCCACCCCAGGCCCAGCCACGGTTCCCCCTCCTCCTCCTCCTCCACCCTCAGAGAACTTCCTGGAGCAGCTGCTGAGGGGCGAGCCGGACGAGGGCCAGCTATGCGCACGTGTGTTAGCCAGCCTGCAGAGGGAGCAGGCCAGCCGCGGCAAACATGACTGCCTCAACACCTTCAGCATCATGTGCAAGATGGCCGATCAGACGCTGTTTGGGCTTGTGGAGTGGGCCCGCAACAGTGACTTGTTCAAAGAGCTCAAGGTAAAAAAAACAACAACAATATAAGAATATGGTCCGTTAAAGGAGAAGTATGTAGATTTTGCAGTTCAAAATAAAGATGCTACAAGACTTACAACTATAATGTAATTTTGTATGTATAAATAGTCTGATACATTCTGTGCACCTTGATCTGTTTTCATAGCCTAGCCACGCCAGCCTCCAAATCAAATTGACGTTGGAGTCTAGAGACTCTTCATTGGGAGGGAAGGAGGGCTAAAAGGTTGTCATTGAAAGCATTTATCAAATCAAATCATTCATTAGACTCTGCACTTCACAGTGATTCATCGGCCAGTCGTAGGAGTAGCCCTATGAAGAGTCACTAGACATTCCCGGCAGAGAATTACATCTGATGCCGTTAGGGGCGTATAGCGTGGCTAGGCTACTGTTTTCAGGCTATGCTGGATGTTTTCCCTAAACCTCTAAATAGAACGAGTTTACATAAATTGATTAAAAAAATGAATAAAAGAATGAAAAAATTTCTTTTTCACAGCAACATAATTTTGACATGTTTAGTACTATTAGTATCTTGTATAACAAAAATTGCATATTGTACCTTTAAGGCATTATTGTGAGTGCAGTGTGTATTTCACACATCTGCACAGTGCTATTAAGACATCAGTGATATCTACAGTGTGTGGCATAGATGAGCTGGGCAAACTAGTGCATTGGCCCATGCTGTTCAAACATCAGTATACTGTAGATGTGAAGGGCTAAGTGTACTGTCTACAGACTGCTGTTGAGACATCAGTGGTATAGCCTACTGTAGAGCATAGAAGAGGTGGGATAATTGGTGCTTTGGCCCATAAAGTGCTTTTGAAACATCAGTGTATAGATGGACAGGGCTAATTGCACTGGCTCATTAAATGCTTTAGAAACATCAGTGATATATTCATGGATGAGGTGGGCTAACTGGAGCTTTGGCTCAAACAGGTGGAGGATCAGATGGTGCTGCTGCAGTCCTGCTGGAGTGAGCTGCTGGTGCTGGATCACCTGTGCAGACAGGTGGCCTTTGGAAAAGACGGCTCCATCTACCTGGTCACGGGACAACAGGTAAAAACACCGGGTGACACTCCTTTGGCTTTGATATCATTTCCCCAGCATGGGATTAAATCAAGTCTTTTTTCATTGTCTTATGTTGTCAAAGGCCACAGAGGTAATACAAGAAGAAGGTTGTTGGTGAACAAAAATAGATGGTAGATGCCTTTTCTAATACACCATCTGATCACAAAAAAATATGTAGATACGTAAATGTGATAGGCTATTAAACTAATAAAAATATGGGTTCACATGAAAATGCTAAAAACGTATCAAAAATTGTCTCCTGTCGTTCTTAACATGGGACTGTAATCTTCTGAAACGTTCACCTTTGTCTTCTCCAGATTGACGTCAAAACCGTATTCACTCAGGCAGGCGCCACACTGAGCAGCCTGGTGTCACGCACACAGGACCTCGTCTTCAAATTGAGATCCCTGCAGCTAGACAGACAGGATTTCGTGTGCCTGAAATACCTGGTTCTCTTCAACCCTGGTGAGCACTTAGTACATCAACCAGTTTCCCTGAAATGATGTGTGTGCCCGTGTGCATACTGTATGTGTATGCGTATGCGTGCGCGTGGGTCTCTGTACTCACCTGCACATAACCCTCTCTGCCTTGCTTGTGTTTTCCCTCGGTACGCAGATGTGAAGTCTGTTCAGGACCGCGAACAGGTGGAGCGCACCCA
>JASCQY010000001.1:18204379-18220079 GCA_030264315.1 Sardinella tawilis
TCAACATCTTGCTCAGAAACAAGCTTGAAAAACCTTCCACTTAGAAGTATTGACCAGGAAGACATTTGATCAATACACAAAGAACATGGTTAGCTGCTAATGAACACGGAACACCGTGTCAGCAACTATGTGGGCCGTTCTAAAGTCTAGCAAAGCCTCTCTGAAGCTTACCTGGGGATGGGAGTATGGCGTGCTGATTGAGGAACGGATGGGTCTCGGGGGACACGGTGTTGCCGGGCTGGGGAGCGCCCAGGTGTGGCGGCGGACCGGCGGGGGACGAGGCGTCGTTGGCGTGGTGCGACAGGTGCATGAGAGGCTGTCCGAAGTTGTGCAGGGAGTCGAACGTGTTCTCCAGGAGCTGCGAAGACTCCAGGGCGGCGACGGGCTGAGGCGGCATGTAGGCCATGGGCGACGGGTGCTGGGGCTGTTGCTGCTGCTGCTTGATGGAGGCCAAGGTCGGCTGCATCACCTGGACCTGGGGCAGTGGGGCGATGTGGGGCTGGGGCATGCCGGGCGGCAGGGCCTGGTGGTGAGACTTCTTGCCCTCCTTCCCCGAGTGGCCCTTCTTCTTCTGCTTGGTGGCCTCCGAGTCCTCGCTGTCCGAGGAGCTGGACTCGCTGCTGCTGCCGGAGTCGGAGGAAGAGCCCTTGGTCTTGGTGGTGCTCAGGGATTCCATGGACTTTTCTGCAAAGGCGAACAGCCAATGAACCGTCAGCATTCAGCAGTAGTATACTAAGCATGGCGCTCTAAAATGCAAATGAGGTCAATGACAAAGGCCTCAAAAATTCAGATTTTTTCCGATTTAAAAACAAACAAGCAAACAAACAAACCAAAAAGTGAAAAACAAACAAATAAACAAAGCCACAAACCTGGTGGCTTTTTCTTCTTGCGCAGGCAAGACGACACGTATCTCTCCAGCTCGCGAAGCGTGGAGGGCTTGAGCGTCTCGAAGTCGATCTCGATCTCGTCAGGGTTAGAGTTCTTTAACGAGGGCTCGCGCGATTGGATGATGTGCACCACGCGGCCCAGCTTGTCCCCGGGCAGCTTGTTGATGTCCAGGCTCAGCTGCCGCTTCTCCTCGTAGGTCATGGGCTTGCACTTCTCTGGGCCCCCGGGGGCACCGCCAGAGCCCAGCAGGTCCTCTTCCTGGTCCAGGCCTGCCACAGGCTGCAGCGTGGGGGGCATGGGTCCTGGCGGTGGGATGGAGCGGTTGTTTTTCACGCCGTCCTTCTTACTGTGGAGAGAGAGAGAGAGAGAGAATTTAGACCCTTTATTACGGTCTTAAAATATACACACACGTAACACAAGAGAGATGGAGAGAGAGAGAGAAAATGCTGTTTTATTTCATAGCCACTTACTCATTGCATAGTCAACTATAAAAATGATTCCAAGAGAAACTTCTGTCTTCCTGCTATGTACTATTATGTTGATTGCAAAATGTATTAAATCTTGAGAAAACGTGGAGGAATACAGCAATGCAAAATATCTGCCATCTGTCAAACACAAAATGGCACAGCGTCGGCTTACCCGGGCTTCTTGGTCTTCTTGGGCAGCGGGTCCTTGTTGTTCTTGCTCTTCTTGGGGGGCGGCAGCACGGGGATCTGGGGCTCGGGGATCTCGTCCAACATGCCTCCCGCCTTCTTTTTGTGCTTGTCCTTCTTCTTCTCCTTCTTCTCCTTCTCCTTCTTCTTTGGTTTGCTGGCCTGAGGCTGAGACAGGGCAGCCAGCTGCTCGTGGACGGCCTTCAGCTGCAGACAGATCGGGTGGGGGTGGGAGGGGTGGGGGGGGGTTAGAGGGTTTGGGGGCAACAGTCAGCAGATGTGTCTAGCCTCACAGGTGGCCTTCCTGCATTCTACAGTATTTAGTGTTTGGCTGCCGTAACCTCCCGTTTCTTTGGAATTCAGCTCCAAGGAGACACGCTGAGAGGAGGAGAAGTTGCAGATGCCGGCGGGCCTTGTGCACTCACAATAGCGCTGTGTCGCAGCTGTGACTAAAGTCTAGACCGAGCGCCACTGAACAGCAAAGTGAAATGAACTGAACCGATCCATGTCTCCGGCCCAAGATGATGTGTGTGCAAAATTTTGGCTTATCAAGCCGCAGGTGCCTTGGAAGAATGAAACGCCTGTCTTGGGTATCTGTATGTTCAAGGCCATTTGGTACTCCCTGGTGCAGGGTCTGTATGTGTGTGCATGTGTGCGTGTGTGTGTGTGTGTGTGTGTGTGGAGTGTCTCCATCTGTGTGTCTAGCGTCACTGGGTACTACTTGGTACTTGGTGTGTGTGTGTGTGTGTGTGTGTGTGTAGGTCTTCTTACCGGCCCTAATCTGCATGTCTGGGGACACATTGGTACTGTATGGTTTGGTGTGTGTATATGTGTGTGTCCACATGTCTCTTCTCAGCTGTCCCTGTACTTTGTCTAGTCTTGCACTCTGGTAATTTAGACCCAGTCACAACAGCTCAGTGACACCAAGGGACACAATTTGACAAATTGCCACAATAGTTCCCAAGACTGACCAGCAGATGTCGAGCAGAGTCTTCTATCCGCTGAGGTTCTGTATGCGAATAATGATCTTGTCATTTCTACGTTGCCCTACTCGTTGCCCTTGCCGGACCTCTTCTGCAGTCTTAAGACTAAAACGTAAGACACCTACTAACCTAATTTGGATTGGACAAGCGGTTCCTGGGCATCATTACCTGTTCTTGGAGCTCAGCAAGCCTCTGAGCTCGCTCCTCCTCCGAGTCGTCCGTAGATGAGTCCGATTCGGAAGACGAGTCACTGGAGGAGTCCGAGGAGGAGGCGGGGCCAATGGGAGGCTGCGTCTTGACGGGTGCGGGGTGCAGTATGGGAGCAGGCGCGGGAGCCAGCGTCTCCTCCGGCTCGTCGGGCATCTTGGCGAAACGCATCTCAAACACGTCCTGAAGAGAGCGGGGATCGAGGAAAGCGCTCAGGGACGTGATCAACTGGACATTATTCTCAATCTAGCATGACAGAGCTGAGGGGAGCCCCGAGAGTTTGGGTCAATGCAGTACAAACGCTAGGGCAAGTACCTGGAGTTTCCGTGCCATTGACACCACTTCGTGATCGGGAGGATTGTACTTGTAGCAGTTGGAGAACATTAACCGCACGTCACCTGCAAACTCCTGCGCGTCCCGGTACTGCCTGTTGTCCAACTTAACCTGAGACAGGAGAGGAAATGAAGCTGAATCTTTACCACAATAAGAAGGGACATTCTCTCAATACTCAATCAGTCAAACAAGCCTTAATCTTGAGCCAATAAAAGTGCATCTGACCAAAGCATATGTTAAGTTTTTTTTTTTATATATATCTTATTTCAAGTTTAAATTTCTAATTGCAAGTTGGGGACATATGTTATTGGTTGATGAAAGGCCAGGGGTGAGTTCTTTATTGTGTTTCAGGAGCTCTGGCGTTGGCTTGAGTGTCTTATCCTGAGCCGGGGGAGCCCACAAGGTTCCTGTGTGGCGAGTCAGTTGCACACGCGGGCAGGCGGCAGGCATTCACCTTGATGGTGCTAAGATCCATGGGATGCTTGATGATGTCGTGGTAGTCGTGCAGGCCCAGCGCCTCCACGTCCACAGGCTTGTAAAAGGGCCAGGCGTAGGCGGCGTGCTTCTTGGCGAACATCTCCTTGACGATGCCGGCGCAGTAGCGCAACTGCTCCTGCTGCTTGGGGCTGTGCGCACCCGCCATGCCCAGCGAGTCCGGAGTCTCCTTCTTGGGCAGCTTGGTGGGTCGCATGCTCTCGCGCCGCGGCAGCGTCTTGCCCGACTTGGACTCGGCTGGCGAGGACTCGCTCAGCTGGTCGTTGGCGGTGGGCGTCGTCGTGTCGGCTTTCCTCTTCTGGCTTTTCTTCTGCTGCAAAGGAGCATGCGAAGGTAAACGTGGTGTGAGCTAGGGACGAAGGAGGAAGTGATCAGGATAGCCGTTTCAAACAAGTTGGACAATTCCTACAGATGATGCTATAAAATCAAATCATGCCAATATGGCTACTGTGAATATAATAAGGGAAACACGAGTGTTAACTCGAAGTCCTTAATATTTAGACTGTAACAGAATTATCAGATGATTCATTAACCTGCTCCGTTCGTTAACTTACACTCAACAGAAACTTCCTTAAGCTCTATTTGTTTTATCGTTACCACTCCTTTACCACTTTCCCAGTTTTGAAAATGGCCAATAACATACAAGAGTCATTGCTAAAATATCAACTGAAATGTCAATGGATCGAGGCATAGGGCCCTCGGTCTGACCCCTAGGGGAACACTCACCTTGTGAGGGAGTGCGCTCTGGAGGATGGGTGCGGGGGGCAAGGCGGTCTGGGCGGGGGGAGGCACAGACGTCATCATGGGAGGGGGCGGCGGGGCACAGTCCAGCGGGCCCAGCGGGTAGGGGGGCCCCAGTTGGGGCGCGTGCGTGGGGAGCATGGGGGGCACTCGCGGGGGCATGGCCTGCATGGCAGGTTGGGGAGGTAGCTGGGGTGGGCCCTGTGGCGGCAGCCCTCTGGTCTGGGGGCCTGCAGCCATGTTGGACAGCCCGCGCGTCTGGGGGGTCGTCGACGGGGAGTCCATGCCGGAGCCTGGTTTCAAGTTAAGGCCTGGATGGAATGAGAAAGAAAGAGAGAGAAAGAAAGAAAGAAAGAAAGAAAGAAAAAGAAAAGTGAAAGTAAAAAATTGAAAGTGAGAGAGAGAGAGAGAGAGAGAGAGAGAGAGAGAGAGAGAGAGAAAGAGAGAGAGAGTGTGGGGGAGAAAAACAAAAAATTAAAGGGCATGAGTGTGAGCCATGCTTCAGGTCCATGGGGCAGACAGTGAGTGAGTCACACGGAAATCTACATGCGTGAGTAGACAGAGTTTTCGGGTCACGTTGGTGAGTGAGGGTTTCCCGCCAGAGTGAACTCTGACTGAACTTCACACACATGCATGCACACGGAGACACACACACATACACAAACACACACACACACGGGTAGCGCCATACCTGGGTCTCGGCTCCTGCCGCGGCCACGACCTTTGCCCGTCATCACCGTGATCTCTGTCTCCTCCTGGGGCATCTCGGAGATCTTCTGCAAGAACATCTTCTCCAGGGCCTCCGCCATTAAGACGATGTCATCCCCGGGCTGCAGGGGGCGACACGTGATTGGGTTCAAAGAGATTCACATCCGACACAACCCACAGTGGTTTCACAACAACAACAAGTTAGCAAAGCAATTTGGAGCGGGTTTAATTAAAGGTGTTATCAGTGATACTGGATGGGGTCGCAATGGTTTATGCTTTTACAGTATATATATATCTTGTATGCATTTGTCCTAAACAAATTTCTTAAAGGAACAAACAAAACTGTGACTGTCCCCTTCAGTGCTCATAGAGGAACCCCATGTTTTGTTTTTGTATGCGTGTGTGTGTGTAGGAGCATTAAGACTTTTTATAGTGTCTCTGAGAATAAAGAGCTAGGGGACTATGAAGCAAGATTATCTGAACCTTACCAATACAGCTTGGGCGTTTAAAAAGCGCTCGACATCGCTGTCTGCACCTTTACTGCCTCAAACTGAGCGACAAGCAATAAAAAGGTGCCATACCTTATTGTAGATGTAGCAGTTGGTGAACATGGTGTTGAAGTCTTGGATACATTCTTGGGCGTTACAGTAGTAGCTGTTCTCAAGACGCTTCTTGATTGTTCCCATGTCCATAGGACACTTAATAATCTTGTAGTAATCCTGCAGGGCAATTAAACAATGACGAAGGTAGTCAATAACAGTCCCGCCAATGCCCAGATCACAGTCACATACTCAAGGCAAACACCAGGCAGCCGCAGCGCAGACCACAAAGCCATCGTATCCGTGTCAGCTGCGCTTTTTATCACGTATTTAGCCCTTGTCCATACACATGACCTTGCAAAGATGCTTGGTCTACCACTACAGCCAATTTTTATGACAAATATTTACAGTGTTTGACTAAAAGCCGATGGAGAATGACCTGAAAGACTTTCCATTTTACATCTGGCCTGATTGCATGTTGACAACAGAGACTACAAAGTGCTTCTGGTCTATCTGCCATAACAGGAATATACTGCTTTGTGTTTGGGAGTATCACAAGTCATCACAACAAGCATATTGCCTAAAGAGAATTTCTAAGATTAAACCAAACTCAACTCAAGGAAGTTTCAAACCATGCAAAGTGAATATTTGCAACCTTGTTTTTACTAATTTACCTGATTCAAGCTAAACTTCAAAAAAGGTCCACTGAGGTTCACAGTCAAGTGCAATGTGTTAAAGCAGCACTGAATCGACACTGTTTTTTAAAATACTAATCATATCTGGACACTACACATGCCACAGAGGGAGTCGTATAGACATCATTTATACAGCTCATTTACTACTAGAAATATTCCTAGGCAGTTTTAAAATGACCATCATTTTTATGTATTATAATCTTGTTCATCAGAGGAAGCTGGCTGCATCGCTAGCCATCGTTAGCATTTTTCATAATTCATAATTCTGAATCAGCGCAGCAAAATGAACTAATCGCTTTTTTAAAACAAAGTAATAAATGAAAATGCGATGCAGACAGCGCTGTTTACACTGCATAGCACTTTACACATTCCTTAGGGTCCTGTGATGCTGGCAACTGAGCAGTCATCACACCAGCAAATGAAGACCTTTATTAACACAGCTCGGCTACTTAGATTAGCTGTCTAGTTGCCTAGCTACGTCCTTACTACCACTTCTAACCAAGCCACACGTTATTTGCGGCTCTTCACCGACTTCACTACAGATGGCACCGCATCTGAATACCTGTTTTTGTTTTGATTTGCATGAGACACTGTTCACTATGAAAAACACTTTGTGGCTCATACTCATTACTATACATGCAAATGTCATTAACCTCAGAAGGTATGCAAACTTGCGTTTATAACCTGGAACTTAGGTGTAGGGGTTGTGGGAGTCACAGACCGGAATGGTCTGCTGAAAAAACAAACAAACAAACAAACAACACTCACAGGCAGGTTTAGCTTGATGGCGTCAACCGGAGCCTGGAAGGGCCACGAGAACTGGTGCTTCCACAGGGCCTTGAGAACCACCTTGAGCAGGTACTGCAGCTGGTTGGTCTGGCGCTTGGGCCTCATGGGGTTGGAGGTCTCCGGGGGAGGCGGGTTGGCGCCGGAGGCGGGCGCCTGGGCAGTGGGCTGCCCCTGGCCACCGCTGCTGGGGCCTGACATCTGCGCTGCGTCCAGACCGTCCCCCATGCTGGCGAGGTGCGGCGCGGGCACAGGGGCGGATGGGGGGCCGGCGGGACACCACTCGTTCAGCCGCGAGCCGGGTGCGGGCTCCACAGAGAGAGGACCGCTGATTCCATTGCACTCCTCGCTGGGCTCTCTGATAGGACAAAAAGAGGGAGGAAGGGAGAGAGAGACAGACAGACAGAGAGAGAGAGAAAGAGAGAGAGAGAGACAGAGAGAGAAAAGAAGAATCTGTTAGACATGTGTTCCGAGATCGGTCATATGCCACAGTTTGCCTCCCATCAATCACCATCCTCCTCACCATCAGCACCACCACCACATCGCTACCACAAGCGTATGGAAAACAACCTCAGCGATTGTCGTGTGCATAGACTAAGTGCATTTTAATGGACCCTGGGCTTGCATGGCAAGGCCTCCAAACCATCTTCACTTGTGCTGTGTCTGCAGCATCCCTGCAGATCCCGAGCCGACACGGTCGCCAGCGGCAACGCAACTAGCAAACCCATTCACATGGGAACCACCACTTCCTTCCAGCTCCCTCCTTCCTTCCTCTGCCGCAGTTTATCCACCAGAGCTCTGTGTGTCTGTGTGTGTGTATGTGTGTGTGTGTGCGTGCACAGGTCCACGTGTGTGTGTGTGTGTGTGGGATGTGTTTTTTTTTTTGTGGATACCACAGACCAATTTTAGATTTTCTCTCATTGTGTAGTAAAGCCATAAATAGAAGGCATTTTTTTCTTGCCATACTGTCCACCAACTGGCAGGGGGCGAAGACAGTTCTGTGGAGACTGTAAACCTCACTTGTCATTTCCCACACTTCCTTTTTTCTGAACCCGTTACGCTGCCTGCTCTGGATTGCCTCGTCAACTCGCAGAAGACGCATCACTATTCAGGACTTCAAGGGTTCCCACAGCCTTGCTCACATATTAAAGATGAAGGCAGAATACATTGCAAAGGGCTGTGGCTGCTAGTGCAGAGAGCTGCACCTTGTGAGAGTGTGTGTATGCGTATGTGTGTGTTGTGCACTAAACACTCCAAGGCTATGTTGGAAACAGGAGTGGAATGCCCCGGGGCTCATATAACTGATCTCTTAATGGGAGCGGAGGGTGAGGGAGAGGTCACACTCGCTGCCGGGGGAAGCAGCAGGGATTGGCACGGCACGGCACACACCACAACCACAGGGGCAACCTCAGGTCATGAGGCATGGCCCCCCAGGGCTCCTCAGCAGAGCACTCCCTCTCCTCTCCTCCCATTCCTCCCTCTCGCTTGCTCTCTCTGTGACAAGTGCCAGTGGGCGTTGGCTAGCTGGCAGGTTTGCTTTTCAGAGCGAGCGCAAGAGAGGAGAAAGAAGGAGGGAGTGAGAGAGAGTGTGTGTGTGAGAGAGAGAGAAGGAGTGAGAGAGAAGGAGCGAGAATGTGCGAGAGAGAAGGAGCAAGACACTGCACAAGACAGAGAAAGAAAAGGGGGGGGGAGAGAGAGAGAGAGAGAGAGAGAGAGAGAGAGGGATGGAGTGAGAGGTGAGGGATGGGAAAGGGCTTCTGGTTCCTAGAGCAGTGTGTTGACTGCATGCTCAGCAGCTTCTGTGGCCTCAGTTATGGGGTCAGGGGTCTAACGATAGCAGAGACCTTGATCTGGGGCTCCATTTCAAGCAAGCATCGCTAAGCTATGGACAGAATTATCCACCTGACAAATCTGTCCGAGAAAGCCCATATGAATTTACAGGTGAACAGTACAAAATCAAGCAACACCACCAAGTGTCTAACTCAATAAGGCATGGAGTTGATCGACCGATGTTTAAGCTTAGGACATTCCAGTATGACATGCACGATGGAAAACAGAATATTGGTTTGATTAAATTAGCTTGTTTTACACTTCAGGCTCAGCCTGTTGAAAATGCAAGTCCCTCTCACCATCTCACTATGTTCATAACAGCAAATATTTTGGAGAAATGCGGCCCAGTTACATAACCTCACACGCTGGAAAGGCTGGCCAAGTTCAGCAGTTTCACTGGGAATCATCGAGGTGGTGTTTTTTTTCTTTCTTTCTTTCTTTCTTTCTAACTGTGAGCACTATCAATATGTGCACAAGACAGCCTCACGGGAGGCCTAATGGCAGGATAGACGAGAGCATGCATGCCTGGATGTGCTAATGTGATTGCCACAGGAAATCAAAGAGCACAAAGTGTCGCTGCACACGGAGGACAGGGTGGCACGAACCACTGCAGAGACAATGGAAGGCGGCTTCCGCCGCTGTCATTACCGAAACCTCCAAACACAACTCCTGACCAGAAGGCGATGAGAGTGATCACAACGCAGCGAGCGAGCGAGGTCAAAGCCAAGATGGGGACAACCGCTCTCTTCTCAAATTACACCCGCTGTGAGCCAGTTCACAAAAAGGCACTTGGGGCTTGGAGAACTATTATCAGTGCGATGAAAGAGAGGGTTTTTTTTTTCCTTCCTCCTCTGGTTTTGGAATGGCCAACTCTGTGGTTTGTCTCGTGGACTACGCTGCTGCTCTCCAGTTCGCATCTCCCAAGAGGTTTCAGGATGTGGGAGGGTTTTTTTTTCCCTCCTGGCTTTTTTTCCTCTTTTTTTTCTTCTTCTTCTTGAGGTTAGTGCTAGTCGTCATCATCTGGCAGTAGACGAACTAACTGTTCCACTTCCCCCATCACCACCCACACACACACCCACACATGCACACGCACAACCAACCCCCGGCCCCCTAGACCTGCTGCTACTGACGCAAGGCAAGGGACACTGTGTTCAAGACGGAGCACAAAGACGGCTAAGATACTCGTGAGCGCCAAGGTCAGCCACTGCTCCGAAACTTCTCTGCTAAATATATGCCATAGTGAGGAATACAGCAGCAAAAATGAGAGGTTTCCAAAAAAAAAAAAAGGGAGAGAGGGAGAAAAGGTATGTGTGTGAGTACACTGATTTGAGAACATGCACGAGGAAGCCTGCACGCACGCATACACACACACAAACACACAAATTCACACACCCAGAGTAGCTTAGTTTCAACAAGCTGACCACACACTTGATGACTCACGTTATGATGGGGCCCAGCAGCGTCCAGGTCACATGATGGCCTGGACTCTTTTTCCCAAAAGGCACAGAGGGAGGACTGACTGCATGAGTGACTGCTGAGCAGTGTGACTCGGGAGGAAAGAATACCAAGCTGTCTGGGGCCTGCCAGGCCAGGCCAGGGCTGAGCCCAGTGAGTGAATGCAAGCAGCCCACTGAATGCAACACATCATCATATCGGAACAGAAAGAGAGCCAAGGAGAAATGCAGGTTTAAGGCGTACTATGTGAATCATGGGGGTGCAGCAGCTTGCAGAGGCCCGATGCCATCCAGGTGACGGTCAAAGTTATGCCCACCTGGGCCAACAATTTCCAACAATTTCCGTGAGGAGCCTGACATGAATGATGTCATCAAGAAGGCCCCGTCATCACTGAGGAACACCTTGGTCTGCATTACTAATCTTCTACTACTGTTGACTCAAGGTGTTCTGAACAGATGACTGCCAGACAAATATTCCAATGATTTCATGCAAAGCCTGTGAAACAGCAGGCTACTCTGTGTCAAGACAGTGGCTAACTGGCAACGCTGATAAGACAAAGGCAGGGACGGACCACGCGTCCTATGCGTGCGACACAAAGCCACCTTGAACTCTGAAGTGTGTGGCGTGTCCGTCAGCTTATTTATTTAAAATGAGCAGGCTACCCCCACCCCTCCCCTCTTGTTTACAAGGTGCCGCATCGGTAAACACACAAAGCAGAGGAAAAGGTTAGACCAAAGCGAGAGCGCGTCAGCAGGTGCCTCTGCACAGATTTACTTCCCTTTCACGTAGCAACATCTGCATATTAGTGAACTACAGTACTGTATGCCCCGCGGCTATGGACATCATGTGCCACAGTCCTACAGGAACCGTGCCAGCCCACAGTCCGCTCGTATATTGGCCAAATCGTCCACACAGTGGCAACAGCAACTAGTGGGATCACTCCATTTCTTCCTTCACATTGAGAGAAATTAAAATCACAATACCATCAACATGGGGAATAGCAGCATGGAGTGACATTTTAGATGTTATCCGTCATATCAGAGATATTATGTTAGAAATGCAAATAATAATATTTCTATAATGACACCTGGGTAGGGAAATTGGAAGGACTGTTGAACAGCTAGAAAAACAGACTTTCAAGTCTTCGAAGAATGTGATCGGCATCACAATAGGGAATTCTCCAAAGCTCACGGGTCATTTCCTTCTACAACTGTTCTTTTGTCAGTGTATACATGTCTGCTGTGACTACTCGCCAACAAACTCGTTCCACATATCTGATACACAAATCCCACAGGCCGTGTAATCAACGATCAACAACGTGTCTCGGAAAGTTCCTCAAATACAGCGGCATGTTTACTCTCCTGTGTAATTACAGGAGCAAACATGACGCAGCAGTCCAAACCAGGTCATGTGGCAGCAAACCAAGGACAACAGCAAGAGCGCAACTGTCCGCCGGGCAGCCAGAAGCATCGCTCGCCACGCCACGTACGAGTTGTCTGGGAGCTGCAGCGCCCGACCAGATAAGCTTTTTCGCTCGCAGGAAATGGGCCACCAGACAGCCAGCGGGAACAGGCACTTCACAGACGAGCTGGGGGGCAGGAGTGCGGGGGTCACTTCGGGAGGCAAACAGAGACTGTGCGTACCAGCGCATGCGTCTGCTCAGGCTGGTGTAGGAGGTCTCTCTGTACAAAGCCTTGTGCACACAAACACAGACACACCAGCGTGTACACACACACAAGCACAGACATAACAGCACATAGACAGCCACTCGTATAGCACATACACAGAACTACACACACACACACACACACACCAGATGGTCAGTAACAGCCAGTATTGTCATTCATAGCTGCAACTACTGATGAACACAAACCCCTAAGTCCCAAATATCTTTTTATCAGTCTCCACATGTACAATATCAGATATTCACAGCACCCCTAGTGCCATTTTTAGTTCAATTTAGACAGATGCCCTGTACCTCATATGTAAAAACAGGCCTCTATTAAGCCTGCTACCACAGAGTGAATCAATAACAGTTATATACAGTATATAGAGTTATAATAACAATATGTTGTCAAAAAAATTATTTTTCTATTTTTTAAAACAGAAATTTTAAAAGTTTTTATGCAAAGAAATATTCGAATGGGACATCCTGAGTAGAGTAAAAGACAAAAATAAATTCACTAGTGGGAGAAGTGGCATGGGACTGGTGTTAAAGGTACACTATACAACGTTTTTAGATTAATATATCAGCGTTGTTGTCACTTTGATGGTTAAATAGTTAATTCCTGGGCGAACGAAGGCTATTTCGCCGCCTTCAACCCCTTCCTACCGGCTTTACCGGACTATGCAATGTCAAATGACTCGCCCCGTGCCCATAGGGCAAAGCAAAACTAAAACCAAAATGAAGCTGAAAACGCGTTTATTACCTTATTAGTCAACGTAACTCCACAAAAAATGATCATTACTGGTTTGTATGTTTTGGTCTAAAGAGTAGTCCACATGAATTGGTGAGAATGTGCAATCTTGTTGTTTAAATAAATCACCGTCTGTAGGGGGGAGGCTTGCATACTGTGCCTTTAATGGAAATAAGTACATCGACATGAATTCACAGTTGTTACCATTTCATTCGAGTGCATCTGTAAGAGATAACCCTAATAAACCTCATGTTTTGATTCCAGACTACCTGAGATTTCCATTTATGCATGCAATCTGATATTTGGCTACACTGATTCAAGAGCTACTTCATTAGTGATAATCTCAAAGGGTCATGTGTACAAAACTCATATGACAAGAATAAAACGGGCTAATCCATTTGGAATAAAGCACTGGACAGGACCAAGAAAATGCCAACCAAAAAGAATTTGAAGGCAAATCATCTAAGCAAACCTCCCAAGAAGAATTTTTCCAAATTCTTTGTTTTTGGACCCTGTGTAAAGAAATACCACAATGGGTGGCAACAAATGACTTTTTCTCAACTAGTCATCATATTAATTAGGCTACAGGCTATAGACAAGTGGATAGAAATAAGTTGAGTTTTTAACAGTCACATAAGTGAAAAAAAATATATAATATATATAATAACAATATATATAAAATATATAATAACAATATTTTTATTTGGACACCTGGAGATAACCAATTCCACCAAACTGTATTATGCATTCGCCCGCTACACATCTCCAGGGTTTAAAATATTACTTTAATATGAACAACTAAGATCAAGCAACAGCTATAGTTCAACTAAGCCGAAGTGCAGCTAAACCACAACAGGTGTTATGTCCCTGCGTCATATACTGTGATGCGCCCCTAATAAACTTTTTCCATGGGCATCAAGTAAAACACTGCTGACAGATCTCAGTTGACCCCCTCACGGACAGAAGTTTTATCCCACTTGATTCCTCCTCTGCAATTGTCTGCATCAAATACAGTGCACAAGTTAAAAGTCATGCACGTCATGAAATGTTTAATTTGCCAAAGAATAACTGAACGAATAAGTGTCACTTTGGATACTCACGGTCCACGCCAATTTCTGCCTTAACTACTGATACCTTAATTCATGCAGTCTACGTAAGCTGGATTGTAACAAACTGATGGACATAAACAAAAACAGAGTATGGATGAAAGACTGAGGCAAAAATCTGACGTAATTGTCATGCAGAGAGCACCTTGTGCAGTTAAGGTCTGACTGAACTCCGCTTTAGTTGCCTGATGAACAGTGCTTATGCGCTTAGCAGAAGTGTGTGCCGTGATCAAAGCGGGGACTAATGTGTCAAAAGCATCCCCCCTCTGATTTTTTTTTTCCACAAATAGCTCCCTGTGTTCAGCTATAGTAACACAGTTAGATTATTTTGGAGCTTTACTTCTACAAGGAAGTAGTCTTCAGTTGAACATGCTAATTCAGATGGAGATTTTCCATCTGACATCAACCAAGGTGTTAGATATGACACTGATATACTCATGTCATTACAACCATGATAAGCAACGAATCAATGGTACAGAAGGCAACTTCCAGGAGAAACAGAAGAAATAACCGTGTATTCACACCAGGAGATACTAAAGCTGTAAAATCGCCAGAAGTAATTAACTTTGAATGGAGACGAGCGACTAAAGCGAATAAAGCGACAAGCTACAAAACTTGAGCAACTAAACAGAGTTAAAGCAGTTTAAATTAGCTAGGACACGTTTCGGCTGTAAATGAAGTGTCAATGGGAATGTCATTGAGCGACTACAACTACAGCGAACAGAGAAATGTAGCAGCTATTTGTTTTATGAGCTACAACAGCGATTTTACAGCTTTTGTAGCTCTTGGTGTGAACGCACAGTAATGCAAACATGCTCCTTAACACAAGCTTCTCAGCAACCTCTAGAGCTCACAGGGCCATAATCAACACCCCTTTGCACAAAAGTTTGTGTGCCTTATCAGTGTGGCAGTTTCCCCTCAACTAAACCACAAAACCTCAGTAGCACTAACTTCAAGAACTTTAGTTGCTTATTTTGCATCAAGACTCTTTACCAAGCCTTTTTAGTCAATCCATCCCTGAATTAACTTTAATATCTAGAGTGGTTGTAAATTGGATAGGCCAAATCTTACATCAATGTCAGATAAATAGCATTTACTGGCTCACATATAAGAAGCTCCAGGATCGTCAACACGGACCATCATATCCTCTTGCAAAATGTAGGCTAAATAAATAGGTCCATCACCTCCTTGACCTACTGGCCATTCCCCCAAGAGGGTTAATTGTCCTGACATCATGTCCTACTTGCAACCGTTTTTTTTTTTTTTTTTTTTTTTAATACAGTTCCAGATTCTGTTGTGAACTTCAAAGAGGGAGTGAAATGCGAAATCAGGGCACACCCAGACCTGTTTATGAGGTAATACTTTCAGACAGTTTCCTCTTCTGTTTTCACTTGATGTGGCTGCCTTCAAGGTCGACTGAAAACGTGCCGGCAGACAAAATCTTCACTTTGCATGACATTACTGCAAGTTTATGCTACCTAACTGAGACAGACTCAAAATTTGTATGTCAAAGGCACTGCTCTATTATCAAGTCTTGAGAGCAAAGGATCACATCTTCACCTTTCACACACAGACATATGCACGCTCACACATGCACGTTCGCAGCTACGGATGGACACACACACACAGACTTACTAACTACATCAAATACAGTTGTCAATGTAATGTTTAGCCAGGAGCGCACGTCACATTCCTCTTGTATGAATAATGGATTGCTCACAGTAAACTGCTCATGAACCTCAAGGTGTGGGTGTAAAACACCAATTTGTGACTCTCAAGATTACGAGGCAAACTACACTGACCTTATCAGCCCTACCAGATCCCCTCTTGGCCTTAATTCAGCTAGCCCTGTTCTACGGACCGC
>JASCQY010000001.1:18226773-18240698 GCA_030264315.1 Sardinella tawilis
TTTCTGTGTATTAGTGGATGCCTTAACCTCTATGGCAATAAAGGGTGTTCCTTGTTTTTGAAGAAAAGAAAAAAAAAACTCTTCTACATTTCATTGACGAGAATCACATCACAAAGGATGGGATTCATCACAAAGGATAGGATTCATGTTGTACACTATGCATTGCTAGATTTAATGGGGCCCCAATGTTCTCCCCTTCTATGGCAATGGCTTCACATTTTCACAAAGAAACTACCCACGAAATGCCCTGTTCTAGTCCAACATGGGACATTCTGTTTAAGAACAACGTGAATGCATCGTAGCAGTTGATTAGAAAGGTGATCAAGGAAGAGAAAAGTGTCTATTTGTGCCAGCTGCCTAAATATCCCAGCTGGTCTGGGAGTTAAACTCTGTCATTCACTCTGCCTCTGGAGCGCCAAATTAACTGCAGAACATCGCAGAAGAAGCAAAGGTTAAAGATTTACTTCCTGTGGCATGGCTACTACTGGAAAATTGGTCCAAATTAGCTGTTGCAAATCTCCAAAATCGTTTGCTAAATGGAGTACATTCATCTAGAATATACCAACATTGACTTTGGAGACGTATAGCATATCAGAGTCGTGCTGATGGGACCAACTGTATGGTTATATCTGGAATTGTGCTCATAGCATTAAATAAAAATATATAATGAAATGTAAATAAAAGCCATTAGATATATTTTCATTGTTGCTGAAGCATAATATACTCATTTCCAAATCAAATCATTAACACATTTGATCAATCTTAACCATTTTTTTTGTTTTAAGACACAAAGAATAATATGTTATGAGACAACCCAAAAAGGACGGCAAGGAAACTCATTTTTGGCCAAAACAATGACTATGCCAAAAAAAAGGAAGTGAAGTCAATTCTTGGAAAATTTCTTCAGTTCAGAGAATATGTATCAAAAGTTTTAATTTAAAACCATGGTAAAGACAGAGAGGATCGAGGGACGCCCCATTCACAATGGGTGGTAATCAACATGAGTATTCAAGTGCATGAAAAAGTTTTTCAATTTCTTTTTTTGAAGTGCAGGGATCCCATTTTTTACTTATAATTTATTCATATCAAAGGAAGAAGCCAGAGTTGATGGGGGACGCCATTGTTGGGTGTGCATCATATAAATCCTGGGCCATGCTGGATAAGTGATTCTTATTGGTTCAAATCTGTGTAGGCTAGTAGCTTGATTTAGCGCAGGCTAGTAAATGTTTCAAGAGAAAAATCAATTTGGTAACTTGTCTGTCAACACTGGAATTATCAAATTCGTTAGTGTTTTGATATGGGATTGAAAGTGTGTTTTTTAATTATTATTTCTGCTTTTTCCAGTCAGTGCCATTCTTTTTTCAAAATAAATAAACAAACCCACTGGTTGGTCCATGGCGTGTAATTGCACACAATCATATTGTTGCATCAACTTTGTATCAGATATTAAAAGTCATTGAAAATCTTTGTTGTTCAAAATTAAAACTTGAATTGTACGTAGGTGTTTATATGTTACAGTGGGGAATTCCAAGTTTATTATAAATGTAAATAATAACTGCGACACCAGAAATGTGCATTAACTGACACTATTATTACACAAATATGTTCTTTTATCCAAGTGGCTTTTTAAGTATTTCCAAAATAATTCAACTAAACAAAAGCTGTTCCAAGTACTCCCAGGTGTCTGGGCAACATAAAAACGGGTGCAAGTTTCTTTATACATTTTTTATTTTTTTTTGTAAGTCACAATAGCATAGTTGTAGTGACTAAAGGTCATTGTTCCCATTAAAACAAGCAAATAAACACCCCCAAAATAAACACCCCAAAATGATAAAAAGCACACTAGATTATTTTATTAGTTTTTTTTTGTATTTCTAATAAGGAACACTACAATTTTCTCATATTTTTTTTCTCTTACTAGAACAGTTCTAAAGTTGAGGTATAAAAGGATTTTACAGACTGACCAGCCTGAAAACAGAGGGATTTATATACAAGAAAAAATGGAAAGAGAGAGAGAGAGAGGTAGAGAAGAAAAAGAATGGGGTGAATAAAGAAGAAAGATGAATGAAAGGAGGGAGACACTAAGAGACTAATAAAACAAAGTATATAAAAAATGCTATCGATGCAGTTCTGATTTGGTGCAGGGGGAGCCACTTGAACAGTGCAGAGACCTAGACACTTGTTAACGTGAGGAGCAGCCAGATGAAACACAGGCTTTGTGACCATGATACAGGTATCTTTTTTTTTTTTTTTAAGGAAAAAAAAAAACAAATACTGTACCCACTTTAGCTAGACCCAAAACAATGAAGACACAAAACACTGAAGACAAAACCTCTGTGTTGAAACAAAAGTGATAGGATCTCTGTGTGTCCGTTTAAGGGACAGCTCTTCACGTCAGAATATACAAATGAAAGCTACTCTCTGCTTCTGACGTGTGGGAGTTAATGCATCAGCTACATTCTACAGAGAATGGGAGTTGTTTTGGGTTGCGGCCTGTGGGGAAAGTATTGCTACAGTGCACGTGTAGTAGTTTTTATTTATTAAAAAAAAAGCCTCATCTGTGAGTGTAGAAAGTGTTTCTCACTGCACCAAACTCAAACTTTCCACAAAAAACACACTAAATAAGCAAAAATAAAATCACTCCAAAATCCACAGTCCAACTTAAAAACTAAGCTGTTGAATTAAAATAGTTTTTTTAAAAAAAGAATAAACCATTGTTGCTCTACGACATATGCAGAGTAAAGGCAAAAACAAACCAGGCAACTCAAAAAGAGAAAAGAAAGAACAGAAAATTTATATAAAAAGATATATGTTGAAACATTCCACAATCTGTACAGTGACATCCACAGACGACTGGTAGAAAACAAAAAGAAAATTATAATTTTGGTGTAGTAACAGCATTACTTGTAAAAGACAGCCATATGAAACGCTTTTTAAGTAACAGTAAAGAATAGAGGACACCAAAATCTGGCTAATACTTTGAAAAGCTTGTCAGAGTTTGGTCATTTCTGAGCAAAACTCTAATTTACATTTCAGTGTCCTTTGTGTCATATGTAGAATTTTGTCATTCATATATCAAAACACTCTGGTTCTAACATGACTTTTTTTTTTAATAAGTTGTTAACAAAAAGAAATTAGAGAAAATAAAAATGTGGAATATGTATTTCTGTATAGGCTCTAGTCTTGAATCACCACATACCCAGTGCTGCTCTTTTTTGGTTCATTTTCAAAGGAGAGAGAAAAAAGCCCTTGTTTGAGTGGCCTAGATAACAGACAAAGAGTGGAGTTCCCGCCGTGGGGTCAGCTGTGAGAACTAGAGCGACAGCTTGCCTTCTCGTGGAATGGATGCTGTCATTGCACACATGATACAATCAACTCAAAGCACAGGGGGTGAGCGATCAGACAACCTTTCCCTACACCTCTATTCCCAAGACCACCCATAACAAAACAAAACAAAACAAAAAAAAACTCCCACCCATAGCATAATGTAAGATCAGACACACACACACACACTCAAGTGCACATGTGAGCGAGCACAAGTGCACACGCACACACAGATGCAAAAACTGAAATATCTCCGCTCCCCCCTGCTGTAACTCTTCTAACTAACAGACACACCACAGTTTTGTCATAATAATTACATATCTGCAAACATTTTTGGTTTGGAACAATACAGGTAATGACTGTAATTGGCCATCTGTGGTCTCCTGCATGTTGGGAAGGGGGTAGGGGGGAAGATCAGATGCAGCTACCAGTTTGGGAACCCTAAACAGAAACCATTCGATGTAAAAACAAGAACAGAAACACCAGCCAGCAGGACTTTAGTGTCAGTACAGTGTGTGCATGATGAGATTTTTATATTTCTTTTTTTGGTCTGTCATTAGTACCGTCTCAAAAATGTGTTGCAACTTCTTTTTTACAGAAGTCGTATAAAATCAAAGCAAAGTTAATGGTGAACTAATGGGTGATGAGCAGATCCAATGAACACCACAAAAAACACAGACGACTACATGCATGGAAGACAATTACACATTGCATTTTTCTGGTCTGAAACCATCCCCCATTCAATCTCCCACACATGTCTCCTCTCCCCTTTAGTTTATCCTCAACTCTACAATGTACTTTTTTTTGTATTTGGTAGTTGGGGCATCATCATGAAAAAAAAGGAGAGAAAAAACAAAACAAAAAAACATTACACTACATTTATTTTTGACAAGGAAAACTAAACATACAAAACAGTACTGAAGATAAGTGACCACGGTGGCTGCTCAGTATGTGTGTGTGTGTGTGTGTGTGTGTGTGTGACTGAAAAAAAAAAAAGAGAGAAATCCATTTCATTAGAAGGAACCGATACACCCCCCCACCCACCCCCACCGCACAGCACTTTCCTGTCTCGTTGGCATGTGAGAGAGACGTCTGGTGTCTGACACACGTTCTGCTGAGACCCCCAGCACTCCCTTGCTTTTTCTCTTGGAAATAAAAAAAAAAAGAGAGAAAACAACCATCCTATGCTCTGACCTGCGTCGTATGGAAAATGTCCAATAACTGGGAAAAGAAATCCTTGTGCTTAACACATTTTCATCAATTGTCAGCGGTTGTAAACGTTGTGTATGTGTGCACGTGTCAGTGTGATTGTGTACTGTGTTGTGGGTGTCCATTTACAAGCATCAAGAGGTTTGATAAAAGTACTTTAAACAACCTTATTACAATACTAAAAGGTTCTGTTCACTTACATAATAACAGTGCTACGTTGAGCTTTTTTTTTTTTCCTTTTTCTTTTAAACCTTTTGAAACGCCGTTAAAAAGGAACCGACTTGCAACAAGCAGAACAGGATGTTGGGAGATCTTGCATGAGTGGTCAGTCCGTGGGTGTTTGAGGTTGTTCTCTGTGAGGAAACAGAAAGGGGGTGACCACTGTTGGACAGCACTTTGGTACAAGCGTGGCGGTTATGGTGGTGTGGGCGGCCGGGGAGCCGTCTGTGGGACCCGGGGAAGTGTGTGAGGTGTCCACTGTGACTGGAGGGAGCTGCCGACTCCTCCTCCTCCCCGAGGCAGAAGGGCGTCTCTGGCACTCAGCCGCCTGCTGGTTTCACCCTCAGAAACGGATACAGAGGTCCAAGAATACAAGTCCACAGAGGGTGATGCCTTATTTGTAGTGTTTTGTATTATGTGTATATGTGTGTGTTTGTGTGTGCATGTAAGAGCTGTGTTTGTGTATATATGGGTGGGTGGGTGATTAGTGAGTCTGATCGTCTCAGGTCACTGGGCCCCCCTGTGGTCGTCGTTAGGAGACCGATGTCACGCCGTGCCACGTCACGGTGCGTTACGTTGCGCTGCACTGCGTGTGGCTTTTTGGGCTCACAGGATGGAGCCTCGCTGTATGTTCTATCTCTCTCTCTCTCACTCCTCTGTGTATGGAGGAGTGTTATCGTGGTTCAGCAGTGTGAGTTTTGCCCTCAGTGAAGAAGGCAGTCCTGTCCTTATGCGCTTTGTGGCTCAGCCGTGGTCCTCCGTTGAGCGAGCATTGAGTGTTTCTGTGCTTTTCCCATCATGCCTGGCCCGGTGGGATCGTCCAGATGGCTCATGGGTAGTGTCGATCTTGAGGTTGGGGTTTGAGGTGAACGGGTAAGCGGGGGTAGAGCAGGGAGATGGCAGTGGTTGGGGGGGAGGGGGGCAGAGCGGGAGAGAATGTCCAATGGCAGGACAGTTGCAGGTTGGGAAATGTCGGGTGAATGTGTCAGCGGGTGTCTGTGTAGTAGAGTACGGAAGAAGAGCATGTGTCTTAGTTGGAGGTGTCTGAATGGATGCTGCCAGGGGCCCCAGGTGGAGAGGTGACGGAGGGGGGATTGGTGGTGTCCTGCCAGCTGTTGTTAGCCTGAGGGGAGGGAGGGGGAAAAAAAAAAGTTATTTAACACCAACTAAGGCACTATTTGAGTAAGCCTGAAGACAATCGCTTTGGCAACTTTCAGGAAGCGGTTAAATATCAAGCTATTATTATTATTATACTTATTATCATTATCATTACTTTTCAAGCAGAAGTCTCCAAAGCCTAAAGTAGACTGAGCAACTTTCTTTCAACTGTCCTTATTTCTCCTCAGTCTCCGCAGCCTTTGTTTGACACTTGGAAGCAAGAGGGTGTGCAATGTTTGTCTATCGATATGAACGCGATAAGGATGGAGGAGGAGAGAGGATATGTGTGTGCATATCGGTGACTGTGTGTGCCTACTTGTGCGCATATTTGCACAAATGTGTGTGTGTGTGCGTGCCAGTGTGTGTTACTCACATCCAGGCTGTGTGGGGTAAAAAGGCCACTTCCTGACAGCTCCTCATAGCCGGCCGTCAGGTGTGTAGCACGGTGCAGGGTATCCACCTGTCAAGCAATAACGAAAGGTTACGTGCATGTATATAACAGCATTATTGAAAGCTGCATTCATTTCTGCAAATCCCCTGAATTCTACTTGAAGTTGAACCATATCTAACCAGAAGCCTCCCCTCACCCCAATCACTAACCAGCTGTTGAAATCACACAAAAGCTCAAAACCCATCTCAGATTTGACTTTGATGTGCAGGATTTTTACACCGACATTCCATCAGGATGCACACTTTCAACTAAATCGACTAGTGCCACCAAAACGGAGGGAAATCAGAAAACTACTGAAGCAACTTGCTCTGTGAATTTGATTACAGAAAGAAAAAAAAGGCCCAATGCCCTCACATGTTTAAACCAATTTTGTTTTGCGAGTACAAATGCGATCACAAGTCTGTCTTAAGTCCAAAAGCACTCAGTGAAGTCTATCTACCGCCACTCTCATAAGCCAGTTCACAGCTGCTTGTAATCTTCACCGACTGACGCTGCCAAGAGGGAGAGAACGAGAGCCTTATGGCTGAAACATCCAAACATTAACCATTTATCTGTGTTACTGCTGCTGGGGGGTCCAACATTCATGTTTCGCACTCTAAACAAATTATTGCTCTGCTGTCACCGAGTAATCCATCTAATTTAAAGGTGAATCACTTGACACACACACACACACACACACAGAGCAGAGTACGGTGCAAAATCCTCTCCCCTCTGTCTAGACTTGGCAGTGGCTCTGAAGGCACCATAAATCTCGTCTGGGTCTCAATAGGGGCTTCAGCTTCATCCCATTCTCCGTCTCCCAGCAGGGGCAGATTAAATGCTTAAAGGGCCGCCGAGTTCAATGCTCTGCCTCGCCTTGCGCAGATCGCTGCCTAGCGCCTCCTCAGTGACGAAACGATAAAAAACCCATTTCTTTACGGCAGAGCGGCTTGTCAGCATTTTTAAGAGAGCTGTCTATCCAAATCAAGGCCTGTATTTCACGTTTCGCCAGAGAGGTTGGTTTCCATGGCCCTGGCTGTCCCTCAGAAAGCAAGCGACGCACATTTGTCTGCCCTGCTACAATGGATGCCGAGTTCAACCCAACCCAGTATGTCAAATAAATCCATTTAAGGCTGATCAAAATAACATGTTTGTGAACAACAGTACAGGCTCTGGTCATACAGCCTATCCACAGCACTGGGGTACGAGGAGAACCAGGACAGATAGAGAGAGAGGGGGGGACCTTTTGGATGAGATGGAGAAGATAAGAATTAAGATGGAAAACAACTCAAAAAGAAAAAAATGATGGAAGATAGGGTCTCACAATCACAAACGGTTCGGATCCAATGGAAAGGCTACAGAACATCTTTGGATGCTTCAAGCAGGCTACAAACACTACTAGACTGGGAATCTGTCAGAGCTACGGGGAGGGTGACTGGGGATGGGGCGTCAAGGGGTCTGGACACATCTGATGATGCGGGACTGAGGGCAAACGGTGCAGGCAGAGGCTGGTGACTGACTACAAAACTGGCAGGAAGGTACGGTAAAGGGACAAAGTAGGGGACTGGGGAGACAGGGAGGGGGGAGGGGGGTGGGACATCGATGCAGGCTCACTGGGGGGACATCCTCAGAGCGTACCTGCTGTTGGAGAGAGGGGGTGACAGTGAGGCCCTCCCCGTTGAGCGAGCGCAGGCCGAGGTAGGCGTCTCCTGCGTGAGAAAGGCTGTATGAGCCCGACGATCCTGCAGGTGACACACGCAGCCCGTCAGGCATGCCACTCAGGGCTTGGTGAGGGGAAGGGGGGGGTGGGGGGAGGTGTTGGTGTGGTATGGGGTTACACACACCACTGCTTCTTAGAACACTCCCTACCAGCAGGCAACCCAAGCCACATTTGACTTTCAGATCTGGGAGACTTGACCTGTTCTGGGTCAAGACTTCTTATTTTTGCCTGCATCAGTAAAGAAATGTTGTTCTCAAGAAAAAACAGGAGGTAAAAAGAACTGAAGCAAGGGAATCCTGAAGCCGTGACACTTCTGTTCACTTGGCCATATCTCCGGCACCATGTTAGATCTCGTATCTCAGCTGGGAACTTTATCCCGCTGATTCAATGACAGGGCTGAGGAAATGAAATGTCGGATTATGTCCGATAAGTAACCAGTCATGACATGGCATGTTCTTCCACGCAGAGGAGAAATATGACGTTAATACTGAATTCACCTACCTTTGCCTTTTTTTTTGCATCCTGAGCAAATAGGGCTAGATTTCACTATCTACATGTGCGTATCAGTAAGTGTGTTTGGTTCTCTTCCTTGTGTAGACATACAGAAAAGGTTGGATGTTGGACTAACAAGTCAGATACGCTAGTGCTGCTACAACAAAAGATGAAGGAACAAATAACATTTAACCTAATACTTGTGAAATGTGTAAAACATGTAAAAAGTGGGGGGAAAGTTTTTTTTTTTTTTTTTGACTGAATGGCTCTCTGAAGACATATTTATTCTGTTAGTTCAGCACCTTAAAAAAAAAAGCAACTGGCTTACAGGGTAATACAACTCTACCAATCATCGAGACGGTATCAGTAACTTTAAAATGCCTTTCTGACAGTTGGCTATATATGTGAGAAATGAGTGTCACGACCTGTTGCCACATCATATCAGAACCAATGCACATAGCAACTTTATGTTTTGTTCTGAGCTGGCAGCTCTTCAGAAGCATCTTGCTGGACATCATAAATATTCACAACCATTTCCAAATACACTACTTGTGAATGCGAAAGCAAAAAAAAAAAACTAATTGACTGTCAAAAACAAACAAACAAACAAAAAAACGAGCAAACACACACACACAGAAGTTATAAAAACGGACAGAGTTAGGACATGGGGGACAGATGGGTGAATGTGTGTAAAAATCTGTGTGTAAGTTTGAATGTAAGACAGTGACACTAGCATGTGTGCACATAAATGAGATTGTAGCTGAAAGGCATGCAAGTACCAGTACAGCTGCTGCTACTCTACACACTAAGCCAATGTATCATGCACGTGGTCCTGGCTACATGAGTGAGTGGGAGACTGAGCGGGGGGGAGGGCGAGGGGGGGGGGGTGTGTGTCTGCACTAGAGGTTGAGAGGGGGAGGTGGAGCAGACAGTACCTGAGTTGGGCGTCGCCGGAGAGTTAGCCTGGCTGGCTTGCGCTGACACATTGGCAGCGTCCACTGCCGTTTTTACTGCGTACAGGTTCGCTTCCTCCTGGAACTTACCAATGTTCTTCTTGTACCGAATTCTCTTGTTGCCAAACCAATTAGAGACCTACGGACAAGAAGGAGGAAGAGGCCATGAAGATATTTGAAGATATTTTATACGCAATGCAGCATACGCAATGACGCCATACACATCTGCAGTGCTTTGGGCAGGGATCTTCTCCCGTGCCCCTGGGAGAGGGGAGACAGCAAGTGAGCCAAGTGCCTTGCTCTAGAAACACTGGTATTATGGGGAGCAGCAATGCAGTGCAGTGCAGGACACGCAACGACATGACATGTGTAAGCAAAGTAATGCTAAGCCAAACAGTGGGCTATTCTCCTGGGGGGTATTTCAAGAAGGTGGTTCAGTGGTAAACCAGGCTAAGTTAACCTTGAGGTAGTGGTAAATCAGCTAATAGAAGAGCCTGGAGTCCTCATTCTCTTAACTAAATGATGCCAGCATGCTACTCTATTAGCAGGTTTACCACTTTTTGTAGGTCAAGTTAGCCAGGTTTATCACTTAACCATGTTCTTGGAATACCCCCATGGTCATAAATGCTCAAGAGGCTGGTACGGTGGCCATGGTGGGGCCTTCGGACCTGAGAGACGGTGATCCCGCACTTCTTGGCCAGCTCCTCCTTGGCTTCCTCGCTGGGGTAAGGGTTGGACAGGTGCGAGTAGAAGTACTCGTTCAACACCTCTGTTGCCTGTTTGTTGAAGTTACGCCTCTTGCGTCTGTGAAGAAAGAAAAAAAAACAAACAAACATACTTAAGGGTTCATACTTGAAGGCGGCATTTTTGAAATGCCTTCGACAAAGGCAGTACAGGCGAACTATGACAGAGTATCTGATAAAGCAGCATGTTGTGTTGAATAGCAAAACATTACAGCATATGTTTGAAAACAACTGTCAATAATAGGTCCTTAAACAAATTCTTTGAAAACTATGACGAGACGACATGAAGGAATCCTTGCATGAATTATAAGGAATTCTGAGAATCATAATTATATGTTTAAGCCCATCTCTCCCTCACCTGGCGTCCAAGAAGCGTGAGCGCAGGATCATGACGGCCTCGCAGGTGCTCTGCTTGAGCTGCATCTGGATGGAGCTGAACTTGCGGTGGATGATGCTCACCATGCGCTCGATCTCTTTGGGCGAGATGGGCCGTGTGCGGGACTGCTCCCGCAGCAGGTTCATCACGTGGTTGGTGAACTCGCTGCACGCCTGGGGAACAGAGGAGAGGGGGAGGGGCACGTGTTACAAAGGAACCCCTCACTGTCCACTTCCCCATTTAGCTATATGACCTCTGTGAGCAGCAGCGAAACACCAGTCATGGTTCAAGGACCAGGGTCCTTTCAAATTGGCTGGGGAGCCAATATATCCAGGTCACACGGAGATGTAAGGAGACAAGCCTATTGGGAATCTCCTCCAGAATCTCATTCAGGTGGGGTGCATTACAGTCAAGCCCCAAAGACTTGGCTGTAGTCAAGTACAGAATTTATTGATTATTTTTAACCAATAATCAACGGGCAGTCTGCTGCTGGTTGCTAATGTAGTTAGCAAGTGATCCCTTGGTTGCTTCAATAGACAGAAATGCTGGCTCCTGGACGGCGTTTAAAAAATCCCTGATTTAACTAAATAGTACAGATGTCTGTGCGGAGGATTGATGGCAACCTACTTCCCTGTAAGTACACTACTGTTGCTGAAACCTTCTTATTGGAATTGTCGCATCTCACAGTGCTCAACAGCAGCAGCAGCAAATTCCTCACCATGTTTGACTTTCCTGTCTCAACAGGCCCTGGGTATCTTATCCGTCCTTACAACAATGACGGAATAATCAAGATGACTCCAGATACCCAGGAATTGGAGCTGTGACACCTAGGCAACAGTCTTAACAGTAGTGGATATCACGTTTGCGGTTTACCTCCTGTTCCGACACGTGCAATGTCTTACCTGTTCATACTTCTCCAGCTCGGAGTGGTAGATCTGACGGATCTGGGCCAGCTTGGCTCTGTAGTCGGAGTGCTCGATGCTGCCGTCGTTGGGAGATCCTCCCGCTGCGGCGGCAGCGGCTGCCGCGGCTGCCGATCCGCCGCCCTTCTCCGGGCCTGACACGCCCTCGGCCAGCAGCATGTTGTCCAGACGCATGATCTGGGGATCTGGGGGGTCCTCCTCCTGAACGCCACGGATACTGAGAACTGAGGGAGAAGGAGGGAGGGAGAGAGAGAGGGGGGGAGAAAAGAAAAATCAGGCACCGAGTCGGGAAAGAATGCGGACGCATGCACTGTGGACATGCCCACTATGACCACCTCTATATTTACATTTCATTATGATACACATCTATGCCAAGGGCCAGGGAAGGAGGAAATGCAGATCAAATACACCAGCTGACTGAGCATTCCACTGACATATTGGTGTTGACATATTCTATCTAGACAGGCCAACCCTTTTTTCTTTTTTTTTTAGCAGACAAACACACCTGCTAAGCAGGCCAATCACATTCCCCACCTCCATACTCCACAATAGGGTTTGAGAGGTGCATTGAGGAGGGGGGAGGGGGGTGCAGTGATCTTTTCAACCAGCAGGGGACAGCAGAGCCCCTGCTTGCAGGCAGCCAGCCCAGCAGAGTAATGCATGAGGCATGAGTCGGGTAATAGGAGTGCATGTGCTGTCACTACGAGCAAGACCAGCCATAAGTACCGCCTACAGCCACCACACTCTACCAGTGTATTAAAACAGGACCTCTGTCAGCTTCTAGCTAGCCGCTCATCTCTCTCTTCTCCACTCCTTCACTCCCAACCACACACACACACACACACACACATGTGTGTATGTGCCTTACAGTGTCTACATGAATGCATACAGCATGCTTACTGATAAGCGTGGACCTCTGGGGAACCTATAGACCATCTCTGCACACTCTTAACACAGTGGGATGTAATGATGCAACCACTGCACAACAGAATCGTATTCAACACCACACTGAATGGCAAGGTCAAGATCTTTCTGACAGCAAGAGTGGGTGCCTTCCTAGAGTGCATCGCATAGTGACATTTTAGAGAAATGCCACTATGTGGCATGTAAATGAAGCAGCAAGATTTGAGTAGAGTTTTTTTTTTTTTTTAAAAATATATACAAAAATTGTAAATCCAGCACTGGAGCACACTGACACACCACCCAATACCTGTTGGCACGACATGAAGTATTCATTAGGCATCAGAAAACAAACTGTTTGTTCCGTCGGCAAGATGCTTTTAAAATGATTACTGGAAAAACCCAAAAGACAATCTGCCTCCTGTTATGCAAAATCTAATTAGTCACAAAAGTCATTATTTACAACCCCTTGCATATGGTTTCTTTAGATGTCTTTCTTTGTTCTTTTTATCATCTATGAATTGCATTGTATATTTATGATTGGTTAACATCCCTAAGTTCATCCCAACACCCTCCTATGCATAGTCCCAGGCCACATCACGAAGTCTGTGCAGTACGTAAGGGAAAACGCCATTTCTTTTTGCCCGCTGCTTTGATTCAACTTGGGTGTAACTTGATATAAAAGGACTCCACTCCCATCTAAAGAGTACCAGACTGAACTTACTGGTGAATGATGTTTTGCCGTTTTTTAAATGAATTTTTCCCCACTATGGCTGCATCAGAGCAGGAGGGTGTGGTGACTGTGCCACAAAAACCCTGTGGACACAAACTGCATTAAGGCATCAAATCAACTGCATTAACCCACCCGGTTTCTGTGGGGCAGGAGATAAATAAACGGCGCAGCAGAGACAAGGGCTGCATTGTTTTAACAATGAATGAATTCCAAAAATACAACGTGCTGCCAAGCACTCAGGCAGTTCAGTTGGCTGCCTGGCCAAGGCTGAAAGTGTGGGCATCGTCTGCAAAGAAGTCGGAGCACATGTAGGCCTAAGTGCCTTTTTTTTTGAGGGGGGGGGGGTCCTTTTTCACCCATGTCCACTAACATTTTTTTTTCCCCCTCTCCACCAATCCTTCCTTTACTGGTGTACAAACTGCAGCCCTCTCTTCTTTTTCCAGCACTCTCCTGACTTTGAAAAAGAAGGAAAAACGAAAAAGAAAAGAAGAGAAGAGAGAGAGAAAAAAAAAAAACTTTCCTCCCAACCCCTTTGCCCAAGACTTCTTCTACCCCCTCTCTCTTTCTCCCCCTCTCAGGTCCCCTCTGCCTTTTCTTTCTCTCCTTTTTTTCTTTCACTCCTTCTTTCCCTCTCCTTTCTCTTCTTTACTCAATGTTTTAGTGCTCTCTCTCTCTCTTGCAGGTGGGGGGGGGGGGGGGGGGGGGGGGGGGGGGGGGGGGGGGGGGGGGGGGGGGGGGGGGGGGG
>JASCQY010000001.1:18242734-18260771 GCA_030264315.1 Sardinella tawilis
CTGTTCTCCATTTCAGTCGAGTTCTCCATGTGAGCCGCAATCCCTCATGCTGTCAGCCCCCCCTCTCCCTCTCTCTGTAGACAGACAGGATTAGCATTTTAATTGCATCAGCTCCCTTGGGTATTCTCAGCCTTTCACTGGGAGAGAGCGAGGGAGCAGAGAGAGAAGGAGAGAGAAAGAGAGAGAGAGAGGGAGAGAGAGGGAGGGGGGGGGGAAGGAGGGGGGGGGCAAGGGGGGCGGGAAAGGTAAGAAGAGAAAAGGGTAGAAGGAGAAGCAAGGAGAATTGAAAAAAAAAAGAAAAAAAAAAAACTAAAGGAGTCACAGGAGGAGATAGAAAAGCAATGAGGAGAGTGAGAATGAGGGAGAGAGAGAAAAAACACAGATACATAGAGAAAGAGATACAAATGGTCTGAATTCAGAAATGGGAAAAAAAGTGTGATGGGGTGATCATGGCAGGCAGACAATAAAAGAGTGTGCGAGCGAGCGAGCGAGAGAGAGAAAGAGAGGGAGGGAGAGAGAAAGGGAGAGAGAGAGAAGGAGAGAGTGAGGGAGAGAAGGAGAGTGTGAGAGAACGAGGGAACACGGGAGAAATAACAGCATTCTGACAACAATCACTATTACATCTGGAGAGGGAGACGGGGACAATGGAGCCAGTGCATCTGAGAAACACATGCCAGCATCCTCACAAGTAAACAAACCAGAGTGGAAACAACAGCAGCAACAGCAACAACAAAAAAAAACAAACAAACAAAAAAAAAAACACAACAACAACAACAAAAAACCTTCAGCTGTGTTCTGCATCACTGCAGATAGCGTGGGGTGAGGCCCATCTGCCAACTGCTAGGATGATCAATCAAAAACCACAACATGTTCAGGTGCATTAACTGAGCATGTCACCCTTATAGTGCCGTTGTGATGCAATCCCTCTGACGGCACGACACACACACACACACACACGTTGAATTAATTAAATGACGGTGGGTAGTTCAAAGCAATATCTCTATTAGGGCCATCTGAACAGTGCACTGCTGTACAGGAGAGACTGTGAGGCTAACACAAGCTGACAGATACTCCACACACTCACACAAGCAACAAGCTAATGGTTCAACAACCACCAGCTTGGCATGATGGTGTTTACCAGTCTTAACCGCAAAAACAAACAACTGAGCTTCAGACAGCCACAGGAAAAGAAAGAGAAGGAGAGGGAGAAAGAGAAGGGGAGACAGAGAGGGAGAGAGAAAATGAAAAACAGGGAAGTGTATGGAGGGAGATTCCTGGAGAGAAAAGGGCACAGGAGTGTGTGCCCAGGCCAAATAAGCTGCTGAACTCATTGGTCAGTGGCTGCCTTAAGCAGCTCAGGTTAAGCAGTGCCTGTTGGGCCTATTTACTGAAACCCCTGTGGCACGCTCTGAGGAGTTCACCACACACGCACACACACATATGCGCACACGCACACACACACTAACACATACCTTCTCATGCATACAAATACAATGTCACCCCCCTCCACGCATACCCACACGCGCACACACACACACACACACACACACACACACAAACCCTCCCTCCCTCTCTCTTGCACACACCACCTCTCTCCCTCTTGCACACATGACCCCAAGCAGCCAGACACTCACACAGGCCAGGCTGGTCATTTTGCTTCCTGGCAGAGGGAGTGGTCAGTGGCTAGAGTCAACACAGCAGGATCTGATCCGGCGTGTGAATGGGAGCCACTCACACCTTACACAAACACGCTGCCACAGGCTCAGGCAGCCATTAATCAGCCCTTAATTAACTCCAAAACAGCTTTTATGGACACCTGAGCGCCCTGGACAATGGGCCTTTTCCATGTTTGGTGTGAGGAGGAGACACACACATACACACACACATACATTCGTCCGTTCGTTCTCACAACTTATCCTCGCAATGTCTGGCAGAACGTCCGTGCTAAGTGAGGTGGGGGTGGAGCGGAAGCCATCAGTCCAGCTCAAACAAACTGTGGACGAAGAGGACGAAGACGAGGAGGAGGACGAGAAGGAGGAGGAGGAGGAGGTGGTGGTGGTCATGGGGAGTGGGAAGAAGACCAGAAGCAGGAAGTGTCCCTGTGACGCCGACTTGAGTGCTCCTGGCAAAGCGCCACACAACCAGCACCAAGATCATGACTCAATGACAATGACAGTGAAAGACAATGTATATCTGTACGGCAACCCACTTAGGACAAAAAGGGGAAAAAAAAGAAAAGAAAAAGAAAGCGTTGGCTAAATGGCAATGTATGGGCTAGATATACAGGAAGGGGAAGGTAGGGCTAGTTGCTGAAGCCATGTGGGCCATCCTTCTCTCTTGTCTGTCCTCTCCCGTGTTCTCCATCTCTCTCTCTCTCTCCCTCTCTCTCCCTCTCTCTCCCTCTCTCTCCCTCTCTCTCCCTCTCTCTCCCTCTCTCTTCACTCGCTCGCGAGGCTGCAGCTCATCAGCACAGCTGCCTCCCGCTCTAATTAGCACCGCCTCTTAAGGAGCTCCTAAAGACCTTGTGAAAAATGAACGCTCATTTGAGAGGTCGTTAATTTGCACTGTTATGCAAATGAGGTGGCAATTAAGCGATAGATCAGAGGAGCGGCGCCCATTTATAACCTGCGAACGAGCATTATGACAGAGCCAAACAGGGCCCGGGGACTGAGCGAGAGGCAAGCGAGCTCACACACACACACACACACACACACACACACACACACACACGTGTATACCAACACTGCTGCACCTCACAAACCAGTGACACACACGCCGCAGGAAGAGGGATATGTGCGAGGGAGAGAGAGCCACTCGGGCTGCTGCAGTTATCTTTGAGACAGTGTGTCCTGCAAGGCCTCTGGGGCACGAGCACACACAGAGAGAGAGAGAGAGAGAGAGAGAGCAAGAGAGAGAAAGAGGCAGAGAAAGAGAGAGAGAGGCAGAGAAAGCGAGCAGGAAAAAAAAAAAAAAACACGACTGGAATCCGACGTGATGGGGGCGGTGAGTCTCGGTGTGCGTTTCACCTTCAGAGGGCAGATGCTGTTGTGCCTCGCGCTCGTGTGTGGCGTCTGCTGCTGGGAGACAGACATACACACACACACGCAGCCACAGCTCGGGCTCCTCTGTTGAGACTGGAGCATTCACACCTTTGCGTGCGACAGACAGATTAAGGCTAGATTAGCAGGCAGCTAATACTTCAATCCGAGTGTCATCCATCCAGGCCTGTTCGGAGAGTGGCCTCAGAAGCTTAGGGGGGGCGGGAGTGGGGCTTAGATTGAGGAGGTAGTGGTGGTACGGGTGGTGGTGGGGAGTGTGTGTGGGAGATTGGCTACTGCTGGTATAATTGTGTGTGGGATACTCAGTGGTGTTTGTTTGTGTGTGTGTGTGTGTGCCCGCCCGCATGTGAGATACTGGGTGGTATGAGAGTGTGTGTGTGTGTGTGTGAGATATATTGCATAGCTGTTGCTTGGTGTGTGTCTGAGATTGGAAGGTGCCAACATAGAGATCTCTATCAGTGACATGTTCTCCAGGGATCAGCTCACTCCACTAGACATCAAGACATCAGACTCCCCCCACCTCTAGTGCACTTATGAGGGATGACTAAGAGAGCTCTCCGGCGCTTGAAAAACAAGCGGCGAGACTCCCGTGTGGAGCGGCGCATGGTTAGGTGGAGAGAGGAGAGGGTGGGGTGGGGTGGGGTGGTGGTGGGTGGAGGCTGCCATCAATTGTAATTAAACCTTAATTAGTCTGGATTAGGAGCCGGGCTCTGACTCTCCGGGCCCCGCTGCCGCCACCAACACTAATGCATTGCAGCTGAGTCCACATTTACATATCTTTAATTAAGGGGACGCACGGCTTCCTGGGCGAGCTGGACGCGTGACGGGGACACAACCTGACAGGGGGCAGAGGAAGTCGGAGACGGTCTGGATCAATGGCGGCCGAGTCGAGCTGGCTCCTGGACCGACCACCGCTTCCGTGCTTATGAGCGTTTTGAGACGAATGGCCACTGATGAGTACTTGGGTCCATATCAAATGACTGTGTGATGATGGTTGTCACGCAAGCAAGTCCTGCATCTACAAGACCCACACCTACTTCTTGGATGTACAATTGGCGGAGAATCTGTAACCAGCAGGATTTAATGTCGGGTCATTTGCAAGGAGGTCTTTTGCATGGCTGGGGACCAAGATAGTAAATTATTTTACTCAACGTGAGGAGCAGACAGGATAAATCTGAGGTGTTCCAAATGCTGTGGTTTGCTCCTGTTAAACATAACAGTGCACAAAAGGTTAAGAATTGGTGTGTGAAAGGACATCTCCATAGCCATCCACAAGCATCAAGCTAGTCCTCTGTCGTCGATGCACAATTGAGGGATCCACAATAAGAAGATTTAATTTATCTGCAGTACCAGTGTGTGCTTCATAAAATGAATGTGCTGCAGAAAATGAATAAACAAGGACCTGTGGGAACAAGAGGGGAGAGAAAAAACGAAGGGAAAAAAAAAAAAAACTATGCGAGCCGCTGATACGCCATCATTTCTATTCTCGTGACTGAGTACATGATCTTCCAATCATTGACTTAGATTAGTCAAACAAATAGATAGCGTTGGTGGACAGCGCCTGCGTTCGCGATGCTGTCAACTGGGTGTTTATCAACGCTGTGCAGCGATGCTCCTTTATTAAAGGGGGCTAGCCGCTTGACCGTTTATGCAGAGCGCTGCGGTTGATGTCTGCGCAATATTCCATGCCGGAATTCCTGCAGGAATTGGATAATGAGAGCGGGCCAGCGAGAGACAGAGGGAAGATGCTCAGCCCACACAGCAGAGGGCCAGAGATGGGGGGTATGGGTGATGCTCCGCTCCCCCCCCCCCCGCTACACATACAAGCCACGCTTGGGTTGGGGATGGAGGAGATGAGATGTGGTGGGGGGTTGGCTGTCAGGGCCAGGGGTCTGTGTGATATTAGCCGTCTGCCAATCCGGCGTGGGGAATGGACACAGAGTAATTACTGCTGCTCTTAGTGCCTCATCAATCTCCCTCTCCATCGCTCTTTTGGCCCCTCTCCCCCTTCACACTAGCTTTCTCATTTGCGCTCCTCTTCTTGAAAGGGAACAGGCCAGAGAGAGAGAGAGAGAGAGAGAGAGAGAGAAAAAAAACAGTTGAGTGGCAGAATACAACACCAGAAACACACACATGAATGGAATACGAGAGTGCATGAAGAGATGGCATCATGTTCCAGGACTTCACTGACTCACTCACTCTCTCTCTCTCTCTCTCACACACACACAGTCTCACACACACACTTACACACAAATATAGACACACACACACACAAACACATCCAGAAACAGACAGACACACACACACACACACACACCCACACACAGGGGCATCGTGTTTCAGGACACACGCACGCGCACTCACATACACAGAGGCTAAAACGCTCCACTCGTGCTGACTCCAAGCAGACAGTATTAGTCAGCTCCACAGAGGACTGAGCCTGAGTGCATGTTTTTCACAGGGTGCTTTTTCTGTGTGTGTGTGTGTGTGTGTGTGTGTGTGTGTGTGTGTGTGTGTGTGTCTCTCCTGCCGTGCTGGACTTTTCAGCTCACTTTCTGCTGCATTGCTATGGGCCCAAGCAGTGAGCAGTGAGCTCGGCCTGGCCTGTAGCAGTTCAACACCAGCCTCAGTTGCTAATGCTACCGCTAACACCAACCCTAACCCTGCCGCCGGTGGCCATCCGCTGGCTCAGCTCAGCCTGGCCTCGTAAAAAATAAAGAGTCCGAGCTTTCCAACAACTCATGAAATTTTACGAGGGGCTTCAAATTAAACTCTTTTAGGAACAAATAATAATTAAAAAGCCCTTAATTGGGCCCTGGAGTCACTGGGCCATAGGCCCAGTAAAGGTATTAAGAGCTTGGGCTGACCGGAGATGGACATTACAGGTCCCATCAAGCGGAAGAGAAACGGGCTCAATAAATAAAATACTGATATGACTAACAGATAATTCAGAGAGTATGGGGTCTAGAAAAGAGTAGCAGGACAAAAAAAAAAGAGAGACTGTTGTTACATAAATGAAATCTGATTGTTATTACTGTTGTGCAATACAGTTGTGTGTTTTTTTCCCTCAATATGAGTGGAGTGAATTAAAAGCGAGAGAAAACACACTGCAGTAATGATACAAAGCATAGGGGGTACATTAGGACGTGGTGATGATGTGCAGGCATTTTGAAGAAGAATTTTCATCCAAGTCCACAGGAGATGAAAATGACTTTCTAGTGTTTACAAATGGTTAGCACCCTCGTTAAAAATGATAAAATACGACAGAGGGGTAGTGTTATTATTTGATCCGTCTTAACGCTGAAATATTTCTCTCTCCATCACCTACATTATTAGGAGAGAACTGCACTCAGTCCAAGTGCACCCATATTGCGTTATATGAGTACCAATAGGAGTACAAAGAGGCACCGACTTAAACATTCTTATCTTAGAAGACTCCTTTTCTGTGGAGGAAAATCTCTCAAGACTGTTTGGACAGACCGTTCCAAAAGATCCATCCGAAGCATTGCCAGGCTGTCTGAAATGGTTTCAAACAGAACAGCAGCAGCAGCAGACTACAGCAACTCTGAACAGTGTGTGTGTGTGTGTGTGTGTGTGTGTGTGTGTGTGTGTGTGTGTGTGTGTGTGTGTGTGCGCGCGCGCTCAGTTCCACTGAGGATTACCCAAACAAAAGAAGGCAGACCAGCAGCCGACCAGCTCATTCTCTGTGTGAATGGCGTGTGGTCATAAAGATGGGCCTACTGTCAGTCATTCCCACTACAGCCACAGCCACATTCACTGGGTCATATGGCAAACAATCTGAAAACTGTTAGATATGAGACGCACAAAGTGAGCAAATTGCTTTGGCCTGAAAGGAACCAAATCTGAAGAGACAGATGATTGAAAACGCTGAGTATGACCTGTGGAACCAAAACCCAGGCGAAAGCGCTTTGAGAGAAAGCACTGATTAAACAGCCTTGGCAGTATGGGGAAAATAAGGACAGAAAACAGACTAGCGAGGCAGAGAGTCAAAGAGAAAAGACAGAAATGTAAAACAAGCATTACATAAAGCAGATGGGCCCAACAGGCTAAGTATTGTTTAAAGCCTTGGCAGACAAGTTTCGCTTGTCTATTATACGACTAGCCAATTTTAGTGTGAACCCAAAACAGGGAAGGGTGTGTGTGTGTGTGTGTGTGTGGAGGGGGGGTGATGAGCTTGTAAGAGGAGAACAAGATGGTGCTTTAACTCCCGAGCCACGGCGTCTTGAATCCCTCACACTCATTTGTTTCATTAACTTTTAACTCCACACTATGAGGGCCATGTTTAACAGTAGCTCCAAAAGTGAGAGAGGAGAGGAGGGTAGCGTGTCAGAGGAGGGAGGGGGGGGGAGCACAAAGCCAGCTTGCAGTCAGGGGACTTGCACTTGAGTAGAAAATTTCCTTAACAATAAAAACAATCTACCCAACTGCAGCACTCTGAGGAATTCAGCGTCCCCCTCCCCCACAACCCTCTGTAACACCCCCCCACCCCTTCTATCCCCCATTACCATATCAAAAGCCTGAGTTCAGAGCAAGTCTTCTCTTTCAAGAATGGGAGGAGGGTGGGGGGAGGTGGGGGGCAGAGAGGGAGGAGGAGAAGAGGACAAGACTGGAGCAGCAGGAATAGACCCGAGCTTAAGTTTGCTTTTATCCCTGCTGCTTCATGTATGAATGTATGCATGTGCGTGAGTGTGTGTGTGTATGTGCACACACAAGTGAGTGTGAGTGTGTGTGTGAAGAGAGAGAGTGAGAGAGGAAAAGATCCAGGGTGTATCACTGTGAACTGTGTTCGTTAGCCTGTGTGTGTGTGTGTGTGTGTGAATGAGTATGAGAGGGAGAGACAGAGAGAGAATGTGAGCAAGTCTGCATGTGGGTCTGAATGTGTGTGTGTGTGTGTGTGTGTGTGTGTGTGTGTGTGTGTGAGAGAGAAGGAGTGAGAAAGAGTAATAAGGCAAGCATGCAAGAGCAAGGCAACGCCAAATCTATGGAGATGTGTACACCGCCAACAACCGCCTCCATAATCGTCTGCAAAAGAGGAAGCCTCCCTTAATTCACATTCCAGGGGCACAGGATAAACACAGCAGGAGTTCTTAAAGTTACAGGCAGGAATAAGCCGACACACACACACACACGGCACTTGGCACTTGTGTAGACCTAGTGAGCTGATCACTGACAGCAGCACGTAATATGAGCACATTTGGCCTTCATTAGGAATTATATTTACCAGTAGCTTTTTTTTTAAAAAAATGTTTTATTCATTTATTTGTTTATTTATTTATTGCTCAGAGGAGCGAATACTAAAAGCAGCCAAGGCCACTGCCACGTGGAGGTTGTACTGATTCAGCGCCTTCCACGGAGAAGGAAGAAGCCCCTCTGACTCATCACTCACGAGCCTGCACCGGCATCCGCAACTCTCCAAGGCCCTTAGCCCACCAGGGCTAAATGTGAAAATCAAAGTGAATGATATTAGGTAAATAAGACAGCAGGGGTTGCCACAGTAACGGGGGCAAGCCCAAGGCCTCCCCCCTTCCCCACTCTACCCTACCAACCCCCCCCCCCCCTTTCTTCCTTCCAATTAAGGGAAAGGCAAAAACTGCGGGTATTGACAGGATGTCCACGAGCAGGGCTGAAGCGCATCACTTAAACACTGTAATTCGACATGAGGTTGGTGGTTTTGCAGTGAATGAAGGGAACGCACATAAATTCTCCCTCTCCCACACACACACACACACACACACACACACACACACACACACACAGGATATAGCATGCGTCGGGGAACAATATTCAGTACTTTAGACAAATCATCCCTTTTCTGTGGAGAAAACAACAACAAAGGGAGGGAACAGGCTGTATGGCAAATGATCTGCTAGCCAATGATGCAGAGTGGCTAACAAGATGAGAACGCTCAGGCTGACAGCTTATTGGAAAGGGATTTTCTACAGTATGTAATGCTAAGCTCGAGAGCAAACATTGAATCAGCGCAAAGCGTGCCAGTAAGCAAACACACGGGCAAACCGGCGTCCTCAAACAGCTCAATACTTTTAACGAGGCAAATCCTCATCGAGACAGGTCCAACGCGCTCGGGGCTCGGTGTAGAGAGCGAGAGAGAGAGAGAGAGAGAGAGAAGAGACAGAGAGTGAGAGAGAGAGAGAGAGTGAGAGAGAGAGAGAGAGAGAGAGAGGGAGAGAGAGGGAGGGAGGAAGGCCCAACAAGACAATGCTGATGGGCCAGAGAGGGCACCGACAGGCCAGGGCTAAACCAATTCAACCCAACTCCCATTCCACCAGCTGCAGCTCAAACCATTCGCCATTCAATAGGATCAATAGCTCATCAATACCAGACCTTAAGGAATCAATACCCAATCAGGGCAAAGGCCAGCCAGATCTCTGAGGACCAATGTATCTGGGGGCTGATTTTCAGTTGGCCAAATGCTGCCATGATGGCCCTTTGGAAGATCTTTCTAGTGGGATCGTAGTGTGAGGAACTCACCGGTCTTCTCTTTGATCTCGCACAGGACGCTGAAGAGGGCAGGCTTCATCCTGTGGCAGTTCAGGGCATGTTTCCTACAACAGACGAGAAAAAAAAAAAAAAAAGTGTGTTAATAGCAATTCTCATCAAACAAAATGCTCTCTTCATATAATAATCATCTACGTTCATTATAGCGTAGCTCGCGCCAGCAACATTTTTGGACAGATAGATTTCATTCTTAGGACCACAAATTCGGGTCCACAAGAGGAGCCCGACTTCCTGCCTGCCTGCTTTTTAATGAGTCATGAACATGTCTATAATCCAGGCACATGGGGACTTAAATACCAAAGTGACTCCCACAATCTCTTATTGCTGTGATCACAATGGAGGCAAATCCTTTTGGACCGACCAAAAGCTCTTACGAAATTACACTTGGACTTCTTTTCTTAGCAAGCACTCGCAAGCCTGCCAAACAACCCAGAGCATTCCTAGCTCATCACAAAGGAATGAAACATTATGTGCCTCCTCAGATTAATCCCCAAAAATAAGCAAGACCTGCATGGCTCCATATTTGCACTCTCTCATTCACCACAACTAAATGAGCTGCTAAATGAAGCATGCGCTTAATTTGTCTTGAGGGAGAAGCTCTGGTAAAGTACCCCCCTTGCTGCCCATCCCCCCACCTGGCAGACCAGACACACACAAAAAAAAACCTGAGTGAAGCCAAAGATAGGAGAACCGCCACTACATGAAAACACGGCAAATGAATTATGCTGATGATTCCACAGACCACATCCATGGAAAAAAAAAAAAAATCCCGTTTGATGCCAAACCAGACGTCTGATGGCAGGTTTGGCATATCACCCGCAAAGTGCATACTCACACAATAAGAAATGACACAAATCACACTGATTTTTCAATTTAGATGTGTCAATGCTGTCTGTTACAGTTGTACAAGTATCAATCACAGCTGTGCATTGCTAGCTTGCATTTTCATGCTGCCATGCTGCAATTAATTCTACATAGGCTCAATAGACAACATTTAGCCATTTGTGCCAATTTTGATGTGCTCTCTAAAGGGATTGCTGACACAAATCTTCATTGAATAGATATGAGTTATGTTTAACATGATAAATGTTCAGCATGCACATATGAGTGTAATTCTCTGTCCCACCATTTGGCTTCAGGGTTTATTTTTTGTGAAGAGGCTGTTCCTCAAATGTTCTCACATTTATTCTGAGGTCAACAACTTATTTTCAATTTATGATGGAGAGCTACCTTTGAGCAGCATGTTCTATATATAATAGGCTAACATAATAGAAATAGTAGAAATAGAATAATAAAAAAAAGTGAATTGGATCTACATGGACAGGGTAAAATTCACCTCAACAACTGAAGCCTAAACCTTTCCACAAAACCTCCCGGTGTTTTAATCAGTTGCTTTAAGGTGACGCCATGTAACATCTGAGGTATCCTTTTAATTAGACTATTTGTTGTGGCATCATCTTCAAATTAGTTTGGAGAGGATAGTCACATGACAAATAAAAACACCTTAGATCATGACCACCAATTATCCGGGACACACAGTGTGCAATTCTGGGTGCGGGTAGAAAACCACAACAATATATAAAAAAAAAACCTTTACAGCATGAGATTGCTGACTGTATTGCCATCAAACATCAATTTGCATGATTTTCTGTGCCAATAAGGCTATAGGATGACTTTAGAAGGCTTTGTGTGGCTTTAATTCCATTAGATTAACACCAAAACTCCATGATGTTTCTTTAATTCAAATTTCCGACATTTCAACCTGTTATTTTGGCTTTCTGAAATGTGGCAGTGATAAACTGGGGGGGGGGGGCAGTTCTTGATATGTATGAAGTGCACCTTAAGAAGAGTCAGATTCTGAATGACTGTCTTGGCAGCCCATCATTTTGCTAGTGTTGTCCCCAGCTCGGTGCTCTCTGTCAGTCAGCACTGGGGGACTGACGACAGGAGGAACTGAGAATGATCTCCACAAATCTTCAGCCGAGTTTGTGCTGAATGCTCAATGACACCGCGCTTCAAAACGCTCTCAAAAAAATATCACAGCACGTCTTTAAAAGCAAAAGGATGCCTGACAACCACGTCTCTTCTCACATCTACCTTTTTTTCCCCTCTCCCTGAGACCCATAACCTTCTAGACATGAGTGATAATGTCAGTGTGTGTTGGGCTGCTGCAAAAATGTCACTTTTCCACTCATGTGCTACGACGGCACCTGGCAGACCTACAGCCGTTTTATTCAGGAGCGGCTGGACTTGGCTATTCCAATTTTGGCCCTTGGTGCTGCGGCTGACAAGGGAATGGGGAGGTTGTCTACAGATAAAAGCATCAGTGGCCAACACTGCATACATAATACACAAAGAGGTACATTTTTTGCTTTCTGTTAATATACAAAATTCTACCATTTATCTCAACTGCCATGACTAATATCATACCACTTACAGTTCAAACACAGACGCAAAATCCTTTTCAGAGGTCTAAGGCCCTTCTAATAACGGTTGCAATGACACACTAGGCTAAGTTATTTCAATTTTCTGAACTCGACACAAGCACAGAGAAGAGCACTTGTGGAAGCCTGCAGCTTTGTTGATGATGCCCTGTGCGCACCACTGGTCTCTAGTGAAGTCAGGGCCCATAAACTTCATAGTTCATACCCTCTGGCCACAGAAACCCCAAAGAGGAAAACCAAGCTTTGTAATTACAGTCCCACCCACTTCAGCTTTGCATGACTGTTCCAAACAGAAAAGAATTTTGAGGAAAAGGAAAAACACAGAGACTCCGCTCTTTTTGACAGAATTAGCCCTAATGATTTAGAAGGTCAATAAAGTCATGTCACATGAATATGCATCGATAATGGTATTTGTTTACAACAGGGGGAAAAAGCTAAAGTTGCTGGTTTCACATGATTAAGGAGTAAGAGTAAATAAGGCCAAGTATCTCAGGCAATTCAAATTCAAAATGACCATTGGCAAAACTTCACCAACAAATTAGAGTTTTGCCTTAACCACAGTAATGGTAAAACCACCTCTCAACATCTCATCAATTGCACCCTAAAGAGGCACAATGGAATTAAAAGGCAGGTTTAAATTTACATTAAAGTAGTGTGGGAAATGTATGGTAACCTAAAACTTCAAAATGATTGCAAGAGGCTGAACTAGAGGAATAACTTCACTAGAGGAAATTGTGAGGCATGACTAACTAATCTGTAAAACAACAAATAGTCATTTTACGTTGTAATAACTATGTTTTAACCACTACAACGTTGGAGAAGCCTAGTAAATAGACTCAGATTACTGTTTCAATTTGATTCCTAAAGCTTTCTTTCACCTTGAGTCCATACATGTTCTACCTGGGTTCCATACAAGTTGTTTCAATGTCTTAAGCCTCAACGCTTTGTAGTAGTAACCAATCATTACAACAACAAAGAAATTCCTTCTTTCTTTTTTATGCGAAAAAGGAAGAACAGGCAGCATATTGATTGGTTTACTTATTACTTGCCTGCAAAGCTAAACAATTAGACAACCGTTTAGGTTATTATCTAAATTATAGACTGTATTCAGACTATGACATAGAATTATTATGCTTCTTCCCTCCACTTTTTGATTTACATGCCTCCCTGCCAAACCAATGTAAACAAAGATTTTTATTCACCCTCAACAAATCAACTTGAATTCACGTACAATGAGGTCTAACATCTAACCCTAGTTTTTTCTATTGGATTCTTAGAAATAATTTGTAAGTTTTCACAACATGGCAACAGTAACTAAGACTGCAATCAAATACTATACAAGTGTGTCACTTACAGAAGTGAAGAGATAATGCAGAAAATAAATGAATCAACCTTGCCCCTGTGTCCCCACTGCTGATTGTCCAAAACCGAGTGAAATGGGCCATGCCTGATGACATTGAGTTTATTGGTTCATGTCCTGCAATCTTGTGCGTGCTGTACAAGTGGCAGAATGCAACCTATATCCTGTATGTTCGGCAGTCCCGTTCTCTCGCTGCACTGAGAGCAAGAGACCAGGCTGCCTTTGGTATGGAGGTATGATCGGGGAGGGGAGGAGGAGGTGGTGGGAGACGGGGGTGCTCATGCGGTCCTGTACTGACCTGTGCTGGAAGTTGAGCGGCAGGGCACCCCCCGCCGTGCCCCTCCCAGCTCCCCCTCCCTCAGTGGGGTCGTCAGTTCTGCCCCACTGCGCCGGAGCCTCCTCTGGCCAGCATCTGGACACAGGGCAACAGGGTGAGAGATTGGGGGGCCCGGCTGGCAGCACCAGCTGTGCTGGTATCGCCCAGAGCCACCCAAACAGTACCTGGCATCGCTGCTCAACACAGGGGATGGGGGTGTGCAGTGTGTGCTAAAGGGATGAGGGGGTGGGGGATGGGGACACTGCTATGCTCAGACCCAGAGAGGAATCCAAAAGAGCGGATGAGGAGCACTTGAATGCTCTCATCTGTTCTGCATGTGGCAGTAAGCTCCAGAAATTGCTAACACATTTGCCTGCCTTGAGTTCATACACTTGGAGGGAGAAGCGGGGGACGCTTCGCATGAAAACGGGAAATAATTCATGAGGAACTAAACAAGTCCAACTGCTCATTACATTTTTTTGTGGTGAGAATAAATGTAGCCAGTGAAAACTCTTCTCTTCAACGCTAAATTAATTTCTTTAGAAGCCCATGGTTGACCAGTTTTGTGTTTCATTCTATATGATGATCGCGAATGAAAATGTTTGTCTGTATCTAGGATGCATAAAATATTGTATTGTAAGATATCCAGTCATATGCTTAAAGAATATGCCCGTTTCAGAAGCCTTCATTGAAGTGGAGTTGTGGAGGCTAGCCTAGGCCTAAATGGCAGTGAGTAGGCTACTACACCAAGGGAGTCATCAAATGGCAGACACTGTATTAGTCCCCAGGTGTGAGTGAGGTGCAGTTTTGTACTAAATCCAATATTGAACAACGGTTCTCGTCAATGGGTAGACTTTTATAAAAGACCCAGTGTGACCCCAGATGAACCCAAGCAGACTGTCTCTCAGCTGACTGGTTCTCATGACTTTAGCAGACCAAGCTGTCCAGTAAGCGCCTAAGACAACCCTAAGAAACAAAGCAGACTGCAAGGCCAAGCCATGTTTACATGCATGAATTACATATGGTCTAATCCTATGAATGACACACTAACTAATCCCATGGCAGATTTCTAAGGAGGCAATCAAGGGGGGTGGCAGCAATGTTAAAAAAAAAAAAAGTCCTGAGAACTGAGCAGTTACTACAGTGGCCTTAGGTGGAGTTGCCTCTATTCTAGAACATCTACGAACATGCTTGTGTGGTTGTTTATAATGTTTATTTTACGTTCACTTGGGCCTATTGCTGCCGTTGGCACAGACACAGACCCTTGTAAGGAACACATGGCTAAACTAAGGCAAGAGTCTTGATTGCATGCAGGTTCAAACAAATACATTGTAAATGAATAACAAACTGTTCTTGTTGTAACAGCACAGCTGCTGATAAAACCATTCAGATACAATGAAAAACAAAAATTCACTGTTTAGGGAAATGTGCCTATACATCTGGTAAACTTCAGAAGAAAAAAAAACAAAAGATAAAAAAAAAAAAAAACATGACAGAAAATTCCAAGCCATCATCAAACACTAGAGCAATATTCTTGCCTTCATAACCTGTCTATGAAGCGCCTGCCCCCATCTCATTAATAGAAACTCGATTTGTGGACAGCTGCGTTCGCGTACACATTATAGGAGAATTGATTGCACCCTGCATACAATGAAAAGGATGAACACCAGGGAGGGAGGGGTGAAAGAAGAGTGAATTAATTAAGAGAACGAGGTGGCCAAATGGTTTGGTGGAAAATCACAAGCTAATGACACATCGCAGAGTGGCCGCAGCCTCACATTATAAAGCCGCTTCTGTGCGAATTCCCTCAGCTTCAATTTCAGATGACCTTTCCATAGCTCATGTACAACCATACCGCATGAATATTCCGTGGTGATGTACTGACAGCTGTGCGTGCAGGAATCACACCGTGAATATTGCCTTTATTTGTTATTTTATGTACGTGCGAAAACACTAATAAACTAGAATTAAACTATGTCTGTTGATGTAGATCATGTGTCACATAAACAGTTCTTAGACCTGATCATATCGCGCACCAGCAACGTTAGGTTGCTAAACATCCATTTAAATTTGAAAGCCGTCTCGGCACGACGGCGATGACTTAATTAAGACCTCCCTGATTATCTATGCTAATGACAAGGTAGCAGATTAATCTAATTCATTCATCTACTGAAGCTCGCAATTTGGCCAACGCCGACACCAAATGGCTTGAAAAGGCATGCTCTCAGTCTGACAACCGCACCACAGGCACAGGGGCAACTATATCAGACAAACTAAAAAATGCTTTTCAAGCATCACTTATACACTTCAGTCCCTACATAAACAAACGCAACTCTACCAAAATTTCACATAGGCCTAATTGACCAGCCATTAAATCTGAAAACAAGAGTCATGCATCTACCCTTAATTTTGAACTTCTGTTAACTCTTGTCATTAGTAAGCGTCCAACAATATATTAATTCAACCATTTGCTCGCCTTAAAGTGAACCCAAAAACATAAACAAACCATAAACACTGTTCGACTTCATTAAGTAATTGGGAGAGTAAAATCAACGGTTGTTCAGAAAAAACATTAAGGTAGCATGTCAGCCTCTATGTGTTAAGGTTGTTTAGATTGTTTAATTAGCCGAAACAATCGGGATACATAGAGAAAAATGTATATAACAGGAAGAACTTCACCACACTTTCAGCTCTCTTATGAAAACAGTTGCAGAAAGCTTCTGAGAAATAAACACGTTTAAGTGCAATCTGTACCGTTTCAGAATAAGCTCGCTTACAACCATGCAGTATAATATTACACAATTTGTGTGCAATTTTAATGACTGTAAACAGTTTTAGTTGGGTCTCCACAACCAACCGTCACCAAATTCTTACCTTGCCTGAGCTTCGTCCAGGCTCTCGTCTGTGATGGCCATTATTTGTTGAAGAATATCCCCAATGTCTTGCTGAGGCTGGCCGAGGGATTGCTGCTTCCGAACCGAGTCAGGGTCGCCAACATCGGCTGGTGTTAATCCGCCGAGTCCTCCCAGACCCATCATCCGGGTCTGATCATCCATACTTCCACAGAAGTCTTTTTCCCCACAATCGGATAAAAAGAGAGTCAACCAACAATACAAAATATCTTAAATAACAATGTCACACGATTAGCTAATGGTATGCATAATTAACCTTGAGAGAAAGGAAAACTCCAGGTTACTGTGCAACATTATCAAAGCGTAGGTTAGACTGTTTGACTGATTCAAACAATGAAGATTTGCTGGCCACGAATGTTACTGCCTTGCCCATAGAGATAATACCACATGCACCCAAAAGGGGAGCTGGTTCAGACCGCAGTTTTTTTCTTAGTAAACGCAGAAATCATGTTAAATAGGCTAAATAACACCGAGGACACATACATACGTACAAAATGTGGCTGTAAAATAGACGGTCGACCAAATCCAAAGACACAATAAAGGCGTTGAAAAAATTTGGCTGCACACCCCAACCTCTGTTTCTCAGTGCGTTCGGTCAATACAGTGCATTGTTTTCGCAACTAGAAAGTAGCTAAGCACCAGACAGCAAGACAAGCTAATTAAACCAGCGTCTTGCCCCCGACAGTTCAGTAAGCTATCCAGAACTTCCAACCCCTGAAATAGTGTACATATTTAACAGCCGAGGACAGAAATCATAATTATCAGAATGCGTAGCAAAACAGGCGAGTCAACATTTATCGACTAGTTAACCTGCAAGCGAGCTAGCATTTTTTTCCTCGCTGTCGTGCTAAATCAAGCTAGCAACCAAGCTACGAAATACCAAGCAAGTGAGCCAGCTAACGCAAATGATAACGTTTGGTAGCTAAGGCTAAATGAGAAACAAGTCCCTTGGAAAAATGCCTTCAACGATCAACGTTAAACATACAATGCTGCCAACCGACGTATGATGAAAGAGCGAAGCATTTCAAATACTTCTTGCAACATAATTCATTTTCTCGATTCAGATGCCACTTACTTTTAACAATTTCTTCTTGCAATGGAGCTACCTTGGAGCCTGTTAGCTAAGCTAGCGAAAACAAAATACCATGTAGCCAGCTAGCTATTCAACGGGTCCTTAACAGGGACCAGAGCCAGTCGCAGGCTGCTCCTCGCGCTTCAACTGGATTTAACAAGGTATGTGGCTAATTATAAAAACAATAAGAAAACACGACCAACTCGACAAAGCTTAAAAGTCTACTCTCCATGCCCTTTAACCGGTCACGGCTAGTTGTCTTTTTCTTTCTATCTTACTAGGTTGACTTGCCTCTCTTTCTCCTTGCTTTCTTTAGCTAGTGGTTGTCTCCTTTAGA
>JASCQY010000001.1:18274436-18286063 GCA_030264315.1 Sardinella tawilis
TCAGATCTATGTACAGAACACCACGCTCTGCAGAGAAATGCTCTTAATGCAGAGTAAAGATTACAGGCAAACGACATATTTTTACACATGTTGACTTTTACCTTTAGTGAGACTCCAGTCAGCGGCAGTCAACATGGCCTTCTCCAGGGGATCTCCCACCAACTGTCCATCATCCAGAGTTACCAATGAGTGACACGTGGCCACAACCCGATGCGTCTCCACCGGGATGTCAGACACCGGCATCACCTCCTTTCCTTCTCTGTGAAATGACACAAAAAAGCTTCAAGCTTACCTGCAGAAACTAAACTAAATAAATTAGGTGCAACTAAACAGCATGTCCCACCATGCTTCCAAGAGAGCAGTTGGCACAGTTGTTTTGCAACCAACACTAAAAACTAATAGACTAAGAAAATATTTGCCACAGACCTGTGAACTAGTCCCGCTAATGTGTTCTAGCTGGCCAAGCATAAAGTAATGCTATGCTATGCAGCTTGTGTCTGGTACCTTTCTCTAAGTGCAACAACACACTGCCAGAAATGTCTTTCTGGATGTTTGCTTTTGCTTTAGTCCCTGAGGTTGCAGTCTCTCCTTTTTCCAGTCAGTGAACAGATAGCAGTGTTTACATACTTATCACAGAGTGGATTTGACAAGAAACAACACAAACGAATAGTGTACCTTAGCCCAGCGACACCTCGCACCACCAAACTGTCACTTGTCAAGGTGCCAGTCTTATCAAAGCAACAGACCTCCACCTTCCCTGCAAACGGTATCCTGAAGGGCTCTGTGCAGAACACATCTACACAAAACCAAACACAAACACAAAAACAAAAACAAAAAAAAAAACAGACAGCATATGTGGTGTGAATAATTCAAATCAATAATCTCTAAAGCAAGCTACATCACTGACAATACAAAGGTACTCACAGAGCTTGGCCAAGGCAATGAGCGACGTATTCACCGCTAAAGACAGCTCTATGGGAAGCTCTGGCGGTACTACGGAGGTCAGGATGAGGGTGCACTCCAGGAACAGCTTGTATCTGTTCCGAGTCAAATCCTTTGTGCCTGAAAATAAAAGGAGGGAGGCATTGAAACAATGCAACACTAGGAGACTAGTGCATACAGGACAGTACAGGGCATAAGGCCATGAGTTCCATGTGCCGGCAGGGGAGGAACAGACAACTACTCACCTTCCACCCAGACGTAAGCAGCTGCAGCAATAGCAAACACCAGGAGGAAGAGAATGAAGATGAAGGTCTCCAAATTGTTAGCGGTTACCCTCTTCACTCCAAAGAGTATGGTCCTCAAAAGTTTACCCTTTAAGGCAAGAGAGGAGTGGTTGGTTGGAGAGATGCATATTACCATAGTATGCATAAGGCAGTTATGCTTACGAACCAGACAAAAGCCCTCTCACCTGAGAGGTGTAGAATCCTGTTCTTAGAACATATGCCACGCAGCCATTGTCCACAGCTATGCAGGAAAAAAATGTATAAAAATAAAAACGTATGATAAACTTGTCAAACTGATCAGATAAATAATGGTTTCTCTTTCAGTCGCATTTATATTTCCAGTGTACGTATCGGTAGGGAGAACAGCTGTTATGATTCATGAAATACGAGGAAGAGGAAAAAGAGGAAGTTCTGGTGCATACGTTTGAGGCCTGCGCTGGCTTTAAGTGGGGGGCTGTGCTGCACCACCTTCGTCCCGCCTGAGATCACGTGGAGGCGCGAGTCAGCCTGGAGGTCTAAGATTCTCTCTGGGTCCAGATCCTCCACTGGCTCCTAGATGCACAGGGAGGAGGAAGGGGGGGGGGGGGGCACGTTTCATGAGCCTTTGTAGAAGCAAAAGAGCAACAAGCATACAGTCATAAGAGACAAGACAAATTGAGGCCCTGAAATGGACAAAGTCTAACCTTCATCTGTGGAACAGACTCTCCTGTCAGCATAGCCTCATCTATGATGCAGCGGCCTCGGAGCAGCAGAACATCACACGGAACAAGGTTGTCCTGAGGAGAGCGTCCTAATAAAAGGCAAATGCACGGGCATAAGCAAACACAATTCTCCATATTACAACACAGTCAGTGTTTGAAAAGAAATAAAGTAAAAGTTGGCATGTAAATTTTACCTATTGACACAATGTCGCCAGGAACAAGTTCATCACTGGACACTGGGCGCCATTTTCTATTTCTATAAACCTGTGAAATTCAAAAAACAGACCCTTGAGCGTCTAACCCATTAATCTTTAAATCATTTAATCTATAGTACATAATGGTCATAGCCACTGCATAACATTCAGATTAAAGGACAGTGAGGAAAAAGAGTCTAAACAACATTCAGGTTCAGGTTCTAATCTGGAGCAACTGTCACCGACCATTGGCTGAATTACCTGAATCATGTAGGGTTTGTTCCCCATCCTGCGGATCTCGGACATGTTTCTCATCTGCTGCTGCACTAGAGACGCCTCAAATGCCACCAGCATGAAGAGGGTGAAGACGCTGTAGTACCAGTACTCATCAAGACACCACAGGCCTACGCAGAACACCTGTAGATGATCCAAAGAAAATGATGAATGTCCCCCTAGCTCTAGCATACAGATGTAGCACCAATTCTACTAGGCCTGGCACTTCTCCCATTCAAGCGCCTTCAAAGATCCACTATCCATTAGAAATCAACTGGATCTTATAAAATGAAAGCTTCAGATTCTTCAGTGCAACACAGAATCATCTCAAGCAAGCTTTTTTGTTGTTCTTTTGCTATGCAAATGCCAACACAGGTGTGCACAAATTCAAAGGTAACCAACCATGGATACTTCAGTGATGCTGTGTGTTTCGCAGCATGTCATACTCCTGTCAGCTTACCTGGAAGACAAAAAAAGGGGCGGTAGCTCGCTCCTTAAAGAGTTCCAGGAAGTCTGGCACCACCATTTCAGCGCGATTAGTTCCATAGCGCTTCTCAGCTGCACGCAAATCAGTCTCTTCCTGGTATCCTCGCCAGGCCTGAAAGTAGCCCAAGGGCTGGTCCACAGGGAAGGCAACAGGGAGAAAGCGCTTTTTCTCCTTGCTGTCAAACACATATCGGATTTTCTGGAACTCAAATGATATGATCCCATCCCCATTTTCATCCTGTTACAAGAAGAAAGATGGGAAAAAGTTGCAACATAGCCAGATAGGTAACCAACCAACATAGATAACCTGTAAACTAATATGTTTGAACTGAGTACGTATGTGTGTATGCACTGTATGTGTGTGTGTCCCTTCATGCAATGGCACAATGCAAAGAAGTATACACCCCCCTCAAACAGAAGAATTCTCACCTGGTCCCGCTGCAATGCTACCAACTCTGCAGAGCCATTGTTTGGTGTGGGTATTACTTTGGCCAAAGTGGCCTTCTCTGGATCTGGTTCCTGTTGGCACAGATGGGAATTTCTCACAGTCAGTCATCCATGTCACTCTAAACCTGTCGTTGCCTTAGTTGACAAAATTCTGGAAAAGCCTTCTGTTATGTTGACAGTAGGATTATATCTCTTATCATTATACAGTGTAATCATCTGTTTATGTCCATCTCAAGACATTTTCAACACATCAAACTTGGATAGCACATACTGAGGGTGTGACTGTCAATGACAACTGAGACTTCAACTCATGACCAGTATGACTACTGGCCTTTTGTTGTTAAACACGTTGGCGTAAAACATAAAATGACACTTTACCTTCACACAGGTGAGCAAACAGTGCGCGTGCACAGACCAATAACCAGAAAGCACCGTGAGGACGTGCGCGATCCCGATGGCGGCAAGTGCTAGCAGGCCGGCCTCAGGATAGTCAGCAGCCCCATATATTCCTAACCATACGTAGAGCCAGCCCGGATAGAGCACTGTCAAGAATGGAAGTACTGTGCCATGAAAAAACGTAGGCCTGCGTCGATACAGTGATACTGAGCTAACTAGCTCGTCGTTAGCACTATTATCGTGGTTGTGGTTCATAGAGGGGGCCATCTGCAGCTCCCCCGACCCCCGAATTCCATCTCCAGCCATGTTTTCCAGTTTTTCAGTTTCTTTCATTCTTGCTTACTCCTTCCACACTTGCCCCCCCTTCTCACCACCTCCTCCGGACTTAGGGCACAGGCGAACCGATAAACTCTTGCAATTCCGTGGTCCAGTCGGTGTCCAGATTCAATTTCGGAATTTCTTTCACACCGTAGCCAACTTCCGCGTACGCAACCACGCAAGACATTTACGACACTTCCGGCATAGAGGTGTAACTATGGCAACAACATTGAAGGGGAAAGTGTGGTCAGACCAGTGTGGCTAGTTAGATACTGAATAACAATAATAGCTTTTAACCGTCTCGGGTTTTGGTACACGTACACCTGCCAGGTTTGAGAATGTGTTTGGTATTCTTATCCCAGAATCAGACATGTTAGTGTGTGATGTAACGTTAGCACTGAAAGCAACTGCCAGAGGGAAGCTAGACAAGTTATCGAGTTAAAATGTGACCAGGCTATCAGAAACGCAGTTTGACAGAAGTTCGTGTGGGTAAGATTAGCTAAACCTCATATGCCTTTTTAGCACACAAATTCCTCCTAAATGATGGTGGTTTTTTAAAGTCATTTGGCGAATCTATCAATGAAGTCGAGATTTTACCTGTAGTCTGACTGACATTTGGAAACACCAATTATCACCGCTGTGATGGAAAACGTCACAGCCAATCGTGCAGCGGGAGTCGGTACTGAATGCATGCGCTATTCATGCATGTGTGAGTAGCTAGTGAATGTAGAGGTACTTACAATCAAGAATAACCTTGGCGTGTGCCGATCAGTAACTGCCCATCCAACTGCCTAATTGCAACCATGTAAGTATAACTTAAGGATACGTTAATGAATTTGAGTTGTGACTCAAAGTGATGCAGTTTGTTTCAAATCAAGCTTAGCCTATGTGGTACGGTTAACTTGGCTAACCTAACGCAGTTGCACCTGACTCTTATGTTGACACCGACTGTCAGTCAGGAGCTTTAGTGGCCAAGTTGGCTAGTGGATCCCATATACGACTATTAAGAGTAATGTTAGCCATTTCTTCCTTTCATATTCCATGGCCCCTGTCAATTGTTTGCTTTTGAGAAACATACAGTATAATACTATCCTTGAGTGTGGAGTGTGTGATATAACGTAGTTTGAATACTGGTCTTTTACCAATGTTTTGGACAACAGGCAGGCTGCCATGGAGATTACAGCTCGATTCTGCCATAAGGAGATGGAAGAGTATGGAGCTTGTGTATCCTCAAACCCATCAACATGGCAGGAGAAGTGTCATGACCTCAAACTTAAGGTGGCACATTGTACATCCTCACAGTAAGTTTGTGAAGTAATACTTTCTCTCAGGCTCTGCTGGACAGTCAATAACCATACCCATTGTTCAGACAAACTGAAAATGAAACTTTGTCTTCCAATCACTGTTGGCCTTGAACTGTGGAAGTGTGGATTAACATGCCCCTCTAACTTGCTGTTGACAGCCCAGTGATTCAGAAGATCCGAACCGACTGTGCTGGAGAGTTCATGCAGTTTGAACGCTGCCTGCGAGAGAACCAGACAGCCGCTCAGGTCTGTTCACCACAGGTGGCACGCTTTGTAGCCTGTGCAGAGACAGTCGACATTGATGCAGTAGGTGAGTTGTGTGTCTGTCCTTTATGCTGAAACCTTTGTATAGTCTTGTTTATCATTTTTTTAGGTGACATTATACACAGGCAATGAACCCTTATACAGGCAATGTATTATGACATTGACTTGAAAACCAAAAAACTGCGAACTGGCCATATCCCAATTTAAGTTGTCCACCATCGGCAATTTAAACATCTGTCACATTCTAAACATCCACTCATTATTGTCCTTAGAGCCACAAAATTAACAAAAAAGATAATTGCTGTAATTTGTGAGTTTTGCTTATAGATATAGTATGAGTTATGTCTCTACTCAATAACCAAACCTAAGACTAACATGCTAAATGGCACTGATCTTATAAACATGCTATATGATGACTACAGTATATGAATAATTGTGGATAAATAAAAGTTAGCCTATCAAGGTTTTTTGCTTACCTTGAGTTTCTACTTTTTTTACCCTTCTCAACAGCAACTGAAGTACCACAACCATCATAAGAGCTCCAAGCACCGCTTTAAAAATGACATCAGTGGTGTCTTCCCAAAACTGACACATTTCATGAACTGTTGTGTATTCAACACGTCTGTGCTGTGATGACACCCAGTGCTGAGCATCTCAGCATCCAAACGGCAGTTGTTTTGCACAACCACGTTTACAGTCTCTCTACAATGAGCCATACTTTTTTTTTTTTTACCTTCACTCTATAATTATTGATTTAATAAGATAATATTCAGTATGTCAGACCTTGCAATAAACTTATTTTATACATAAAAACAGTCAAAACTCTGTTTGACTAAACATTAGAATTGTACATGGAACTGAGATCCTAAGATCCACTGGAGAGGATGGCAAATGATGCACAGATTACATAAGATCGTAATGCCGTTAGAAGGGAGGTAAAAATGCCATCAGATTCCGGATCAGTCTCTGCATATTTTCAGTTGTGTGTGTTGATTTAATGTGTTCATGATGGGCCTTCACCGTCATCCACATTATAGGGACTTTGACTGACAAGCTTTTAGTGCATCGTCAACAACCTCAAATGCTGTGGTCTCTGTCATGCATTCATAAACATATCCTCCCCATTCACCTACCCAAGTAATATTTAACCGAGGTATGTGTGCCATTTCTCAATCTGGCCTCCCACAGGCAGTGAGGATGAAAGCATAATAGCAGGGGTCTCAGAGTCACGCTCCCTTTGATCACTACCAGTTCATCCTCTGCATCACAATGTTATATTCCTTGAAACTGTCAATAGGCAAAGCTCAGCCCCTTACACTTTCCAACAAGTGCATAACATGGTTTTCCCATCAAATATAATTGTTCATGTAATATTTAATCAAGAAATCTCCTTTGACTACCTAGGGGTGAAGAAAATGCAGCCTATAAAAAGATTAAGGGGGATGGGAGGGGGTCGAAGAGTCATGCTCTCTTTGACCACTGAAACAGACAAGAGGGAGGATGCTGAGTCATGAGTGCTTTGACCAGTAAGCAGAACATGTCTCAGATGAGCCATGAAACAGAGGGTAGTCAAATAGAAAGACTGTTATGTTGCAAAATACAAATTTCTTTTCCTTCACAAGAGACATATTACATCCTTACACCAGACTATGAGGATTAATAAAATAACATCAGATGTGTCTTAAACGGAAATTACATGTTATATTGCAGAGACGATGAAACCATTCACAAAACACATCACCAACTTGTTTAATTAACAAAAAAAAATGTTGAAGAGCTGTTTTAGTTTGACATCCAGCATTTTAAGAGACGACTTGCTGCCTCTGAAGATGTAACGGTACGGCCCTATAAATAACCATACATCATCATCCATCAAATAAATGTCAAGTAAAGACAACATTTCCTTCTTTGTTTTTATCTGGTCCCATTCACAACAAAGTACTCTCAGAATGACTGCCCATAGCTCTGAAATGATACATATATCAGTTAATGGTGCAAGCCTGTTGTAAATATTTCAGGTTCATATCATGCTGTAAAATAAATACTCCAATATTTATGAACACTAGCACAAGGAAGAAGTACAAAATATCTATCAGTATCATATACTGGTACAAACAGAAATTAACAGTAACTACACCCAATAACAGTTGTGGTGAAAGTTAAGATGACAGTAATTATACAAACACATTTATTTTTACATTGGAAACACAAACATTTTAGTATCACACTATTTCCAATCGCCCTGCATTATCCTGATATTTTCATCACATTGTCCAGGAGATGGGGGTTAAGGAAAAAAAAACAAAACAAAAAAAAAAAAACGAATTCTAAGAAAACACATTAAAACCCTGTTTCTACCAGGCTTATGAAACAACCCTGTAGTTTAAGTGACCCTGATCATTTCTTTGCTACTTCCTTGATCCTGTTTCAAAACTAAAACCTCCATGAGTGGATTTATTGACTACATACTAACTTTAGAGTGACCTTATATCAACATTTAGCTGTGACTGAATTAGACTCAGTACAGTGCAAAAGTAATGTAAATTTATGTCACTAATTTGAGCATTTCATCACACAGTGGTGGGACTAATCAATACTGAAATTTTAAATGAAAAGACAGGCAGCAGAAAAAAATATTGAAATGATATTCAGCTATGCAGTGAAACTTATCCTAATCGATACACTAATGGTGATCTAGAGACCCAACACATGTAACCTGAGTCAGTCTGCTCTCCACATCTCCGACCTCTTGCTCTTTCACTGTTTCACTGTCAACCAGTCATTGCTGATCTTAAGATCCTATTTGATACTGAAAGGTTCACTCCTTCTGGAGTCTTCTTAACTCCTCTGTTCTCCCCTTTAGATTTCCCAAACCACAGTGGTATGTGTGTGCCCTGATCCACATCAAGACTCCCTAACCTCATAGGCTTAAGTGCTTCTCCAGTTAATGAGTAATATGTTCCTGTATGAAGTCAATGACAGACAACCATGCATTATTATAGCAGACCTTGAGTGGTAGACAGTTACAATATAGAAATCATAAGAAACAACTAAATGAAATTATACAATCATTTTGACATAGTCATACAATCATTATTCTTTGTTCCAGTAGTTTTGTCCAAAATTCTGGCAAAATGTTTGAAATGACTGCTTGCAACAAAGGATATAGCCAACTTTTCAATTTCATCTTCATAAACTAATAATTAGTTTACATATAGTCTGAAATGGCATCATTGTCTGACAAGAGTTAGGTATGGGGGTGAATATTAAAAAATATCAAAATGTTGATGTCACCCAGACTTTTCATCTTGCTCTAGCCTTAAATTATTTAACGTCTAATTTCATAATATTCTTCTCAGGCATACATGTATACCTACAGTATGAAGTGTAATTATTTTGACTATGAACAAGACCATACTATGTGTTCGTAAACCTCTGACGAATAATATATATTCTTTTGCATTTCTCAAAAAAATTGCGATGAGAATTAGAAGTTTACTTCAAGCTGGGACTTTGATAGAGTTTCAGCCTTACATCTGCTTCCACATGTATGGTAAAATTAAATTGAAGTTGCTTACATTTCTTATTTATTTTTTTAAAAATTGATGTTTTTGGTTTTTACTGCAGTTATTCCCATGCAGTTAATTGTGCATATTTTAAGATTCAAAGCAAATTCTGATATAGCATATGTGTATAAAAAACTGTAAAATGTATAACCACAGCAAAGTGTGTGCGTGTGTGTGTGTGTGTGTGTGTGTGTGTGCATGCGTGCATGCGTGTGTATATGAGTGTGTATCCGTGTTTGATAATCTCCTTCCTAAGAAATGGACCCTCCAAAACAAACACAGAACTGTCTCACCATTAAATATCATGCGAGGGAATCACATGCTTACTGTTTGTCTTGGTATGGTATGTTTTTGGTACAAATACTAGCCTGCCAGATCATTTTTTGAGTCAAGAAGGATAAGTGTGTTGATGAAACATGAAAAGTCTTGGCAAGATCAACATTTTTGTGTAATTATGTTTTATGTATCTGGCTGAATTTTTGTATATTGAACATACGGACACACACACAGTGTGTTTAATTGCCAGAGGAGATTTTTTCTTCTTAACCACTTTTGATTAGTGTCTTATATGTTTCAGAAATCTATAAGCGGTAAATAACCAAAACAATTGTTTCCCTGTCTCCTACAAAAACCTCATGTCATCAGCGTTAGTGGAATTTAAACAACACATTAATACCTCGATATATTGTTTATGTCCTGGTGTTGAGTAAAGCTCAGTCTTGTGGTGATGCAATCCTATGGGCTTCAGTCATGAGCGATGGACCAATGACAGTAGGGCCTACCATCAGCAGTCCCAACCCACAGTAGAGGGGTGTCAAGGTCAGTGTGGGGGGGTCAGGGGTCATGAGGTGAAGTAGGAGTTCTGCATGGAGTACAGGCGATCTATTGGGTTTCCCACGCGGCCCGTTAATAGACCCCCCTCCGCTGTTGCTAGGAGACAATCCCCAAGCTGGCTGAGGCTTCCATCACTGTCCAGGTCATGAAACACTGTCTCCGAGTCTGAAGAAATTAATAGCCAGGAGGTGACAACAGAAGAATTGATCAGTAGAAAATGTCAAATTAGAGAAATAACCAAGAACTTTATGATCTCTGCCAGAAACTTTTTCAAACAAAACCCAAACGACCATTAAGAAATTCACTGCAAATAGTAAAGATAGTGTAAAAATGTAGTCACTAGGTCATCTGGAACACTCTGAGCTAATCTTACCGTAAGAGTGCATCTGTTCTGGTCCCAGCTGAGGTGGAGTGAGCCCGTGGCGAAATTGCTCAGCTCCATAGATGTTTGGGTCGAGTGCTAAGAGCTGCTGCCGATGCATTGTGGGATATGAGAGAAGTCCTTCCAAGCCATGACCACTGGAACCATCTGTTGAAAACAAAATTAATCATCAGTCATTATTCTCTTCTCTCCTTGGTCAATCCACCAAAAGGTGGATTAGAGATCCATAGTAAAAAAAAAAAAAACAAGCACAGGCACAGGCAGGAGTATAAAAATAAATAAAGTTCCAGCAGTAAATTCAACGTTTACTGGAGTGAAGCCCCTTACCCCCTTCTCTGTGGCTACCTCCCACCTCTGTGCTTGCTTGTGAGTGAGACAAGTGGCTGAGCACGTGGCTCAGCGGAGGAAGATTGGAGCCTTCTGCCTCACTTACCCTCACTGTCGTCGTTACTCTGCTGGCCTCCCCGGCTCGGCCCTCTCCTGCTCCCCCTCATCTGGTCCTGCTCCTGCTGTTGCTGCTGCTGCTGTTGCTGCTGCCGGCGGGCAATCTTCTTCATCTGGAGCACACAAGCGCACTGACTGACATGCACATTCGTATCCATCGCAGGACTGTTATGGTTTTATTGAATTTATTTATTGAGTCATGAGCCAAGGAACTGACTCAAAGGGCTTTATAAATCAACTTAGTATAGAGCAAGTACATAGGCTACATTTGTTTCACATTGCCAGTGATTAGCAGTGCTACTCAATGTAGGCCAAGTTAAACATCAAGAGTAAGCTCCCTTTTTCAAAAAGTAAGATACATGGCACATGGTCATGGGTTTTCAGGGGATAGCAATGTGAATGCTGCAAGTGTGATGTGGTGCACACTCACAGCTGAAAGACTTACCTTTGCTCTCTGGTTCTGGAACCACACCTGTACGACCCGAACGGTCAGGCCTGTCTCAGCAGCCAGCGACTCCCTCACCTAACATAGACGGAAAGATTAGCACCTCCATTTGAGCTCCATAAGCCCTGTCTATGGGAATCTTTGGAAGATTTGCTGAAGCTACAGTACATGCGTACAAGAGTATTTGTCAAATTGTTAGCAGCACACTATTTGAGGCAAATATAATTCTGAACATGAACATTGTCAATATCCAATGTAGATCTATATTTCATACGGAGCCCTGCTAGGGTCATGGTGGTGAATATTTCTGAACCGCACTTTTGCGTTCCCTCGCAATACTTTTGCGT
>JASCQY010000001.1:18327455-18351145 GCA_030264315.1 Sardinella tawilis
TTTCATAGGAAGTCGGGACATTCTAAACCGTTAGAATGTCAGACCTCCGACATCCTACATTGCCGTGAACGCACTATAATTCACAGGAATAAATTGTGAAAGTAAGAATGTGCTCGTTAGAGGGAAGATGCATTCAAATAGAAAAAGGAAAAGTGGAATTGAGAGGAGTAGAATCATTCTAGCCAAAAATGACACCCTCTTTGGCTTAGATAGTAATCTCCTGGAGCCTCCTGAAATAGAGAAATGCCACCCTCTAAAGCTTCATAATCTAGCCTCGTTCCGACAAGGAACTGCAATCAAATTTTAAGCCGTTCCAAATGCACTACTGGAAAGGTCATTCACTTCCCATCACAAATAATTTACATTTTTTTAAGCTAAATTTAATTATCTAAATGATCTCAGTCCTGCACAGTCCTGGGGGGATAGACCAGGGTACACTTCAGCACAAGTTGTAAGGATATGACTGTGCATGTGACAAATAAAGTATCTTGTTGTTGTTGTACTACTTCCATTTCACATGACATGATATGAAAATTGAGAAACAAGCAATATACAGTAAAAAAGGAGAAGAGGAGAGGAAAAAAACAAAACAAAATAAAACAAAACAAAACAAAGAATGCATCCATGCAATTTGTTCAGCTGTTAACTACCATGAAGTAGTCAGCCCACATCTCCCTTGCAGAATTCAGCGCTGCTTGCCGTAGTTTCATCACATAGGCGTAACGTAAGTTGCTCCACTGCTTCGGCCCATCCTCATCTTGGAAAGCCCTACAAAAAGCAACACCGCATATTCCTGCATTGTGACGATGGCTTGAATGAAATGCACATGTGCCCTTCATTAAACATCTCCTGCTGATTTAGCATTTGGGATTAAAATAAAAAAATACCAACACACCTGGGTTGCTCCAGAGGTCTCCATTCCACTGAATGGTATGACTTCTGCACCTTGATGAGCCAGTCTTTCAGCATAGTGGTAGTGTTGTCCACATTGTGGTCTGTGGCTACCCTGTTAACATCCAGGAACACATGCTAAGTAAACACTTAACTGATGCACATTGCATATCACGTGAGTACAATGTTCACCAGCTGCACATAAGCATGAAAATCTTCTCAGTGTCTCACCCAGTTTATACAGTCAATGGTCTCACCGCACAATACAGCAATGCCAGCTGTGAATGTCAACACTTGGGTTTTTACATGGCACAGATTACATGGCACAGATTACATGGCACAGTGCAGACGGAGGGACTGCAGACAGTCATGAATCATGCTAATCCAGCCCCTTGGCATGGCAGTGGTGCTATCCACAGTGTGGCTTGTGGCCTGTGGCCAGACTTTTCACACAGGACCTCAATGGAAGTAATGGATGTTGCACTCAGTTCTGGTGCTACACATTTCAACCATGACAAATTAAAACAGGGTTTAGAGACATTCAGAATGACAACCACGGAATGGCACAATGTACTGTACATGAAGGGTCCATTACTTTCAATTATTTATTAGTGTGCATTGAATGTATTTGTGGCAACAAAATCATTTTAAAGAAATATTTTAAGTTCAATAAAATATGAAATTACTCACATTCAAATTTGGAATGAGACCTTAAGTAACTAAATACTATCTAGCATTAATCCAGTAGATAAGTCTTGTATCTAATGGATCTACGTCTAAGGTAACATGAACTCACCTGGATACCTTATAAGCAAGACAGACGGACTGCATGCTGTACTAACAATGAGTCACAATGAATAGCAGTGTACTAACAATGAGTGACAACAATGAATAGCAGTGTACTAACAATGAGTGACAATGGATAACAGTGTAATACAAATAAGTAACAAGGGGTAAAAGTTATGAGCATGTTGTCAATGAAAGCTGTCAGCTGCGGACACCACTGCACTCCTCTATGCTGGAGACACAAAAATAATAAAAGTGGGTACAGTGGTACATTTACATTTATGCATTTGGCTGACGCTTTTATCCAAAGCGACTTACAGTGTATGCCTCACATTCGCCCATTCACACACCGGTGGTGGCGGCTGCCATGCAAGGTGCCAACCTACCACTGGTGGTGGTACCGACTGTGTCTACTTCATCACACATGAATAAGCAGAAACACAATATGCAATAACTCAGTTACAAGGCACATCAATCAGATTATATATCCTTTTTGACGTCCATTGAGAAAATATTATTTAACTGTGTGAACTGGAAGGTAAGAAGGCTCTGTGTCCAAAATGGAAAATATCAGGCTTGCCAAAGGCAAGGCAAGTGGTGTTAATGTAAGACGTACGCTCTGCAGACTTTTTCCATCATTAACAGCATCAGAGACCAGAAGGAGAACACATTTAGATATTGGTGCTACAAGAAACCAGAAGTCGCTGGGAAAAACCTGACCTGTTTTGAAGTTCCGGCGCCATAGTGTCAGCTGCGGGAACAACCATTCACTCAGACATGACACAATAGGCACCAACAGGGTCATGTTCTCAGATTCTACTTCCACTTTCTCTCACAAGTATCACATTTTCTCTACTGGACCTCACACTACGCTCATGCCACAGCTTGCTGGCAAATCACTGGACTCACAGGCCTATTTGAATGTCAGCGATGAGAAACAGAGCTCTGAGTCCCATTACATTACTGAATGGAAGGGAAAGTCCCCGCAAATGTTTCAAGGTGACCCTGAAAGTTTGGTTCATGTCTTTTCACATCGGTAGCCCAAGCCGATCCAGTGGCCTATGTCTCGTCCACAGAGCCTGAGAGGAGACTGCCTTCTCCTCTGTGTGCTGCAGTAACACTCATGGCCCAGAGCCACAGACAGAGTGTTGAGCTGACGTAATATAGATCCATGTTGCTCAGCCTGCTGTAACACTAGCCTACATTTCTCCCTCTTCCTGTCCGAGCCCCATTTCCTCCCTTCTCCCCCCCCCACCCCCAATTACACACATTAACAGCCTCTTTAAAACACTGCGTCTACAACCATTTCAATGTTTATAAATACGCTACAATACAGCAAGAATCGTTTTTTAGAGCGTAGACATGCAGAACACGGAGAGCACATGCATGCAATAGATATCCATGACCCGCTTTTTGCTTTAGGAGCCAAGAGACCTCGAGAACTTAAACTAAGAATATACTGTAGGCTACACAGCCAACATACGTACAAAAGCGAGTCATATCTTCAGTGTTTCTTTTATATATATATAATTTTGTTTGAAAAAAGAAAAGAAAAAGACAGGGATTCCTTCCATGACTAGGGTCAGACAAGTTTGGCCCATGTAAGGAGCCAGTCAGGGTGTCTGTGTGGATCTGTGAGAGACGCCATTGTTGGCTGAGATCATTGCCAGCTGCAGGCAGATGTCTCTGCCTGCTTAAGACTTTGACTTAATTTCCATGTCTCAGTGAGACATCTACTCACTGAAATCCCACACATTCATAGAAATCGGGAGCAAGCTGTTAAAATAAGTGGAATTTGTTCACATAACAAAACTAATAATCATGCAAGGGGTACGGTAAGTAATGATAGAGGTGCTTTATCCAAAGCCACTCTGTGATCTTTTTCATACTTTCTCAGAACACTGTGGTAACTTGGTGCCTTCCTCATTGCTTTGATTTAAGTCATGTACTCCTCCATCAATCCTTTATGTCCTTTCTGCTACTTCATACTGGTGGCAAATTTGTCAGCTGTGTCCATAAGAACCAATCAACACTGTGAAAACGTACAGTACCTTAGGCCTTTAAAGCTGTAGGGAAGACACTAAAAAGGCCTAGTTTACCAACGGATAAATAAGCCTAATAAGAGCAGGCAGGTAACTCCAAACAGTGAATGCATGAGAGGCTACTGTTAAACCATAGTGCTACGTGGAAATGATATGGAGGAAATTATCATGTGGACAGGCAACAAAAAATGCATGACTAGGGAGAGGGAACAATATAAACACGGGAAGCAATATATTGCCTTAGCGAGCAGATCACTGTGTGTTGTTTGATGAGCAAACACAGTGGAGGAAGCTGTTAAAATGAACTGGATTTTCTTTGATGATGTGGTGTGTGCGTTTCACTGCAGGCTATGTATTTCGACTACTTTTCCTCATCTTCACGCAGGTGAGATTATTAGGATACTTTCAGGACAAGAAAAAAGTTGCGGGACAATTACACTGACAAAGCTAACTTAAATAAATGTATCTCCTTAAAATGACAACCATCAGAAAAAGGCGCATAATCTTTCTGCGTAACGTTAAAGCGTTAACACTACAAATTCAGACGTGTTGAAACCTGACAGATTAACATGCTACACGTAGCTGATTCTTGGACACAGTAACTGGACTCCAGATAACTTACCATAGCGCAATGCGATCTTTTGGATAGTTCAGGCGTTCAATCGTCCCAAGAAAATAGGGTAATGAATGTTCCGAATTGCGACATATAAGAGCTATAAGAACTCTTGGTGCAAGTAGTGAAGATTCAGGACTCCAGCGCTCCTCTGGAAAATATCCTTGGACTTCCTCTAACTTTATGGACGATAACAAAGTAAGCACTAGCAGAACAAGCCCGTGCATTGTACAATAAAAGATGTTACAGAGCAGGCGTATCCAATGTAATCAAAAAATGACACAATGATGGGACGAGAGAAAGTTTTGAAAGTTCACAAATGAGATTTTTCTTTTAACCGACAGAAATACGGAGTTCAGTGACAACGCCGCAACAAACCACTTGCCGTGATCTTACATCTCAAGACACAGCAGTTAAAGGGATTGCTGAACAAAATGGATGTTAAAGGGAATGTGTTGCAGGAGTCCCTGAAGAGGGAGCGCCCGGAGCGCCAGATAGCCGTTTCCACTCCTATCAGGGGTGGAGATCCAAGTCAGTTTGCATCCAGCACTATGAATCAAATTGCCAACAATGTCGTGTTTAACCAACTTACCAGGGTTCTTAAGGAAACTATAGATTTTTTTATAATTGAATAGTAAAGAATTATAACTTCACAAGTTCACTTTACAATGTAATTCTTTTTTTTCTGTTCCAAATAAAAAAAAATTTCTGTTCCAGCAGAAATATAGCCAAGAGCTATTTTGCAATGATAGACCTTGACATAAGCTTAGTTGGTAAAAACAAAGACAACAATGACTTAATGACTGACAATATATATATTCAGTAACTCGTTTATTTTATGTACACACAGTAAATTAGCAGACAACTTGTGTGAGCCTGGTGCATCAGATTAGTCACTCTGAATAAACAGAGTTCTGCAAGTCTTATCTCATTTTTGGTCCTACAAACAATTCTGCGCTCCAAGACCTACTTCCTTCAACTCAGTTCCTACTTAACAGCAGTCTTTCACAAATACATGTGTTATCACTGCTAATCCACACTGTCACTGTCCTACTCCACATCACAACTTTTCATTTTGATACCATTTTCACTGACAGCAGTGAGGGAGAGAACGACACGGTTAGTGTTGCTTTTAAGTGCTTCGCCGGTCCTATTTGATGTTACAGTTTGGCACCGGGTCCTGGTCTCTCTACCTCCATGGTTAGGGAGGCTGCAGCTGGCTCGTCCACCAGCCACAGCAGCTCCCCCTGACTGGGGGCAACTCGTGCCGCTGGAAGGGCTGGACCCTCACCACCCTCCAGGACTTCCTGTTAATGACAAACAGAAATCAGTTTGTTGCTATTCTAAAGTTTTGGCTTTCTTCCTGAAACTAATTAGCCTGATGCATCAGGCGCTTATTTCACTGTGTTTCATAGTGTTTGAAACCTATCCATTTGGATTTAAACTGCCACCAGTTTTAGCAACAAATGACTCCCCGTGGTACTTAAAATGATATTGAATTTTCAGTATCAGTATTTTCCTGCTTATCAGTACTTAGTTTGAAATGCTAGTATTGTGACAACCCTCTACTCCATAGTTCACACCAGAGAAACAGAGAGGGGACGCAGTTGTGAGTAACTGTGTGTGTGTTCAAGTCAAAGTAGTTGCATGCACATCCCACCTCAGCCGAGGCCAGGTGCTGGACAAACTTAGTGTCAGTGAAGGAGAGAGTAGACGTCCGCACACTGGAAACTCCACAGTGATCAAATTTTTATTTTAGTACAAACACCCGTGTGGGTCGAAACGTTGCGTGTTTGTACTAAAATAAAAATGTTATCACTGTGGAGTTTTCAGTGTGCGGACGTCTACTCTCTCCTTCACTGTGTGTGTGTACCTTGAGCACAGGTGCTTTGCTCCCTCCTGTGGACACAAACACCACACAGCGAGCAGCATTGACCACTGGGAAGGTCATAGTGACACGGCAGGGGGGAGGCTTCGGGGAGTCGCTGATGGGGGCAATGGTTTTCTCAGTTTCCTGCCAAATGCAATGTGTTATACAATACTTTATTTACTTTTACATTCCTTTAAATATACTCATTAACTTATACTTGAATATTTTACCGACATTTTTAATACACATAATACATTACGTGTAAAGAGTAAACAATATAGTGTATTAAGTCACTTCAAATACTAGGCCATTTGTATTTCAAATAGCCAATAAGGTAGCGGGGGTCACACCAGTAGCTGGAGATAGACGGTAGGCATGATTGAACTGGCTGGTGTAGAACTGAAAGGCCAGACTGTGTGGCTCAGGTCCAAACTTAACTGCATTTACTGAAGAGAAACTCCAGTTCCTGTAGTGAGTAAGGGAGCTACCAGCCAGTACCATACAGTATATGTGATGCAACTCCTGAATACGGTCCCTACCACTATTTACAGAATATGTACTGTACAGTACATTTGGAGGAGGAGTTGGTGACAATGATAGTGACATGTAATTAGTGAGTTTGCTTCTGGTTTCCTAAAATGGTGTTCAAATCATAAGCTTGGTTTGCCCATAAGTGACTTTATTTCAAACACACAGCATGGAAACTATCATGGCTAACTTTAGTTCGGTAATACGAGAAGAGTACACGGTGTGCTTTCGGGAAAAAAAGCCTGTTTCCCTTTGAAACAGCATAACCAAACCCGACAACAGGAACAAAATTCCCTCCATACTGTCTCATTAGATTTAGGTACTATATGCACTGGCACACACGACAGCCATCATGGTGATGTGAAAGTCTAAAAGAAACCATGACACAATTTCTCCACAATGCCCAGCCTTCTTCATTTTAAGACTTTCATACTTCAGTGATCCTCAGTCGTCATTTTTAAACATAATCCATTCCATATTTTCAAACATCCTGGTATTTTTGAGGCAGCACTGGCTGAGAACTCTATCAACATGGATCAGCCTACAGGATATAATATATAATAGCCTGATGGGGTGTGATGTCATCAGTGATTATAAGTCAGCTGTAGCATTAGCATATCCTAACCATTACAGTCAGTTCTTTTACACTAAAGACTGAGCATGCCATGTCTGTTGCATACTGTAGCTTGTGTAATAGTGATAACAGACCTCTAGTAAGTTATGGCCAGGGAACAGGGAGCAAGTGTGTCCATCAGGTCCCATTCCCAGGAGCAACATATCAAACACTGGAACATCCTCATTCGGGAAGACCTACAGTAGTGAAAGGGGCGGGACAATTAAGCACTCAAAGAGTGATGTTACATTTCTAGGCGTAAAATACTACAAAATGCATTAAACAGCTTTTGAAATATCTGAACAGTAGGTTTGTTTGACTTTACCTGATTCAATTTGCGAGAATAATCTTCAGCGCATTCTTCGACAGGTAGAGAATGATCTATTGCTAAAATACACTTGTCTGGAATGTTGATTTTGGAGAAAAGCTGATTCTGCAATATATTCCATCAAACATTCATAAACAACTGTTTGAAATGTATTATGAATAAGTCTTGGGATAAATCTCTTTAAATTACAGATCAAAGTATTTTGTAATGAAAATAATCAGCGCTCATACTTTGTACAGTCCATAGGTGCTTTCAGGGTCATCAAAAGGGACCACTCTCTCATCACAAAAGCCCACCACCCACTGGCTGCAGTCCAGACCAGGCTGGGCAGGCAGCTCCTTGCTGAGCATGGACACCAAACTGCCCCCGGACAGACCCAAGGAGAACTGACTCCTTCCAGCGCTCAGGGCCTTCTGCGCCCGATCACACACCAGCTGGGCCAACACGGGACCGAGCTCTGCGGAAGATGGGAACACCACCACTCTTCTGCTGGCCATGGCTGCCGAAAACAGCACTCAATCACATCAATAGGCCTACTTCTAGTAGCTCAAATGCAAATCGTGAAATGTCAAATCATGTCTCAGATTTATTAATATCTATGTGTGGTGCAACTTCAAGATAATATCCATTTGCACACTATGAATCAAATTATAAGCAGAAGTATGCGATGAGTAGTTATGAGAATAGTTAAGTAATAACAGCAATATATTCTGTGCTCTATGGTAAGGTTAGGTATTTGCATGGAGAAGGCTACTTGCATATTGCACACTCAGGTTTCATTACACCACAGGAGCTTAACGTTCTCATAGAAGCTGTCATGATGCCATTCATGACGAAGCACACGGATGTGCTACAACCTATGCGAGATGAAATAGCTTACTCAAGCTTTAATGATGTTCTATTCAGCGCTATGTCAGGAAGAATATCCCCTTTTTTAAAAAGCCGGAATTATAGACAGAAGGGGATTAGGCTAGCAAACGTGTGGTGGTGGTTGGTTGAGACACTTGTTTCATTGTAACCTAACGTTAACAGGAAACTCCCGAATTCTGCTGTTACATTTCGATACATTTTTCGTCGAAACGAACACGGGTGTGAGCACAACCATAATGTTAAAATTGTCATTGAATATTTACATGAAAACAATTACCATTCAAAATGATATCGGTCTCCTTTCAGCACTTAACTTGCAGGCTAGTTTCCGTGTTCCCGCCTGTAACTTCCTTGTTGAGTTTGTGTCTTAACCAATCAGAACAGCCTTCATTGTGACGTCCTCTCCTCCAATCTTGCCGTTTTTACAAGAATTTTATGTGGGTACAAAATATCAATAGTGTTTTACTGACAAATATATATGGGATCAAATCAATGTCAATATTATTCTGTGTCTGTAAAAAATGTATCTATGTAATGCATCTGTAGGCCTACAAAACAATCAGATTTGGCAGTCGTAGAAATGGCAACTCTTTCTTTCTATGGCTCTAATATAACCTGTGCACATGAGAAATTAACCAGACCGAAATTTCCAAAACCGTGCTCTTATAGGCCGATTGCTTTAGGGTGCAAAAAAACATAAGCGAAACCCCTTCACTGCTGATTGTGTTGTCATATCCCTTCCGAGACTGTAGGTGGGAGCCATGCGCTAGTCGTGAGGTTCCACATGAGGGGCATCGCTGGTGGAAATTGTGTTGCTATCCAACTTGCGCCATTCACTCCTGTCATCCAAATATTTTACTTCGAAGTAACAATATATTAATTTGCAAAGATATGAGCTGAGACCGTTCGAACAAGATGGCTACTTTTATGTCATTCCAATCTCAGTTAGTGTCCATTATGGACACATTAGCGAAAACAGCAATATTTGAGATTAGTAAACTTGTCGATAACGAATCCAGGGGTTTAAAGCAGGAAATTTCTCGCAGTCAGAGAGAAATTATCTCTTTGAAGAACAAATTGCAGATGATGGAGAGCCTTATTTGGAATGCAGAGGAAAATGAACGTAATGCTGTATCTGAAAACGGTTTCATATCACGGGAAAAAACGCCAGAGGACCATAACACGAAAATCCATCTTGATGGACCACAATCAAGCAATGACATAACGTTACCACGGATTAAAGGGTGAGAACTTCCCACTTCGTCTTCGTCACCTTTGTGCATTGGCTGCAAAGGTGTAGGCTTCATCACATCACATCGTATTATGTAGTCCATTGAATAAACACTAAGCTGTAACTTAATACTAAACGTTAATTCCATTAGAGAGCAATCAGACAAGATGCCCAACCCCTCTGATGGAGAGAACGAAGTGGAAAAGGTATGTGCAGCCTAGCCCCTTTTTATTAAAATGAAAATTAAACTAAAGACGCTGTCAACACTTTCTTGCAGATAATCTAGTTGTCACTGATAATTAATTTAATTAAGTCCGCAGATACCTGTCAAATTCTTCATATCAAGGAGGAGCCATCTGAAGTTAAATTGTGCAGTAGCAGCTCTCCAGGAATATTAAGCAGTTGTGGAAACAGTGAGTAGGCTGTGTGTGAATGAGACTGATGTATATGAGTAGGCCCTATACCAATTTCTTGTGCATTCATTTTTTGTAATCTCTCAGAAGACCCATGTGTGTCCCTCAGGTAAAAGGCTATTTCTCCTCCCTGTTTGCTCACAGAAATAAGTTTGAGAGATAAAGATTATGAGAGGACATTTTCAACTGACAGACGAGATGCAGGCATCACTGACACCCCAGCCTTCACCACAAGCATCCAAGGGAGTCAGATGTGTGTGACCACCTCAGCACAGCCAAACAAGCATGATGGTGAGACATCAGCTGCGGCACACACGGCAAATCCAGAGAGGGACGCCCTGCTCTTTGAGTCAAATTCCTGCACCATAGAGGTCCCTCCTGTGTCGCACAGACCCAGTTTGGACCAGACTCAGTGGAACAGTGACAAAGAACTTGGTAGAGTGGACAGGCGCTTCATATGCACCTACTGCAGCAAGAGATTCCGCTGTTTCAGCCAGCTGGAGACTCACCAGAGGAGCCACACTGGCGAGAAGCCCTTCCACTGCACACTGTGCGGGAAGAGGTACGCCCAGAAAGGGCATCTGTACACCCACCAGAGGACGCACACAGGCGAGAAGCCCTACCGCTGCCTTGTCTGTGGCAAGGGCTTCATCCAGAAGTGCACTCTCGACATGCATCAGCGGACTCACACGGGAGAGAAGCCTTTCCTTTGCCTGAGGTGTGGGAAAGGCTTCACCAAGAAATGCAACCTGAAGAAGCACCAGACTATTCACACAGAGAGTGGGGACTTTTGGGGAGCTTACAGAGTGTCGGGGCAATAACCTGAAAAAGACACAGGTTAGGTAGCGTCATTGTTCTCCGAAAGGACAGTTAGTAGCAGATCCCAGTGGTCCCTGAAGCCTTCAGATCCATAGATATAATGCAGAGAACATAGTATGTACATGGTAAACAGTATACAAAAATAACATGTAAAATGTATTTGTAATCATTTTCTGTACTTAAAATTTAAGAGAGATTGTGCTACAAAACAAAGACCCTATGGCTGAATTAATTTAGGAGGTATCATGGGAGGAGGATATTCGAGTGCAGTACAGTGCTTAGACCACCACGTATAGCAGTATTTCCATAGACGGTAAAGGAGTTTTTCACAATCTATATGATCCTATAGACTCCTGTTTACCACGGTTTACGGTAATGTATCCCATAGTCCTTCACTCCCTCAACTCAAGAAGGGTCTTTTTTTCAGGTCAATGGGTCTTCCAGTGTTAACATCTTCCAGTTTATCATATTTGTAGCCTCTGGAATATAGGCGCTATTGTGTGGTGTAGATATAAGCTGATGTTTTTTAAAGAGCTGTCTGCAAACAGTTAATTTGCTAGACGTAGCGTAGTGTATCGTTGGATCTGTGGTTCACTGGACGAAGCTTTCCATATCATGGATACATTGATGGTAAATGGTATAAATGTGCAAACACACCTAAGTTCGATCATGGACGTTTTAGCCAAAACGGCTGTTGCGGAAATCGGTAAAGTCATCAACGAGTGCGCGTTGATATTACGCTTGGAAATCTCTCAGCGCACCAGCGAGAACGACTCCCTGAGAAAGAGGTGTGAATTGTTAGAGAACCAACTGAGAGCTGTACGGAGCAATGGCGGTGGAGGGGGTGTTCAAAGGGCTGAAACGCAGAAGACCCCAGTCACCAGTGCATGTAATGGGGCAGAATTCTTTGGCGAAGTCAGAACTATGACAGGTAGGTTATAACGCACCCCTCTGAAACAACATAGCAGTCATTATTCACTTAACCACAGTTTTACATGTGATATTGGATTAATTAAGTGTTGATTTACCATTGATATATCAGGCATGCATCAACCATCTATAGATAACGTGTTCGGAAAGGAATGGTGCATGGATTTATGGAAAGATGCTGAAACAAGTCAGATGGATAAGCGTGACTCGCAGCTGGAGGCTGCTATTCTTCAAGATGAGGTAGGTCTTCATATTTGTGCAAACAAGATAAATGTAAATTTACCATATAAACAAATGAACCGCCTCAGGCAGTGTGCTACTGTAGGTGGATAAGTATGCACTTAATAAGATTGAAACGACTAATGACTAAAAATTCCTTCCAGTCAATAGATTTGGTGGATGATGAACCAGAGATGATTTTAATCAAAGAAGAGGCATTTGAGGATTGCCAAGGAGAGAGTAACCTTCATATTGCCCCAAGGAATGATAAAAGTATGTGCATGAAAGGTATATTGCAGGGCTCAAGTTTGTGTTTTTAGTTGAAACCTAGGTGGTGACATTCACCTGGTTCCAAAGTAGTCTTTCCAGCAGGTTTGCATGTCTTGACAAATGAAATATTTTGAGATGTTTGCTTGCTGGTGAAATGTAAATAATATAGAAAACTAAGACGTCACTCAGCTTGTGTCTAGATGGGTTGATTCCTTTGGCAACAGTGTGACTTTTTGTACCATTATCATGGTTCATGAAATGCGTTTGAAATGATGTTTTACTACTCCCGTCTCCAAATAATATTTTTTGTACTACTTCATATTGGACAGTATATACTTTGTCTCTATAAACCTTTATTCTGAATTACTTTATGTAAACACAAACCAATCCCATCTCTTTCATTGTATGTGATGCACCACTGCTAGTAGCTGCAAAGACAGTACTGATATATTAGTATGTGTAGGATGGCCTTTATGTCCGATAAGGGCACTTTTTCACATCATGGTGGTATATAAAAGAGTTAAAAATATACCTTGAGTCATCGTAATTGCTAGTTCATGCATAACCTGCTGCCAAGACATGCAGGCTTATTTACTGTACGCTAACCCTGAGATAACTCATGCTGATCTACCAGCAGTTTGATTTTGCTCTGCAGCTCAGTATGGCCACCAGGCCATTTTGCACTTGATTTTGTCTGCCTAAAAAAAACAGGCTTTTACCCCCATGACACGATGGAGGCGTAGGCTAGCGCCGCCCAATGCTTTCACTCAATTTCTCATTGAGCTTCACCACTGTATCAGGGATCTATCTGTAGGCTGTAGGTTTCCACCGGCAGACAACAAAAACTGGTCCTTTATATTGGTGGCTTCAGGAGACTGTCTTTACAGATCTCTGCTCTCAACGGATAGCACTCACTTGTATCTAGCCTTCTGGCTTTCTGTTACCATAGTTCACTACCTCCAATGATGAAGACTGCGTTGTGTCTCACAGCTGTATCTAATTCAACTGAGATGTTTGATTCTCATCCAGTCAGGACTAAAAAGAAGGAAACCACAAATTAAGCCATGTGTTATACAGTATTTGGTTCAAGTGAAAGCTGCAGCATTGCTCCTGATGTCTACTTACAAGTGTTGCCAGGTAAAGAAAGTCAACAAAATGTTATTTCTCTTCGACAGGACCTGCTGTATCAAGTAAAGATGTTGGCCCGAGAGCCACAGGTGCATCTCAACATTGTGAGGGAGACTTTATGACTTACCCTGTACCTCCAGATGATCAAGGGCAGCCCAGCATACTCTTCCGACCTCACGAAAATCCTCAGGAGACGTCCAACGCTGTTGGCGATGCGACAGACTCTCCGATCGGCTCAGATGATTACCCTGGGTTCTTTCCTAGCAACAGTAACTTTGGCAACAGCAACTTCAGCACCACCCAGAATCAGAGGGGTAGCAACGGGGACAAAAAATTCAGTTGCATGTTTTGTGGCAAAAGTTTTAACTACTTGAGCTACCTCAAGGTTCATGTGCGGCGTCATTCGGGCGAGAAGCCCTTTGGTTGCAACGTGTGTGGTAAACGTTTTGCCCAGAAGACGTACCTCAAACTGCACGAGCGCACACATTCTGGCGAGAAGCCCTACACATGCATGGAGTGCGGCAAGAGCTTTTCACAAAAGAGCTCCTTAAACGTCCACCTGCGCAGTCACACTGGGGAAAAGCCATACAGTTGCCTGGAATGCGGCAAGAGCTACGCATACAAACACGGTTTTAACACCCATCAATGCGTTGGCTAGGAGAGCATTTGGGACAAGTTATGGCATTTGAGATGAAGCAAATCAATAAGGAAGTCGCATCAAAATCTCAGAATTGTGTCCCACAGAGTCTCAGGGTCTGTTGGCAACCTGAATTGAAGCAGAGGACTGAAATGGCATTGCAGTTTCATTGTCTTTACAGGCAACAAGACACTGCACCGCATTCAATACTAGCTAGGTGTGTACTCTGAAGAAGCAAGATTACTAAATACAGCCAAGGCTTCAGAGACCAGGGGTCCATTTCCCAAAAGCATAGTTGCTAACTATGTAAGTTACTATGTTGGTTGCAATGCAATTTGCCATTGCCAACCAACATGGTTGCTAACTGGTTAGCAACTATGCTTTTGGGAAACGGATGCCAGGTGGACAGCACCAACTAGATATATGACCACATATCAGTGTTACAGTGCGAGTAGAATTGCATGTCAATCAAAATTGATTAGGTCTCGTTGCTTGGTCTTATTTTCCAGTGTTCAGGATTGAAGTGGATGCGTCATCAATGCTATACATTACTGAAAGAAAAAAGGGGGTTTGAGGGTATAATTCTGTACACAAACTGCCTTAAATACATTTTGTTATGGATGATGTACTTTGAAATCCTCCAACTAAATAAATTCAGCTCAGCTGGTGCATCATGGTGCGCTGCCAATGCCAAGGAGACGGTTCCAAGCCGCACATACCAGTGAAATGGTTTCAGTACTACAGCAGATGTTCAGATAAATATGTTTTGTGTATAACCTCAGTATGAATATTATGTTGAATGGCACTCTGAAACACTTACACTGTAGTGCAGTTTCCTGGGCCAAAAACATTTTTTTTTTCAGATTTTTTTTTTTAATAAAGTGGAATAATATAACTGTTGAATTTCTCTCATGTTTCAGATATCAGCATAAGATGTTTTTAAGGTGTGACAGATCAGAACGCAATTTGTTGTTGAAGATTCGCCTGTGGTTCCGTATTCAGGATCATCTATCTACCACCACTAGAGAAAAAGGCTTTTGTTCCCTACCACAGGAAAATGAAGTAAAACCATAGAAACCAATGCGCCAACATTATGGTGTTTTAATGCCTTATTACTACTTGGTTTGTAAGTTTTAGACATAATCACCTAGAATGCCTCTGTACAGTTGTGGCCCAAGCCCTAATCCAACTCAGGAAGCTTAAAGGAAACCCAAGCAACACACAGTTCGGCTGCAGTGGAAAGTAACACACATACAAATGACAAAATATAACCAGAAATATTGCTGAAATAACAGATGTTGCCAACTGACTGACCTTTCAGAGCTCTGACTGGTGTTTCATTTAATGTAATATTAATACTGGTGAAACTCATAGAAGCCACAGAGGCTGAATCAGAATGTCCCCACTTAGCCATGAACCCTCAAAGCATTAGGCTTCATTCACACAGAAATCACGTGTTCACAGTCTTTAACTGTGTGTGTATAGTCACATCTCCTGCAGTCCAACCAGCTGTCCAAGTTCTCCTTTAAAGTCTATGGAGACTGCGTTATACCATGAATGAAAAAATAGAACTCATTTCTATTTCAAGCTGACAGCACGGGACGTGTGGGGTGCCACCACATGGAACACGCGTGTGGTGTGTGCATGGTCTAATCTGTTAACATGCGTTCTACAGAAAAACGGACCAAAAACATGTCTGCAAATTGTGATGTAAATGAGCCAATACCTGACAAGAATTCACATTGAGGATTCATTCCAGTTAGGTCTTTGAGGTTTCAGGTTCCAGGTTGCAGGGTTAGGCAGAAACATTGAGATTCAGCTTTGTCTTTTCAACCAATCAAATACAATGCATTCAAATACAGATCGAAACGTCATTAGTTGGACAGTGTAGCCAGCCAAGGCCTGCAATGTCATTTCCAACACCTAAAAGTTCAAGTTGGGTTTGAACAATTGCAACCAGTTTGATGGGTTAAAAATACAACTTTAAAACTGCTTCTTAAGTTGCAAAAAAAAAATCCATATGGATGAGTCTAATGACATGCCAACTCACAGACATGTCATGAAAACAGAAAATACCATGTAATCTTCAATTTCATTAGTACAGCTACAGTATACATATAGGTATGTATGTACATATAGACTAAAACACTGAATACCGTATGCTGGAGAGAAAATGCTCTTCCTTAAAGGATGTTGGAGCTGACCCAAACATGCATATTTTAAACTAAATAAACACTTCTGTTGCCAGACTGAAAGAGAAGAAAGCAAAAACAATAACATAAAACAATGTAATTTTTTGAAAAGAAAAAAAGCTCAATCGGCCGCTTTAGTTTTCTTCTGTTTCCTGCCCAAGCCACGTGCGAACTTCTCCCCGTGGGTGGCCGCGTGGTGCCGCAGGTTAATCTTCTGGGAGAAGCACTTGTGGCACACGGGACAGGAGAAGGGCTTTTCGCCGGTGTGGATGCGTCTATGGATGTTCAGGTTGCCCTTCTGGGTGAAGGACTTCCCACAGATGTCACACTTGTGGGGCCTCTCCCCTGTGTGGACGGCGTAATGCACCCGCAGGTTGGCATTGGTGGTGAAGGCCCTGCCGCAGTACTCACAAGTGTTCTTGACCTTGTTCTCGACGTTCGCTACGGCAACGCTGCACTTGTGAGTTCTGAGCAGGTTCTTCTGTGGAAACACGCTCTTGCAGACCCGGCATCGGTACACGGGCTCTCTCTTGTGGACCTTAAGGTGAGCTTTAAGGGTCTCGTATTTGGCATATTTCTTCCCACAGAGTTTACAGTTGAACTTGTTCTTCCTCTTGGGAGTCTGTTGAAGCTCAAATCTGTCAAAATAATCAAAGGACTCCTCAGCTTCATCTCCCATTAAAGCTTTCGTCTCCATGAAAACTGTCTGAGAGGGGTTTTCTGAAAGCCCTTCAAAGGCTATGATTTCCCCTTTCACTTCCTCCCCCTCCTCTCCCTCATACTCGTACTCAATTGGCACACAGTGTTGATCGTACTCAGGAACGGTCACAACATATTGCCCCATGGTCCCATCCAGGTTTATGAATTCTGTTTCTGGTCCTTGCAGGACTGTGGATGACTTCAGTAGGTTGTCATGGCCCTCAGTGTAATCCGCAGAAGTGGAGGCTCCTTCCAGTAGCACGTTATTGCCTTCGGTGAAGTCCACAGAAGAAGAAACTCCTTCAAGCAGATTGTCTTGGCCCACAGTAGAGTCTGCAGCAATGGAGGCTCCTCCTTGTCTGACTTTGTCTGTGATGTGTCCATCAGTGGATGAGGTCTCGCTTCTGTCAGACATCCAACTTCCTTCTAAGCAAAAAAAAATGGCTATGAGATATTCTGCATATGTCAGGCAATGTCACAGTACACTATTTTTTTAGTATTAGTTTGGTTTTCTGCCAGAAATACAATGTCAGGCAATGTCACAGTACACCATTTTTTTTGTATAAGTACTAGTAAACGTATAAGCCTTTTGCACTTTATTTATATTTTGTCTTAAACAGTATGTTATGTTGTGCCTGTACACTTTATTATTGTCTTGTCCTGTCCTAATACTTGTCTGCATGGGATAGTGAGAAACGCAATTTCGATTCCTCTGTATGTCTAGTACATGTGAAGAATTGACAAATAAAACTGACTTGACTTGAACAAATACTGTACATCTTACCACAACAATTAAAGACAGAACTGATGTGGTCCTCATTTTCAATTCTATGTATAAGATACTATCAGGCAACCAGTGCATTTAAACCTAACCATGTCTTCCTCTGCCAAAATGACTTTAAGAGCAGCTGTTAAAAGATACACTCTTCATTTGTGATAAAATTGACAAGATGCCTTTAAGTCTGAAAATGTATTTTCTAGGCATGAAGTAAAACAACTTTACTGACAGAACAGATGATTAACTTACTTTCTTTGGTCGACGTGCCCTGAAGGTTGCTGTAACTGATGTCTACTTCTGACTCCTCCTCCTTTATGGTGAGCAGCTCGATTTGATCCTGTTCATCTTCTCTGCACTGCAGTAGGACAGGGCAGAGCATTGGATCAAAGGTTGCACAGACATCACAACTTTCACTACAACAGGTGGTCACTGAAATGATTAAGGCTATTTAACATGCTTGTATAGGCTACCATGCCATAGCTACAAAACGATGTGTCTTCACCTCATCCATAAAATCAGTCCACGTTTCTGCATGATCAGGATCAGGATTACAACCCCGCGACTCTCCATCTTTCCATAGGTTTGCACACCACTCCTTCCCAAATATACCATTGATCGAGGGTGCACGGTTAAGACCTGATAAGATATTTTGCACAGTTACATTACAATGAAAACGTTACCCGCGTGCTGCAGTTGTGACAGGCTATGCAAAAAGTAGGCTATGCAAAACGATTGAAGGCGCACGCTTTTTGACTAGCTAACGCAGTATCTTAAGATGCCATAATTACCTGTATTCTCTCTGTCGACGCTTCGATGGGATTCTCCTGTCTGGATACCTATGGTATGATAAGTCTTTGTATGTTTCAGCGCTCCGTTTCCCACTCGCCGTGTGGTCTTGAGTTCATTTTCCATGTAAAGCAACCGCTCGTGGAGAACTGAATTTTCCTTCATCACCCTTAACATTTCTTTTCGTAATTTCGACGAATCCTCTTCAAAGAGTTTACATATTTGAGCCAAAGCCGTTTTGGTCATTATATCCATGATGGTTGATAGCTGTGTGTGAAACGAATCACACTTCGCCATCATGAAACCTAAAAATCGTTACACGTCGCAAATATTCGCACAACAGCTCAAGTGTTATACAAATACTTTTGGTCGAACACGACTGATCATTAACCTCACTTTACTGATCTCTTTCACGCAATCCCGATTTCTACACCGTACAAACACGACAAAATTAAGTGAGATGAGTGGAAAAAGCGCTAACTTCCTTCTTCTTCCGGGTTAGGCCGCAGCATCACTTGACGTTTAATCCAATAGCAATGTCGCTTCTTATAAAATGCTACACTGTATAAAATACGTGAAATGTTGTATTACAATCCTGCATTACGTGAAGCACACCATAATATAGGGTTATTTTCATTGTCCCACGAATGCAATAGTGCAAGCTTTTAGAAATTAAGCAACTGAATTATTTTGCCCCTGTGCTACACTATGGACAATAGCCTATAGGCTATAGCCTATTCCATTTATTTCATTTTGGAACATGTTGTAGGGTAGGCGTAGGTCTAACACAGAAATCATAAATGAGGGCATAAATAGGTCTATGATATTTTTTGGAAATTATTCTTTTACATTTCGCAGACTAAATCAGCTGAGTCTGAATACATTGATTCCACAAATGGACTTTGAGACACTTCAATGAGAGGAATGCATAGGCTATAGACTAGGCTACCCATTCCATCTGCCCTGGTGACTTAGTAACATTTGACATTCACGCCAGGTTCACATGCATGACCGTAATAATAACAAACATGACTTGCAGACATGACGTACAGTATGTGTGTGTGTGTGTGTGTGTGTGTGTGTGTGTGTGTGTGTGTGTGTGTGTGTGTGTGTGTTGGGAGAGAGGGAGGGGACATGGACTGTAACTAAATCTGCCCTGACACTGGAGCATGCATAGAGTACATAGAGTTTCGTTCAGCCTCTTATAGGCACACAAGTCCAGAACTTCTGCCTGCAGCATGGAGGCTGAAACCTCCACGTTCATCGAGGAGGAACCCTCCTGTAGTGTGTGTGGAGAAATCTTCAATGTCCCTGTGGTCCTCTCCTGCATGGCCTGTGGCTGCAGCTTTTGCCAGTTCTGCCTTGCGCAGTTCTGGGAGGAGCAGGGCTCTCAGGATTGTCCCATGTGCAGTAAAAAGTCTGATGCCTCCCTGACACAGCTGTGTGAGGAGCATGAAGAGAAACTGATTTACTTCTGTGTGGCTGATTTGTGTCCTGTTTGTGAGTATTGCTACAAGTATGGGAGTCACACCAACCACAGAGTGTATCCCCTCAAGGAGGCACAGGAAGACTGCAAGGTATGTATTTTAACCAAATATCACACTTGTGACCTAATGTGCAAAGTGTCATGTGACGTACTCAATGTAGGCCTATCAGCATATACTGTGCCAAGTGCACCTTTGTGCAGTAATACCAAGTATTCATGTTTATCAGTATGCCAGTGTAATACCAAGTATTCATGTTTATCAGTATGCCAGTGTAATACCTAGTGGTCAGTAAATCTGTAGTATTTATCATGAGTGGCTCAAAATAGGCCTACCAGTTGGTGATGGGTCAAGGTGGGTTGTTTGCTGATTATCTGTGTCTCACCAAATCACAAAAGCCCGGAGCAGTGTGTCTCTTCTGTTCAAACAGTGATAGAGGAATGTCTACAATGCCTTATTAGTTTTGTCTGTAGAACCAGACCCACATCAATCAAGAGTCTTGAAACAGGGCCACTGTAGCCTGGGCTTGCCCATACTTCCTATGACGCTGCACAAAATTTCATGTTCAAGTCAGTATGGCCAAGCAGCCCATTTACTTCATTTCCTGTCCCAGAATTTCAGGCACCAATCAGAAGCGAGCTTTTACTCCAGGTTGAAGAAGGCGGGCTGAACAAGTTAACATTAGATTCTGCCTCTCAGAAGTCAGTTACTGTAGTACATGAGGTTGAGGTTGTAGCCCATTCCTGAATAACCAAGAACCTTGGATCCAATCACAACCACTTATTCAGCAGGTGGCAGGCCAATGAAGGCATCTATGTTATTGTCTGTGCTGAAACAAGTATTTTCCTTCAAACTGAGTATATCACTGTAGTTAAAACCAGTCTTGTATATGTTTACTACACTTATGAAAGAGGTTTGTTAATGGTTTATGCTTAAGTTTAACTGTTTGTGTCTCCCAGAAATGGGAGGTCTGTCACTGGTGGCCAGATTCGTCCTCAGTCTTGATGTGGCCTTCGTTCCTAGACTGTTTGGAATTGATAGAGAGCTTGCTGTAGGAAATAATTTTTTTCAAATAATCTCTAGAATATTTACAATGAGAAATCATATGTTATGGTATACATGTTGCACATATGTAGCATTCTGCAATGCTACCCTTTTAGTCAGTAGTGTTGCATTAATTACACAGCTGAAGATCATCTGCTGGGTGAAATGTTACACCAAAGGCTGCTCTCATAAAGGGGTTCCTGGTTATTTTCCTATTTATCAATTGAATGTGTGAAAAGGGAGGATAAAACGATCGGCAATGCATGGCAGCCAGGCTCTGAACGCAGACCTACTTTAGCTTTGGATTGGCCCAACAACTCAAGTCTAAGTTAGACATGACATTGTTATATATTGCACTGCTCTACTGCCTGTAAACATATCCCCCCTTCTATCCAGTCCCATGTATGTCCCATGGGAGGTGTGGAGTTCATAATCGGCCTTGAAACCAGCGTGTCCAACACTCTCACATCCCCCTTGTCCTTTTAATAGTCTGACCTATATCATATAGGGCCATAAGTGGCTCAGTATGTGGCCTACTGGTTTTGTTCTCTCTGTCTTCATGCTCCTTATACTGCTTATAACACGTTTGACACTTGGGATATTTTTGTGGTCAGTTTTCACCTGTTACCATATGTTGGTCTGTGCCAATATCATTTGTGGATAAAGAGGAGCAGTTCTGATATAAATGTCCTGAAATCCTACCTGACATTCCCAGTCAATTCAGTAATTTCCCGAAGTCACTAAAGCTACACATTGTGTTGTTTTGTTCTCAACTGTTAACAATCTATCTTTTCTTAGCACCTGATGTTTGTATTTGCAGAGCTGTATGCGGGCTGTTCACTAGTTAGCACGCTACTTTTACACAGAGCTGTGAATCTTAAAATAGGACACAAGTAGCCTAAGTCATGGAGCTATGTTTAGCTGACATAACTTTGAATTTTTCATATTGGCCAATGTAAAGATATTTCTTTCATAAAATTTGCTTATTGAAATGTAATTGCTAAGTTAGTATGACCTCCATGGTTCAACTTGTAAAACCATGAAAGACAAATGTCAAGGAGAGGGGTACAAGACGAGACAAGGAGAGATGTAATCAAATCTAGGATATCATGGCCTAGTTTAGACTCTGGACATGAGCCTACTCTGGAAGACCTGAGGCCAGAAACCACTGATGATAGATGTGTTTATTAATATGTAGCCATTAAATTTAATTAATTTAATACCAGTGTTTAATGCTGATATCTTCTCTTAAGACCAAACACAAACCAGTCAGGAGACAGAGACACAAGGGTGAGAGCTGAACAGAACACTGGTTCAGGGAAAGCTGAAAGAGAAATCCCAATTTACACACTTGACATGGCAGGTCAGGTAGATCAGAGGTTTTCAACTGGACTGGCCTTGGGATCTACGATTTCCTATCATATGTCACAACCCAAATTTTCAAACAGCACACGCATGCTGCAATTACCGGTAAATAGATGGCCCAACATAGATCTGACATGGTTATCTATCTATCTATCTATCTATCTATCTATCTATCTATCTATCTATCTATCTATCTATTATCTATCTATCTTTTCTTTCTTTCTTTCTTTTAAATACAATCTCCACAACCCAACCAAAAATCGCAATTATTGAACCAGAACGGCTCTGTGGAGTAGGCCTATTCATATTTTTCATTTCATCAGATGCTTTGCAGTCTGTTTGTTAGAATATATCACATAACAGTTTTTTTGCCATGAGGTGCATAAAAGTCTACATCTTGTGGATTACATGTATTTTTACACATTGTTTAATTCAGCCAAAAGATAAAAATATGTATCTCATGTCAAATGTGTTATAGGAAAAACACAAAGGCGCAATAAAAAGAAGCAGACGATTAGATGGATTGGCATCAAAGAGGGTTGAGGCAGCACAAGATGTTAATAATCAAGTACCCTAGGAGGGGGTGACAAGAGACAGATGTCAACTGGAATAGTACAGACCCTCGCAGTCAACTGACCACTAAAACAAGTTGGATGATTCATTTTCTCTGTAGCACAGAGGATGCAAAACTCCTTGATTCTTTAATAAGAATGACAATTTTTGACTTCTCCAATCAGAGGACAGTTTCCCATGTCTTCTAGGTCCATCTAAAATAGAAGAGAATACAGTGTGTATGGAGCCTCAATGCCTGATGTTTTCATTGACAATCCATTTCTAACTTGCACACTAGGGGTCAGTATAACTCTGGTTTCAGTCTGCACTAACTGGTGTGAGGGTCACAGTAGATTTTGTGATGACAATACCAGGGCACACATGTGAGTTAGCTATAAGACTGATTTTCTTTTTAAGAATGACATGTCCTAGCCTGCCGACAGCATCCTATGTTCTCCACCAAAAGCTTTTGGCTCCGTACATAGTCTGTCCAAGCATAATACAAAACCTGGTTCTCAAATATATAAAAGTGCGTGGTTCAAATTTGAAGCACCTGCCCCCCTCAAATGTCTCAGTCTGCTGGTGGAGTTCCTGTGTTTGCC
>JASCQY010000001.1:18351493-18366630 GCA_030264315.1 Sardinella tawilis
AAAGTGCGTGGTTCAAATTTGAAGCACCCGCCCCCCTCAAATGTCTCAGTCTGCTTGTGGAGTTCCCGTGTTTGCCAAAGACCGAAACCTGTGAATAGCATGCTTGGCCAGACCGTGACGAGGCCGTGAGCGTGGCCGATAATGTCACGGAATGGGCGGGCCCAGGCTAGACATGTCCCTCCCTCATCCTAGCCTTGGAATACCCATGCTGCCTTGCACGCTCGTTCTGAACAGCACGGCAGCCTGGAGACCATGGCCGAAATTTTCGCATGGATTTGGGAACCAATCACAAAACGGGGTGAGACAGCAAGACGATGCACAAACCTTTGGACAAACCAAACCTGAAGTCCCCTACAAGAAAATGTGTAGGTGGTCCTCAGACTAACTCTCATTTGTGATTTAGGCTGGTGTTAGCCAGGCTAGCCTCATCTTGCACCATTGCACTCTGTACTCTGTACAATCAAAGTAGTGACTTAATTCTTTCTAACAATTAGGAAAATGTGCTGAATCTGACAAAAAAAGCTGTTAATGGACATTATTCTCAAACTTTCTTTTTTTTCACCTAAGAAAGTTTGTCTACTTCACTGTCACATATGCAAAAATTTGCTTTGTTGTGTGATATGTAGGGGATGAGCAGTCACACACCACCCAGGCATAAATCATGCGTTTCAGGGGTGGTAAACTGGCTGCTTGGCCACAACACTAAAATGCAGGCAGGCAATCCTGGAGTCCATTCATGTTTGGAAACCACTATGTCCAAGGAGATTTAAGTAAACTCTTCAGAAAAATCACAGACTATATTCAGGTGAACTCGTGTGAGTGTCCTACTGATGTTAAAAGGCCTAAGTCCTGTCTGCCCCAAAGTGAACAAGTCATTTTTCTTTGCAAAACATGGATTTGCTTGTCCATTTGTGGCTCTGATATTTCTGCCTGACAACATGCTGAGACACATTAACAGCTGTGGAGCTGTTGGGAGAAACCATGAGAGAAGTGTATCACAACATGGTGGTTTAAATGATGTGGTGAATCTAAAGTAAAGAAACAAAGTACATGTGTAATTTTAATTCCAAGGAGAGGTTGACAGTAGCCAGGGAATACCCATGCTGCCCATGTGAAATTTTCGCATGAAAAAACCTGAAATCCCGTACGAGAAAATATATACTGTACTCTATAGAAACTGCATTATTTTTCTATGTACTGTATACCCAATGCAAATCTTGCTGTGTAGAGACGTGACTGTTTGGGGTGGTTGGCTGTGAGGAAGAGCTTCAGTGTGTGTATGAGTGTCTGTGCAGTGTTGTTGCGTACCATGGGGACCCCCCTCGAAAACGAGATGTCTCATCTCAAGGGGCTATCCCCCAATAAAGAATTGAATTGATATAGGTAGTCCCCAGACTAAATCTCACTTGAGATTTAGGCTGGTGTTAGCCAGGGAAAGGTTGACAGGGAAAGTTACTAAAAAAGAGAGAATACTTGAGACTCTATACCTCGACGATGAACTGGTATGCCCCTGTCACCTCAGATTGCCCCAGCACTGCCAGTAGAAGCATGCTGGGGGGTAGGGGGTGGAAGTATCACATGGTGTCATGGTGATGGTATAAAAGTCTGCTGCTTCACGAAAGAGATGTATAGATAGTTTATTGGAACAAACTTCTCTTCTGAATCAGTCAGGGCCTGGATTTAGTTGCTTACAGCATATCCAAAGGTTTCCTGTTATTTTCATCTGTACCTCTAATTGGGATGTTATACTGAACATTGTCAGGCTGTCACAGAGCATGTAAATTGGACATCATAGTCTACAATACCTCCCTGATCTCCCTGAAGACCTTGTTTATATGGCTATGCAGATTTCTTGGGAGGTGTGTGTATGTGTTGGGGGGTGCAAATCTATGCTAGTGGGTCCCTTGTGCGTAAGAGGGTAGACAGGAGAAGAAGGGTGGAGCAACTGAAGTAACCTCATCTGACCTCTCAGAGGGGACAGCAGAAGCCACTCAGGAGAAATGGCCTCCAGATACTCGAGGCTCGAGGACGACCTGTCCTGCCCCCTCTGCGCAAAGATCCTCCAGCACCCCGTGGTTCTTGTATGTAGGCACCGCTTCTGTAAAGCCTGTTTACAGAGTCTCTGGGATGGGAACAAGGAGAACTGTGACTGCCCGTTGTGTGGCATGCCTTCCTCGATGGACCAGCTAGTGGTGAATGCCATGCTCGAGAAGACTTGCGAGGCTTTTGTTCTGGAGCGCAGGAAGGGTGATCCCCAGGCATGCCAGGAGCATGGAAATACGTTAACCCTTTTTTGCTTGGAGGATCTGCTGCCTGCTTGCGACATGTGCAATTCATCTCCAAGGCATGCAGGTCACAGGTTGTACTCCTTAGGTGAAGCTGCATATGACTGCAAGGTAAGCCGATACAGCCAGCCATTAACCCAGTTGGTGAGCCGACAATCCACAGAAATAAGACATGGTGCCGCTTGTCCTTTTTGGTAAATTCCAGGTATGACTTTTGGACAAGGACACTTCCCACATGGCTAACCAACTTTGTTGCGGTTTGGTTAGTTGAATGTTTGTAAAATAGTATTCACCATTCTCATTTGTCAAATCACTTAAATGTAACGTAAACAAGCATAGCTCTGTATTCAAAGCTGGTAAGACCAACCTGTGTCGCCCTTCATATTAGATCCACAGAGACAGTTTGTTATTTGTGGATGGCTGGCTTCGTCCCTTATACACCTAATAATAGGTTTATATTTTGGGGTTCATGTAAGGGCCTCTCCCATGGACTTGAAATCAGACCTCACCAGGTTTCTCAAGTGTTTGACACCACATTCCTGCCAGTACCAGCTGCCCTCACCTGCTCTCTCCCCAAGGACTGCAAAACATTAGTCTTAATCTCAACACACACTCAAGTCTTTCATTTGTCAATGTGTTTAATCAGCTCTTTGGGCTGTCACCCAACCAGTGATCCTCAATGGCTCATTTGTGAATTCAATTCCTCACCTCGTTGTAGTTTACTATGAGACATGAGGTAATGTGATCATTCAGAGCAGCCCTCGGTAATGGTGCCGAAAGCTAGTATGCTGCGAGTCAGCTTCTCTCTTGACTGAAGCCGTGTGTTGTTGTCAATGTCTTTCAGGAGGAGCTTAAGACTGCCCTGCTGCCACTCAAAGAGAAACTCAAGCTCTACACGAAAGCCAAACAGACTGCTGATGAAATTGCTGAGCATATAAAGGTAATTTCAGCATTTGAATTTTTTATGGTTACGTTTTTATGAAAATTAAAGGAAGAAATAATTTCATATTGCGTCACATATAGCTATTTCAGTATGAATTACCATACATATAAGTTCTTCTCTGTACTTTTTGACTCACTAAATACAATTAACAATTGTTTTTTTTTATAGGCTCAAGCTGAACATTCTGAGAAACAAATTAGGGAAGAGTTTGAGGCAATTTACAACTTCCTGCGGGATGAGGAAGCAGACAGGATCAAACTCCTGAAAGAGGAGGAGAAAATGAAAACCCAGATCATAAATGACCGGATTACAGACATATCCAATGAGCTGTCATGCCTGGCAAATACAATCAGAACGGCAGAGCAGGAGATGAGATCTCAGGATATACCTTTTCTAAAGGTAATAAAAAGGAAAAAAAGTTTTGTTTGAAAAGCCTCTTCATACTCTAATGTGCTTTTCCACTGCTGTGCACCATTGGGAAATATTGGTATGCCTAAGAAAATAAAACTCATGTTTCTTTTCTTGACAGAATTATAAAGACACTATTAAAAGGTAAGCAAAGTGATATAGGTCAGTCAGGGGTGATATTAATACTTATTTACAAAGGCAATACCTCTTTGTTTTGCCTGCATTTTTATGAAGTGATAAAGTAATTTTGAGAAAATATTCATTCTTACAGAACCTGGCGTAAACCTTTGGAACCAGAGGTACTCTCAGGTTGTCTAATAGATGTAGCGACGCACTTAGGCTCTTTGAAGTTCAAAGTCTGGGAGAAAATGAAGAGTATTGTTAAATTCTGTGAGTACTTTTTTTTAAAAGAAGTTTTGGGTGCACTGTGTGACAAGAAAATACGCATTGCACATTAGTTAAATTTCTCAGAGAGACGCACAAGATACAAAAGCTAAGAGAGAGACCAGAGACACATTGACAGCACAGTCACATCCCAAACTAAATCTAAGACTTTGATTTCATGTCACTGAACGATATGCAGTGATTCACATTTCTGGGGTGCGTTCAGGTGAGAAAATTGCTCCATCATCTTCAATTTCAAAACTTTTGCCTTTGAAAAGAGATTGCTCCAAAACTAACTCCAATTCTACCACAAGAATACTTAAGCAGTTCTTAAGCAAACTTCAGTGTCACTGCCCTTCCCTTATCTGAGTTCATAACAAAACTCATTGTCATTGGATTTTTTTTTCAATTCATTGAATCGTTCACGTTTCAAACCTCACCTCCCAATTTTTCAGGGTCACATCAGTCCTTGATTGCAGTGTCCGACAGTTAACATCTTTACTCATTGACAGAATGGTAAATGAAACACATTTATATGGTGCTTTTCTACTTCTACAAGAATTCAAAGCGCTTTACAATGTATGCCTCACATTCACCTATTCACACACCGGTGGCAGAGGCTGTCATGCAAGGTGCCAATTTGGGGTGTGATATCTTACTCAAGCACACTTTGATTGGTCAGGTGGAGCGGGGCTCGAACCTGCAACTTCTACCACCTGCGCCACCATCACCCCAAAACCAGTCTGTCTCTCTCATCACACAGTCAAATGAACGGTCAATATTGCTATTGCTACTATAGATATTTTAGTTAGTTAGTTAACTTAAGCTGGAAACAGACCTACCGATTTTTTCAGTCGTTTACGATTGGAACACGACTGAACACACCACACTTACAGACAGGATCTGATACGGTTTTCAGTCTGTTGTAAGCACAAACCTAAAGACTCGACCATGACAATATAGAACGGACTTGTCCCGATAATATCAAACATGTTTGATTTGAGTCGGGCTCAGTCGTAATTGCGTCAACAATGGAAGCAATCGCAACGTTTCAAATCGGTCACTGAAACACACTTAACAACTCTTGCCCCGACTGACACCGTGACTCCTGCCGATTAACTCGGACTACCTACGACTGGTTCATACATTCCATCGTAACAAATCGGGGTAAAAAGTCGGTAGATCTGTTGCCAGCTTTAGTTAAAGTTAACTTTTAGTTAGTTAAAGCTTAGTTAGTTAAAACTTTCACCATTAAAAAAAGAGCTGGGAAAGAAATGGAAATGACTTGTCTGTTGTTATTTTGACTCCAGCTCCTGTAACCTTGGACCCCAACACTGCAGCCAGCTGCTTCCTTCTGAACAAAGATCTGACCATGGTGCAGTGTCTCACCCAGACCTTCAAGGTCCCAGACAACCCTGAGCGCTTCGACGTCAGTGCAGAGATGCTGGGCTCCGAGGGTTACCGATCGGGCCGGCATTCCTGGGATGTGGAGGTTAAGGACAACACCTACTGGGTGATCGGTGTGGCCAGCGAGACTATCAACCGCAAGGGCAAGCACGTGCTGACACCCACGGAAGGGTTTTGGACGATCCGCTTTCGCAATGGCGAGTATAAGGCTTGTACAGCGCCCTGGTCATCGTTGACGATGAGCCGGGATCCCATGGTCATAAGGGTGATGCTGGACATGGACAGGTCAAAGGTGACATTTTACGACCCGCGGGAGAGGACACCCCTCTACTCTTTCACTGACATCATCAGCCCAAGGGTCTTTCCTTACTTCTGCACAGCGTGCAAGGAATACCCACTGAAGGTCATGCCTGTCAGGCTGTCTGTGACAGTGGACCGTTAGAGAGAATCTTTTATTCTCTCTTCTACATTTATTTTGCAACTTCTTTTGATCATTTACATGTAGCCATTTAGCAAGTTACTTTTTACTCAACAAGAAACATTAAAAAAAAAATAAGGCAAATGCTTTCCTGTCAAGCCAAAAAGATTGACAATAAAATATAATATACTTGTTAGACAACTTGACAGTTGTCTTAAAAGATCTCTAATACCCCATAACAGATGCACTTAACATACAATTCCAGACTCAATAGTTAATATTTACCATACTGATAGTTATTAGACATTGGTTTTAGGTCAGCCATGCCAGAGAAATAAATTCCATGAATTGGATTTTTGAATTTCAGACAGAGTTAGAGATATTCAGGTTTAATCCACAAATCCAACTTGACTCTCATTCCCTGGCAAAATAGTTATTTTATTAAGTTCTTTCAGACAAATTCAGTCTTTCAGTCAATTACAGTTCTATTACATGCTTGCAAACCATTAATCTGGAAAAAAAAACTTTTGCTTTCCCAATATGTTTTGCATGAGTTCACAGAGTTCTGATGAGAGTTTTTTGTGTGTCTGTATGTGGTACATTTATTTATCTGCTATTAGTCGACTGGGATTCATAAACACAAAGTGTTATGGGCATTTTGCTGATACAGTATGCTGTGTGTTGTATATTTGAAGTTTGTGCTTAGTTACTTTTTCATGTTCAGTCTTAAGTCTTAAATGGTTCCCTTGATGTCAGTCTCCCTATCAAAACCAGCCTGCCTTGTTCCATAGTCTTTTCAAGTTCATTCAAGCCTGTATGCTTGTAGTAATAAAATTGAGTACAAAACCCATATTCAAGTCCACAGCTGCTTTACCTAAAGGATAATAAGCATTTTGATGAAACTGCTTAGTCACATATTAGGCAAAACCTTGGTGTATATATAAAATATAATAAAAACTTAATTCTCAATACCAACTTTCCCTGGAGTTAGATATGTTAGTCTTGGGCCAGGAAGTGTGATCAGAACAGGTCAGATCAGATCATCTGAATCTGATTAGAGATCAGTGTTTAAAGGTACTCTGTAGCCTCTGAATTTACTCTACAGCCTCATTTGATTCACTCCAGTTGAGATCTGCTCATCTATCAGCAAAAAAAATGTTTCCTCTTTTGACCAACAAGTCTCTTGAGAGAGAGAGAGCGAGAGTAGACAGGGTTAAGTGCAATCAGGGAAGGTGGTCATGGTTCATGTTAGGGTGATTTTTATACAAGACTTGTTTGCACGAATTGCAATCAGTGTTTGAGGGGGCATAGATGGATGAATAATGAATAATGTGTGTTGCTGCAGCAGGTTGTACTAGACAGAGAAGATGAAATCACCCTGAAGATATTTTGGATGTCCTGCTTGTTATTGATTTGTAGAAACAGTCATGGCACTATTAACTGGCAAAAATGAATAGACTTCTGTCAGTAAAAGTTAAGTAGAGACATCTAAACCGCATATAACTAACATTAATTTTAAACATAATTACATTACAAATAAACGCTTAATTATATTCATGCTTTTAACAATTAATTACATGCATTAAATTCTTGTTTAACAAGAATTATCACAGGCTGGTATTAATTTATCATATATGTACTGTTAATTGTGGCTCATATTTGTTTGATGGATAAGGCTGCTGCAGTCCAGTAATAGCCTAAATCACTTAACCATTACATAGGACATAAATAAAACGTAGGGACGTACACAATACGTCGTCAACATAATTACTGTCATACCAAAATCATATTACTTAGATGACAAGGGCTGTGCTTTCTTAAGATGAGGATTTAATGAACATATTTACCGGTAAGGTTAATTTCACTGTTGGCAATGCACCTTGAAAATGAGATGCGGATGAAAGGTCAATATGTCATATCTAAACTCATTTGAGATAGTAGTCGTTGGGTATTAGCATGTTATATGGGATAAAGCCAGACAAAGCATACAGATATACAGTATGTTGCTGTGAGATTTGAACCGTTGAGCTTTGGGGAGACCATGATGCCGGAGGAGTAAATATAGAGCAGGCAATCTGCACAGTTGCTGTAAACTAAGGGCTCCCTTGGTTTACAACACCTGCGCTAAGCTAAAACTAAAAACACTGCTCCCAAAGCAGAACAACGCCTGGATGGATTTTAACCAAGTTTTCACTTTTTTAAGTATGAGGGTGACAGAGACTGACTTAATTTCATGTTTGGGTGGACTATTCCTTTAAAACTCAAGAGTTTTAACAAGGAGCAGAGATGATGGCACTGCGACAGTGGAGCTTTCTTTGACATGTCTCTGTCTCTCTCTCACAAAACATGCAGAAGGATGGAGAGAGAGAGGGATACAGATATAAGGAAGGAGGTGGAGAGAGTTAAACAATATATACATTTTATATAATATAAAGATAAAAGTATCTTATTAAAAACTAATAAAGAATATATAATATAAATAGGTCTTTTATACACACACACACATGAGAAGTTCTAATGGTTTGAAAACTCAATGTTATGACTCAGCTAATAACTGATGCTCAGGGAATTAATCACTGACTCTCAAGATTCTGTGAAGACTGTGAACAAAGACTGTCTAGAGCTTATTGTAGTGACACCGTGACTAAATGTTAATTTGCACTGATGATACACACTTCCATTAGCCTATGATTACAATTTCATCACCCTTGAGTAATGATTAGGCAAACAGGGGCGGATGCAATTACACTACCCAATGTAAAACTAGCAAACAAACAAAAAACATTTGATTGACAACAACAGTTCCCTGGATGTTCAACCTTCACTGATGAAAATGATGTGCATTTACAGTAGCACATTAAGCTTAGTGAGTTATGAATGCAGGGTTTCCATAGAGTAGAAAATTCCGTGAGGGAGTGGGGTGGAATATTTGTGAGGAATAACAGCTGACAAGTTGTGCTGTTATATGGAATTTATGAATGAGGTAGAAGCGTTACTTCACGACATCGCTATCTGCTTCACTATAGGAAAAGTCTCAGTGAAGAGGCGCTGTTTAGTCTCCTTTCAATCCCTCTCAGTGTGTTTGGAAAACAACAAGTAGAGCCAGGGAGAGGAGGAGAACAGTTGCTGAAGGCTCATTTGGAGGAAATGTGTCATGCCTCTGGGCAGGAAAGCTGATGTACCTCCACACTGTTGCTGTCAAAACAAAACACATTCTATATGAGAGGAGGGAGAGCGCATTGTAAATTCTCAATGGATCGAGTAAAAGAGTTCCACATAGTTTTCCTAAGTGTGACCGACTGGCAGAATACTAAATGTATTCCTTGCTGTCTTCGTCTAAATACACGCTAATAAACCGCATGCACATACACACATACAGAGAGGCATTATAAATCAAGTGGTGTGGCCTATCTGTGAGCCAGCTCTGGCCACCTCCAGAAACCCATCCCAAGTCAGAGATGACCACCACAGTAAATTATGCCACCAGTGGCCAGAATGAATAACTTCTGCCTCCTACCCCTCTGCCCCTCCACTGGAGTGAGGGCCCCCAGGGGCCAAGTGAAAAAGTGTCTCCCCCAAGCCCCCTCAACCCTGAATTGGCAGCCACTGAGCTCCAGACAGCTTAGATCCACGTTACCCCTCACTGCTTCGTATATCTGTGGCTGGGTGCAGGGTGGCGGCCATTCCACTAGAGATATGGTGATGTCAATGCAGTAATGCCTGAGTGGCTCTTTTGGAGAGATGCGATGCCTGGTGCAGGTTCCGTTGGGAGGGAATTAAAATTTCAAACAGGTTTCAGGGATCATTAAGGCAGATGAGCCTGGCTCTATTGATCAGATGTTTTGGCAGCCATTTTGTGCTGTACTGTTTCCCTCCCTCCCTGCTGCGTGAGTAAAGCGTGTGTTTACAACATTAGTGGATGAAATTGTCCATTTTGCTCTGGTGCAGCATTACAAATTAGTCCAGGAGATAACACAGACATTAAGTATGCTCTGGTGAATGCAAAACGAATCTGTTTCCATTCTCACTGCATACGCTGATGTTTTTTTCCCCTTTTAAACATAAAGCTAGAAAATATAATGGTGAAGATTATTTCTTTTCTGTATTCACTGCATGTCTTTATTGTATTTGACACCCTTTTCTGAAAATACCTCAAATCCTAACTGTTTAAAGTTAAAGAGGCCAGAAATTAGTTGAATACCTTATCCTGGGGTACAAATAATACAATACACAATTACAATACTATTGCCAGCAAAGGACCCAATAACATCTCTTCAATAAAGCTTTAACAGCTTGTGTTATCGCTGTAAAACACTGAAACAAAAGTGGAATTTCATGCCATATTTAATCTAATGAATACAGTATACATTCATATCAAGCACAAAACAGTCACAGTCTGACAAATTTATAGTGAGTTGTGATCAAGTAGTGCGATTACTGACATTTACTTACTTCACAGTTTAGTTGCGTATCAATGTTTACAGCTTTTTCTCCTATTGGATCTAAATCATAACAGCGTCAAGCTGTGCTTTTTATGTTTGCATTTACACGTGTGTTTATCAACTCTTTCAATCTGAATGCATTTCATCTGTGGGACCCAGTACTGGTGCTGTTCTGTGTAAGGGAGAACCTGTCGGGCTGCAGTAGGCAGCAGACCCGGCGTAGTACTGCCCGTCTGAGCAGGATGTAGACCCACGGGTCCAGAATCTGGTTCCAGGAGGCCAGCCGCAGACACAGCAGCAGCTGTTGCTCGTGCTTTCTGATTGGATAAGATGGAAGGGAGCCGGCGAGAAACTTTCCCACCGACAATGAGATCGAGATCTAATGAGATGGAGGACAAAGTCAAAGTCATTTCCTCTTTCTTATTCTGTTTGCCAAAAACAAAAATTAAAATCTTGCAGTCATCACCAGACATGTCCATCACACACTCATATTCGTGTAATAAAGTGTCGTCCATGGTGTTTACTCACCAGGAAAGGGCACCAGCAAACACAAGAGACTATGTTGATCACTGCCAGCTGTGTCATCATTTCCACGTCCAGCGAACGTATGCCCGTGGACGATGCGCTGGCAGAGCCCCGGTGCTTGGCATTGGCCTTCCTGGCAGTCCGTGATGTCCGCCTGGCCAGCATCAGCACCGTTCCGCTCGCTGTGTTGCAGAGCACGGACAGCAGGAGTGCAGTGAGCCCGAGGCTGGCGAATACCAGGGCCGGGGCGGCACGTGCAGGAGAGAGCTGCCCGTGCACGCGGAGGAAGCACCAGGTGCCGGGGTATTGCCAGGTGTAGCCACCAAAGCCCAGCAGTGGCAACGCCGCAAGGCTGAGTGCCAGCATCACCAGAAGGAGTGCCACGAGGCGCACGTGTGCCACCGTGGCCACTGTCGCGTGCAGGAACGGGCGGGCGATGCCCGCGCAGCGCTCGGCCGCCATGGCGCCACCGAGGAGCAACGGGCACAGGCCAAAAAATACCATGCAGGCGCCGAAGAGCCCACAGAAGGCATGCAGCCGCTCCGGCGCGACCCCGAGCCTGCGCCGCCGCTCCAGGTGCAGGTAGAGGGCGAAGGTGCCTGTGATCAGCTGCCCCGCCAGGTCGATCAGGAGCAGGGTGCGCGCCAGCAGCACAAAGGGGACCTTGGCACGGCCCCGTCGACGGTGGCGACAGAGGCGAAAGCGGGTATGAGAACCGGCGAGCACTGCCAGGCCGGTAAGGTTAGAAACAACCCCAAGGCTCATGCTGAGACAGGACATGCCATAGGCTGGTGGGGCGTAAACCACTGGAGCCCTGGGGGTGGTGGTGTTCACAGAGCAGTTCCATGCAGTCGAGAGGGAAGCAGTATAGTCTGGAGATGGAAAGATGTCCATGGCGGAGGTGGAACAGTCATTGAAAGCCATCACCTGCAAAAGGTTAGAGATGCAAAGATATGGTTGTTTTTCGTTAACCTCTTGCCATCTGAATTTTGTTCCGCCTTGCTCCTCACATTCATCTGGAACTACTCCATTGGAAATGTATTTCAGAAGGTAGGGCCTTTTCAAAAATCCTTTCATATGATTGGATAAACTACTTGTCCGTCCCTTTATTGATATGCTACTACAACCACTCACATTGCAACCGCAAATGAGAGCGTCACTTGTCCACTATGTCACATCAATTCAAATGCCGCCCGGCGATCCTGGGAGATCCTGATTGGTTCATTATTTTATGCTGCCTTGAAGGAGTTTGCATTGCCCTCGATTCCAGATCGAGGTGTGGAGCTCAGCGCCTCTGGTGGAGCCTGGCGGAACTACATCGAGTCAGGTTAGTTTTTCATACCCAGATTTGGCTTATTTTGTGATGAAAGGGAACATTAGATACTGTGTGGGCTGGGGCAGGGGACTAAGCTTTGGAAGGCTCTATTCCAGAGCACCATTGTGATCAAATCAGGAGTGTGACAAAACCCAAGGTTTTTGTCTCCATGGTGAAATTAACAAAAATCATGCACACGGATTCATAGACACGCAGACACACAGGTATGAGGAGCCACACACACACACACACACACACACACACACACTCTGCAGTTCTCTGCCCTCCTTTTGTACTTCTCATCATTTTGTGGCTGGTTTAGAGATCATAATATCCTTGCTAGGCCAGAGACGTCAGCATACCAGTCATCCCTTCTCAGCTACATCCACTGACTCCCTCACCCTCAAACAGTATATCTCTCATAGTGCTGTAGCCTAGCACTCTCTCTCTACTCTGTCTGTACACACTCACACACCCACTTCATCAAAATCTCACCCACTCAGCGGAAGCTGAGTAAAAAGGACAGTACATCAATCATATTTGCATTAGTCATTTGTATGGCAGGTCCAATTCAGAGTTTTTTTTTTTTTTGAATGACAGTTTCAGCCATTACACTATTTTATTTACTATTTTGAGTTTTTTTTTTTTACACAATCAGTCTTGGCAAAAGTACACAAGTTCCCTGCTGAAATTGGGTAGTGCTTCAAAGGCAACTTAATCACATGACTGCAAGTGTTTGAGGCTGGAAAAGGTATCCTGCAAGCCTTCTGTTGCAGACGAATTGGGAAGTAAATATTGTATTTGTCTAAGCAGATTTTGAACCATTATTATTCTGTCTCTGTGTTTCTCTTTGATAGCCTTCACATCAAATAGCCAGTCATTAATGTGTCTGCTATCAGACCAGGCAAATGTGTAGACAGACTAAACAAACATCATAAGAAAACCATTTTCCCTTCACTTGCCGACATGAAAGTGGGCAATTCTTTTTTTTACCTCAAGCCTCTGCATCCTTTGCATCTGTGATGACTGAACATAGATCCACATCTCTCTCTCTCTCACACACAACATGCACAACACACACACATGCCAACTGATGTAAAATTGAGTTCACATACACTCTCTTCTCATAACAGACAAATGACAAACTAAAAAAAAAATTACAAAAACAGGGTATGGTTCCTTCATGTTGACAGTGATAATATTAAAACACAAACCAGGCTACTATATATTCTAGAAACATTAGCTTACTCACCTCTGGTCTGAACTCTCTCTTCTATTCTCTCTGCGTTGCCACCTTCGCAGCTTTGTCATGCTCCTGACTGCAGCCAGAGTAGCCTAGTAGTCCTCTCTCCCTGCACTCTCTCTCCATCATCCCCACCCTCTTCCCATTCTCTCTTAATCTGTCAGTCTTTAGCTTGTTCTCTCCCTCATTCTCCCTCTTACCCAGTGTTTATGTGCTTTGGACTGTCTGTCTTTCACTTTTTTTGTCTATTTATTTGTCCCTCTGTCTGTCTGACAACACAATTGCAGTGTTCTTAATGTCTGAGAAATGCAGCGCTGATATTATTTTAGATATTGGCTGTGAACACAATGCAGCACTGACATTATTTTAGATATTGGCTGTGAACACAATTAGCCACGGTGTGTCCTCCGCTGATTGTGTGTGTTTACTGTTCCAAGGTGTCTGAAACGATATAATGATTATTTGTTATTATTTTATCATCTGAAACGGTAATGGGAGGTTTGAGGTAGGTGACAGAAAAAGATAAAGGAAAATATTGGTCAGGAATAAGACAAAGAATTGACTTGCTTGCAGCCTTATAGGCAACCAGGATATACTGTACCTGTTCATCGTCTGCTATACTCTGGAAAAAAAATGATGTTCTCTCAGGGTTGACCTTTGGCCATAATGGTTGTAATTATGTTCTCTAAACTGATGACAACATTAGCCATAAAAAGGTTACCTTTTAATATGTCTGTCTCTTTTCCCCAATAAGTATTTTCATGTAAATGTCTTGCTTCCAGTATCCACTAAACCACTGGTTCTCAAACTGGGGGCCGGGGACCCCCAGGGGTCCGCGGCACGTTGCCAGGGGGTCCATGAAAAAGTTTGATAGAAAATATAAGCTTGTCTTATCTTATGCAGAGAAAAATACTCAAGATCAGTACAGAGCCCAATCGCATTGAGCTAATTTTGCCAAATGCAATAATATCATGCATATCTACAACTTGCGCTATTAGCAAAATATGTTTTAGAAGAACAAATGACAATAATCTTATATTGTCACATTTTTGTTGCGATTTAGGGGTCCTTGAAAAAAAATCTGCTCCATGAGGGGTCCCCGGCCCTATAGAGTTTGAGAGTCCCTGCACTAAACAGCCTTCTCAGAGACACATTGCACCTATCCTACAGCTGAGCTATTCTGCACTCCCCTCACTCCAGGTCCCCAACACCTTGGGAAATATGATAGTGGAAACATTCTGAGAGTGTTCAAACAGCTGTATGTGTGTGTGCGTGTGTGTGTGTGTGTGTGTGTGTGTGTGTGTGTGAGGAGAGAGAGAGAGAGAAAGAGAGAGAGGGCAATGGATTCTTTTCATCTTTTATCAAACATTGGCCTGACAAATGAACAGAGCAATAACCAGGCCATCACTCTAAGCAGAAATGGCAGAAAAAGATGAAATAAATAAATACATCAATATATACTGTATATATATATATATATATATATATATATATATATATATGTATTGTCCCTCTCTTTTTCCCCTTCTGGTTTGATTCTTATTCTCCTCCCTTCTCTCAATGACCCAGCAGGTCCTAATCAATCCAATCAAACAAAATGGTAGTGAATGGAGATCAATGAGCTGTCTAGTCTCTCACGATGTCACTCTTTCATTTGCCAGTTTTGGCCATTCTATCGCCCTCTACACTATAAAAAAGGATTTGTAATGCTTGCTTGAAAAATGTGTGGAAACTCGTTGCCTCAAACAAGTTAAGTAACCATAACTT
>JASCQY010000001.1:18540377-18547877 GCA_030264315.1 Sardinella tawilis
CTCTCTCTGCCTGGTTTTATTGTTTGAAATTGCAGACAGACGTAGAACTGAGTCCTCGTTCACTCAAGGATATTTATATATTGGTGGACTTTATCACCTCTTGTGTGTGTTACTGTGACGGGGAGCGTCTCTGCAAGTCCTGCTGTTAGTCAAGCCTAACCTTGTACATAGGAACCACATGACAAAGCAACTCTTCTCTTACGCTGTAAATAGAAAAAAAAGAAAGAAAGAAAGAAAGAAAACCAGTGAAACATCAAAAGCAACAAAAAAGAGTTAACTGGACAGTTATGAAATACTGATTTCTTGTACTGCAACAGAAAGAAAAGTCAAAAGGAAAAAAAAAAACAATAAAATTGTTTTGGAGTTTGTGACCTGAATGACGCTCGATCTCTCACTTTCTCCTCCTCTCTCTCTTCCTCTCCGTCTTTCTCTCTCTCTCTCTCTCTCTCTCTCTCGCTCGCTCTCTCTCAACCTTGCGTGTCCTATTAGCGAAATGACTGCATCTGAGTGACGGAGAGAGGAAGAGAGTGAGGAAGACAGACAGACAGACAGACAGACAGAGAGAATGGCTTTGGGTACAAATGAAGGGTAGAATCCCTTGCACAATTTTATGTAATATAATCCATGACATGTTGTTAGTGTTGGACCTTTGACATTCCCAGGGACGGGGAAACTCAAGCAGTGAAGGGGGGTATAAACATCATAAATGTCACACTGTGCCTCATGGGTCCAGTGATGCATCATGGGTAACTAGGCAGCAGCCATAATGGGGACTTTGAGTCTGGTGATGTAGAAGAGATGCCATAGAAAAAGAAGAAAAAAAAAAGAAACAAATCTAGCAGGCAACAAGGACACGGCAACAGCGCTGTGCAATGAATGGCACAGACGGACAGGAATAATTTATACAATAAAAACCTTAATTGCGTTTGACTGTTTTTAATCAGTCATGTCAGCTTCTAATCAACAGCGGAAACAACAGTGTATCCACAATTTAATATGCTCTATGGATGGATGTGTCTTTGTTCTGAGGGATATGTGTGGCCGTGTGTTTGTGTGTGTGTGCGTCTGTGTGTGTGTGTGTATTGTTTTGTTTGTTTGTTTGTTTGTTTTTTTGGAAGAGAATAGAATACAATTGAGATCGTTTCCATTTCAGAGGCTATTTTTTATTGGCTGCGTTGAATCCACATTTAGTCAAGCACTGAATCTTAGTAATTCCATACCTGTTATGTGACTGAAGCCTGTATCCATCCATGCACCTCCAGCCCAGAGACTTTCCCCCTTTTTGTTGGGTAACTACATTACAGTACTCTATGCTAGGAGGGGAGATGGGTTTAGGTGATAGGCTGCCTTGCAGTAGTAGTGTTGGTGTTAGGAAAGGAAATATAAGATTGCTCATCAAGAGTTCCAACCATTCAGTATGTGCATCCTACTGATATCCTTATTAGATTGAAATTTGTAGTGCCGTGGAGATGACTGAAGCTTATTTTGCTGTAGAGAGACAATTATCAGAGTGATTCAGCCTGAAAGGTTCAGTCCTATTTCTATGTATAATAGACTGCCTTATACACACACACACACACACACACACACACACACACACACTCGTGATAGACTGCATTTTCTATCCATGTTTATTTCTTGGGTTGACTTTTATTTATTTCACCCTCCACACATGCTTTTTGCTCGGCTCCTGTTTGTTTGTTTGTTTGTTTGTTTGTTTGTTTCCTCCTTGTCTTTCTCTGGGCTTCTACTGTGCGGCTGATGCCTGCGAGACGGGATAGCTTCAGGGCAGAAGTGTTTTGATGTAGGCCAGTGGAGCGTCTTTCACGTCAGCCTCAGATCAATGTGCAGTGTGTAAAAAGGCCGGCGAGATGCACACACACACACACACAAGTCGGTCATGGGCGGTAGGGCACCAGCACGCAGTTCAATGTCAAAGGAAGTGCTTTTTCAATGTTGTTTCCGTAACGGTCTCGGTTATCATAAGTCTTTCTCGCTTTCACTGTGTCCCAGTGGGACCGCAAGGCAGCAAGGCTACATGGGAGTCTACAAGAAAGGAGAGGAAAACATGTTTTTGAAGGACAAGCATTCAGTGGTGTGCATGAGAAAAGAGCTCGGTTACGATTGGGGGGTTTCTGTCTTTCTGTTGGTGTTTCTGAAGCGTTCTTTTTTTTTATTCCATGGCCCATGTATCTTCCACGGCTTCGACTTATCGAACAAACGCACCAGTCCGGCTGTTGATCGCAGCTACGGACGGTCGGTTGACAGTTTGAATGTATTCTTTTATCAGTCTGGGATCTGTCAGAGTATCTGCCCAGTAATCCTCCCAAGGACGTCGCTGCTCTCTCCATGCAGGATCCTGGTCCCCAGGCAGGCATCCTAGACGAGGAAGGGTGGGTGGGTGTGGGTAGGGGTAGGGGTAGGTGGGGGAGCTGATTGTTGGGGTTCAGCCTGAGGCTGCCCCGGGGACGTAGCCTGTTTACGAACCTCGGTCTCTGGAGAGCAATAAAGTGCGTCACGTTGCATGTGTCTATCCACCTCCTTCTCCTCCTCCTCCTCGTCCTCGTCTTCCCTTCCCTCCCTTCACTCTCCGTCCCTCTGTCACACATTTCCACCGCTTAGTGTAATCCCTATTTCGATTTATTTCGCAGTTATCCCCCCCCCCCCCAAGCACTAGCAGCCCCGCATTAGGCAATCGGTTCTGTTTTAATTTGTCAAAGGCTTTTGTTTACAGCACATTGATACAGTAATGAGGTGCAGTGCTAGTCTGTGCTGGTAATGATAGTGATTATACAGCCTAAAGCACGGCAGGACCGCAGCAGCCTGCTCAAAGGGAGAGAACTCCCTGTTCGGAAATCCTCCAGGCAACCTCTGATTAGTATAATAACACACAAAGCTGTCGTGCAGTGCTGTGTGGTGAAATTGTAAAATTGCAGAGCCTGCTCATTTTTTTCCCCCCTTTTCACCGCTGCCCCCCACCCCACACCCCACCCTATTCCCATCCAATCTTCTCTCCGGCCCCCTCAATCGTTCTTTTTCTATCCTCTGTCTGTGGTGTCCTCTCTATTTTGCCTCCTCTCTTTTGCTTCCCCTGTTTTTTTTCTTCTTCTTTCTTCCTTGCTGACCTCTGTCTCTTCCTGGTTGTTCTCTCTCTCTCTCTCTCTCTCTCTCTCTCTGGTTTTCCCTCTCAGGCAGTCCCTTGACCTTAGCCGCTACTTGAGTTAGCGTTGTGGGCCAAATCCCAACAGGCAGCACAGCAGCAGCCAAGCCAAGCTCAGCCCAGCCCTGCTGTCCTGTCGGCCATAGTATCCCCCCTCCCTACACACACACACACACACACACACACACACACGCGCACACACACACACACACACACTAGGGGTGATGGTTGGTGCTGGTGCTGCCCACAGAGACCACCTCACCCTCCTGCTTGGGGTCATCTAGTGAGCCTCCTCCCCTTACCCGCTGGGCGCCCCGTCGACAGTATCACATGGCTCTGCTCCTGCCAGTCATCTGGCAGCCTGTCGACCTGTAGCTCACCCTCTGGTACACACATACAGTACACACACACACACACACACACACACACACACTCTACAGTACATCAGCCTTGTCGGAGAGAGTGTTATGGCACACTGACACTCTCTATCAGACGCAGTTGCCCAGCCAGTGGCGTTTTGCATTGTTTTTGTTGTCAGTTCCTAGCATTTACAGGGTAATGTTAAATACAGTACTGTAGAGGTGTCGGTGAAATAGCATAATAACTGTCCGCAGGCATTGAAACCCAGCTGTTTTGAGGCACACTGACTGTGCTTGATGAAGGAGATAAGGGTATAATAACATTTTGCAGTGTGTGTGTGTGTGCGTGTGTGTGTGTGTGTGTGTGTGTGTGTTTTCTCACATCGCCTATCCCACTGTACTGTAAGGAGTCGGGGGGGTTATCAGAAAGTAGTGATTGTAATCATAAAGGCATCACTCGTTGCACCTCACCCAGTTCTGTTCACACAGCGTGCCGTGTGGGAGAGTCTTTTGTACGGTGAGTCATCCAGATTGACTCGCGCTTCGTGTCTGAGCTGATTTTAGTGCTGGTAGACTTATGTTAAGCTGTAAGAGTCGACGATGCAGAATGAATGACTTAACTTTCTTGTAGAGACCCTTTTTAAAATAATACTAGAAAAGAAAATAAAGTGACATAAAAAAGCAGAAAACTGTAAACAGTGATAAAGTAGTACTATTTTGGTATTGGTCTGTTGTTACATGATGTCCACACGACTATATACAGTACCTATAGCCTATAATAGAGTATAAAGAAAACCTACGTATAGGAGTGTGACGAAATCCAGTGACGAGGATTGTGCTGTTTTAATCATTTTTGTTGTGTTGACTTCTTGTGTGTGACGAGCCCAGTGGGAGTCTATCTGTATGGAGAGGATGATGTGTGTGTGTGTGTGTGTGGAGGGGGGGCAGTGTTATTTGGGATGGGCCCATTGTTCTTTATTTGCCCTTAATGGTGCCTTCTAGGTAGCGCTGCTTGGAAGGCAAGTCAAAGTCAGTTTTATTTGTCAATTTCTTCACATGTACTAGACATACAAAGGAATCGAAATTGCGTTTCTCACTATCCCATGCAGATAAGTATCAGGAAGGCAGCGTTGAAGGCCAAACTAGCAAAAAGGCCAATCTAGGGTTAGGGTTAGGGTTAGGGTAGTGCCTTGGAGGCAGCTTTGCCTGGAAGGTTTCGTTGAGGGCCAAAAACACCATTGAGCTTGGGATGATGGTCTAGCGTGAGCCTGTAGAGTAAATCAGATCAGTCAGTCAGTCAGTCAGTCAGCCACCAGGCTCCATCACAGAAGCAACTCCCCCATACCCCCACACCACCCACCCCCGGACACGCGGAAACAATCGGACCATGCTAACGATCAACTGCCACTTTGGATGATTACAGTATACACAGTTTGATGTGAGGTGGATGTCGAGGTCATGAATGAGAGAGAGATAGAAAGAGTTAGTTGGGGGGGAAAAAAAAATGTTTACATGTTCTGTTTTCTTTTTTGGGAAGCCAGTGTTGACCGTATCCATTTTTACCTTACCTTTGGCATGCCTGCTGCATTGTTTTAGCATATCCTAGCTCAGCCTTTCTCTCTGCTACAGCATGCATGGGGGTCCATCCACACTCACTAGCCTGCCCTGTGGAGAGGAGGTGTCTGCCAAGATGGGGCTGAAACAGAAGGGAACAGGCACTAGCACCCGGGGCAATACAGGTGGTGGAGGATGAACAGGGTTGCACCTGTTGGGCTGCCCTTCTATTTATTGAATGAACCTGAAGGAGGAAGGTTCCATTTGGCATTTGCGTGTGTGGTTTTGTGTGTGTGTGCGTGTGTGTGTGTTTGTGTGTGTTGGGGTTGTTGGGCTGGTGGTGAAGATATGAGAGAATTAAGAAGAATGTACAGGGAGTTGGGAGGGGGTAGGGTGGGGGAGGTGTATCTGGATGAATGAATGCATCTCAGCATATGTTTATAAATACATTTTGACCAGGCAGTATATAGATTCATTGGAACAGACAGCAATGGGGAAAGGTGTGTGTGCAGGGGGAAGGGGGAGTGGTGGTGTGTGTGTGTGTGGGGGGGGGGGGGGGGGACAGAACAGGGTAGGTGGGCGGCTGGTTGTCGTCAGGAACGCTGTAATGTTTTCCGTGCCATGCGAGGGGTTCTATGCGGATCACCTTCTCTTGACCTTCGTTTTTTTTTTCCACCGCTGCTTTTATTTATTTATTTATTTATTTATTTCGTTTCAAAAATGTGTTAAAGATGCTCTGATACACACTTTGTAATGGCAAGGTTACTATTCAACCTAGTTTCATTTTGATCTGTGTTTTATTTTTTATTCCTGTTAATTTGACTGCAGTTTGGTCCAAAGGTTTTTTTTTTCTGTATGCGTCATTGCAGGTCAGAATGACCCTGTGTCAGCACATATTAATAAAAAAAAATACTTTTAAAATCCACAGTGTTTGTGTGTTTGTTTGTGTGTGTGTGTATGGTGTCTTTGTGTGCATGTTTGTATCTCCTTGTAATTTGGGCTTAGCCTTTATTTCCATTCGAATGCAACATTGTTTTTCTTCCCTTGTGTTTTTGAGGCTAGGGTTTGTTATCAGCCACGAAAAACGACAAAAAGAGAAACAAAATCAGGGACTGGTCGAAAACCTTTTTCTCAGTGAAAAACAGAATCACAAAGCAAGTGGAAAAAGACTTCCATTACTGAGACAAAATGTTCAACAAGAAACCAATCTATCCTCAGTGACTCATTCATCGAATATTCAACAGCAGTGTAGGCGCAGGGAAAAAGACAGGCCAGACATATTGCTGTTTACAAACCTCCCAAAAGCCAGTCTATTGCCATACCATGCCTGCTAGTCACTCAGGATCAACACAAGTCCTTTTTCATGCATAGATCCAACAGCAATGGCGGTTAAGAAAAGCCCATATTATGCTGCTTTTGCTTGTTTGCACCGAAACCGAACAAAGGCGGCATAATGGTGCCCCAGCGTGTCCTTTTACATAGCGTGGCGGTGTTTTGCCGTACGTAGCGCCTAGCGCGTCGATCTATAATGCTGCAGTTGAGACCACTCAGAATATTTCCAGCTCAGTAAATTGTGTTAGAATGGCACTTGAAGCCATAGCTCTGTCTCAGAGAACTCAAAGAGCTACAGACTCCATGTGTCGCCTCAGTGTACTTATTGTCAATAAAGCCACACACCGAACAAAGCCTGATGGATGCACTGGCTGAATCAAAGCAACTGATAAATAAATAAATAAATAAAGGTAAAGAAGTTGAATACATCAACAGATGCATGAAGTGGTGGTGTGATGAACCGGGAACAAGACGCACGTAATTATTGAGCTGGCAGATGGAAGGAAAATCCACAGATGAGTCAACACTCGTATTTACATCAAACTCAAATGCACTGACTTTGAATCCACAATTTAAAGTCTCTGTTAGCCTTTGCTATAAAACAACAAGGATGGGCACATGGCAATGTTTAGACTTAATGTGGTCTTTATGTACAATCAGTTTAATTTCTCTGTGTCATGAAAATATTGTAGTTTGGCTTGTAGTTTTGCTTTTGCTGCTTTTGGTCAATCAATCGACCACCTTCTGCTGTCATCCCTTCATGACTCATCAAATACAAAACACTCCCATCCCAAAGGCATATCAGTGACCACCTTTTCTGCCAGATCTAATAGGCTATTCTAATAATTTGAAAACACTGAATTAAAAAAAAACAAACTCATATTGTAGTGAGTCTGACTCTACAGTAGCAAGGACACAGCAGCCTACAAATTGTAACTTGAGGACTTAAAATTAGAGAGTTTTAGAGAAGTTTTAACTAAAGCTGACTTTGCTTACAGTATGTGGCAAGGCATGATCACTTTGCTAATGTAATACCATATGACGAGCTAGACCATAATACTGTTATGTGTGGGTCTCGTGGATTACTTTGGGTTT
>JASCQY010000001.1:18691585-18701809 GCA_030264315.1 Sardinella tawilis
TTTTCGACTGTGTACAGAGGTTAGATCCCAATGTCCCCTCCTCATGCCCTTGAACTCTCAGAGACTTACAGTTTTTTTACATTTGTTTACACACTAAAATGGAAATTAACACTCAAGAAGCAAAACACCTGTGCAGAGTAGCAAAACAGTCAGCACATATTCAGCTTCACACTTTTTGCAAAACACACACAGTGATTTTCAAAACTTATATCTATGACAATTTAAATACCAAGCTTGTATTGTTTGATTGTATTGCTTGATTCTTTCATTCTTTCTCTCTCTCCCTCCACATATTGCTGTATATCAAGCACTTTCATTTCAGTGACAGAGAAAAAAAACAAAACATAAAAATTGAAATTGAAAGAAAAAAAAAATATATGTAAAAATTTTGTCTGATGTGTTGTAATATCAATATCTCTTTAATCAAAATAATCCCAAAAATGTCCAGCAAAACAAGCCCAGCACACATTATTTCCTACAATAAAATAGGGGACTTTACAAATGTGTTTTGTATTGATCATAGTAGTGTGTAACTGATTGCAATTCTTTATATGTGTGTATAGTTTTGACTAAAGTGTGTCACTTTTGACTGAAGAAACTAATTTTGCAAACAATCTTGTAGTTATAGAAATTGTGGTGTTTGGGTAATTGTGTGTGGCATTTTGAAGAAAGGAGCACTGTTTTCAAAATTGTGTGTAAACGATCGGAAAAACCTTTAATTGGCTGTCCCATATGGAAAAGTATTGTAGAAAATATCATTTATGTCATAAAAGAGTAATTAAGTCTAAGGCCAAGTCCATAAATATAATTTGCGTAATCTCAGCTAACAATTTTTAATAGGGTTTCATCTTTGGCTGGATATCAAATGTAATTTTTCAGTGACTCATGGTTTTCTGTTAACTGTTATATAATCATAAAAATAACATTGATGCTACCACTGCCTGTGTGATTTTTCTGAGAAGTGCCTTTCATGTTGATACCTGTATGTGTACTGTTATGTCATCACATTCCTGTTTAGCCTCATACAGTCCACGGAGGCTTTTCTTCAAAGGCATCACTTCTTTTCTCATCTCTTCCTACAGAAAGATACAATGAGAAACAATACTATTGATATACATAAAAATACACTGATGTATAATACATATAACACAAATGTTAATGTGAAAAAAAACCTTAAACATTAATTATTTCATAATACAATCTACTATGGGTTCCTAACTGTTTGTGATCATGTAGTACTTAGTTATTTGAATCCTTTGTATGAGGATCTATATCAGGACAAAGAGTACCAAATCCATATCCTTACTGTATGGAAGGACCATGAAGGCAAATTATAAACTATCATGGAAAACAAAATGAATTCAAATGAAACTCACGTTTTGCTTCTTAATGCTTTTTTCCAAGCATGAATATGAACCCAGCCAAATACTATAGTTTTTTTTAATCAATCAGAGAAGTGACATTTTCATAAAGTTGTCTGACAGCAATTTCATCACCTTTCTCCATTCATTTGTGTTGTTTTTTTTACATTTGTCCGAAACTCATTTGTGCAACACAATGAGCCTACTCAAGCTGACAGGGCACAATAAAGGGTAATGTCAGACACTGGCATATATGAGAAGGTCAGTGTGGTAATACAACATCGCCCTCACACACACACACTTTGACTGCCTGTCACACCCTTGGTACTTTAAACACCACAGTAAATCCAAAGCACCACCTTCTCTTCTTTCAGTCTCACCTTCAAGTCTTGGGCAGCCTCCACCACAGGACAGATATTGTGTCCTTGGTGCTTCTTCGATGTCTGGCAAACACAGCACATCACCTCAGCGTCCTCCCGGCAGTAGAGCTTGACGGGCTCCCCGTGTGTCGGACACAATTCCTCAGTCTTCGCCAATCCCCCACCCCCACCAGCACCTCCGATGGCCCCCAAGCCCTGAGCATCCCCGCCGTCGCTGCTGGATCTCTGGAGGCCTTGCTCCTTAAGCAGGGTGTCGCAGACGTTCTTCAGGGCCAGGCTGATGGTGGGCTCCTGCAGCGAGCACTTAGAGCGGCAGACGGGGCACTCGCGCTTGGACGTCTTCTTGTTCCAGAACTGCTGCAGGCATCTCTTGCAGAAGCTGTGGCTGCACTTCAGCACCACAGGGTCGGTGAAGATCTCACAGCACACCGGGCATGACAGCTCGTCCTCCAGTGCCGACTTGGAGCGTGAGGACAGCGCCCGCGGCCTCGTCTCAGCTATTTTGAGGCTGAGAAGCGAACTGGCCTTGCCAGGTTGCGAGAGTGCCCTCGGTCGAAGAGGCATAGTGGCAGTATAATCGAGTAGAGTTAAAACTTCTCCCTGGATACTCAGTAGTTTTCTTGTGCAAGACAGAGAGGTATACTGTAGGCTACTTCAAAGCTCTACCTCCCTTCCTTTATGACCAGCGCATTGCTGCAGCCCTCTCTGCTGACACCATACTTGGCTTTATCAGTTCCACTATGCTATTGGTAAACAGCTAGACTGGAAGAACTGGTCTCCAACCCCAACCCCCAAACAGCTCTTGAGTGCCCTGGTACAAGCTCACCTGCCCATTTGTGCAAAACAAGAGAACGCAGTCAGTCACCATACACACCCTTTACAAATTCACTGTCTATGTCCCTGTAGCCACAAAGGCTCCACCAAAACCAACAGCCCTACTCAGAAAACACTCTGGACTTGTTTGCAGTCAACAGTACTGTTTTGGGGACTCAGGCAAGGTTAACAGTTGTCTTTCGAGTGATTTATTTATCAAGCACTCAAATTGTACCAAAGTTGTTTCCATTACATGCAAGTCAGCTGAGCTGACATTCTTTTTTTTTTTTTTTTTAAACGGCTTAACATTTTTATTTAAATAGCAATAAGTGAAAGATTAAATGACAAAATAGCAAAAGATATAAATACTTTTTTAGTGATTAATTTCATAAAATCCAAAAAGGTAAAGAGGGTCATTAGTTACAGTGAACATGACCCTGGTTATAGAATAAACAGCAAAAATTAGATCAGACTCAAGCCTATTCTTTTTCCAAGAGAATTGTCCTCTGAACTAAATGTAATTAAATTGTTTGATCAATTTGCCAAATTAACACCATGGGCAAGACATTAAAGGTATAGTTCGGTATTTTACACTTTAAGCCCGTTTTCTGTATTGCCCAGGACGCAAACGAGTGGTTGACACCGAAATCTCAAGATTGGTCCTGTCGCGGCTATTTGGCTGTTTTAGAATCTTCTCTGTAGGGCTTCAGCATTGCTCGTTATGTGCCAGGCCGATCCTGTCCTTAAAACACCCCTAAATGTTCGTTTTAAAAGATGTGCAACTCACAGAGTGGTTACTGGCCTTCAACGATCTTCCATAAAACTTCTGTCGTCTTTTATCAGATATTTCCTAGAGTAGTTCCTGGAACTACTTTTCCAGATACCTCACAACCATGTATAAACTTCCGCTCTGTATTTGAATCTGAAGATTACAGACAGAAGTTATATTTCTCTACGAAACTTGCGATGGAAGATCGTTGAAGGCCACCGCTAAGGTCTGGTGAAAAGGCCTGGAATTGCAATCCCTTCATTGACTATATAGTTGCATATGGTCTCGACTGAAGCCCTGTGCAAGGCTCATTCATTGCCATGTCACTGTGTGGCACAAGCCTTAAACATTTTTTCAGTCAAATAGGGATACATTATGGACTGTACCAAACTCAACGAGAGCAATCATCAATGTGGGTCTTGTAAAACCCCTTGCATGTTTAGAAGCCACACCAACTTTTTCAAACTTCCATTCTCTCGATTACACACAATGCTATCGGAGTTTTTTCAGTCAAACTGCTGTCACGGAAACACTGTCACACTTCTGCACTTTATTCACTTTCAAAACCAAAATATGAAGTCTTGAGGCTGCCTTCTGAGAATCTATCACATACAGTATACACACAAAAGGAAGCCACTTATGTCAAGATAACATGACGCCACCTGCCATCTTTCACAAAACATTAACACCATCATAAACCACAGCTACAAACATTCTTTTTTTCTTTTTTAATGCAGCTTTTTTTGGTGACAAGTCACATTGACCATTCAAAAATGGTACTCCATTTTTTTTGCGTCATTTTGTAACATGATTGAAAAGATGAGGTCCTTGTAATCAATCCCATGATCATTATTGCCACTATGATTTGTAACAGCCGAACAGTGTAAAAAGAAATCCTCCAAGACAACAAAACCTTCAGTGTTACAGTTTTAACATTGAGCTATATATGACAGTAATACTCAGATAAGTATAGTTGAAAAAAGCACTGAGGAATGACAGAAACAAACCAAAAATCAACCGATACAAAACTATCATCAGAGAGTGTATGCTCTACTGAATATAAAGTAACTACACGGTTTATATAAAAGATTCCAAGTCAACTTGCATTCAGCTCTATGATCAGTGTGTGTGTTTTTTGTCACAACATGATGTCTGTGCACATCACATAAGCTACGGAGTTGCCGACTGGCATTAGCGTTTGGTTGTTATCCTAGCCCTGAATCATACAGCGTTACTGTACAGGCTGTTGGTTGAGCTCATTGGAAGTGCTTTGGCCACACCTTGGCCTAAGGAGGGGAGGTGCAGTAACGAAGGAGTCCGCGGACATCAGGACTGGAGTCCAATGACCCCAAAAAAAAAAAAAAAAGGCCAGACAAGCACATCAACACTAGGAACCCTCTACTGACAGGAGGCCAACACAGGACACAAATACTGTTCTCGCAATAGGCCACTGTAAACACATTGTAAACCTTTCTTAAGCTAAGGAAATATACTGGAAATACGCAACTCCTTCATATAATACTGTAATAACACTGATTTCTTCAAACAGTGAGTTTTCCTTCAGTTTGGCATGAGGGGGGGCTGTTTGCTTTATGCCCCCTTTGTGGGTAATGAGGGGCCCAGGAGTGTTAGTCAGAGAGTAGTTCATCTCAGTTATGATTTCTCGTCACGATGGCCCCTAATCTGAAAGACAGGCAAACTGTCAAGTGTCAAAAACGGAGTCAGTTCTCAATACTGGGCAAATAAACAGTAAACATTTGCCGCCGCCTTCTTCATTTTGCCACACTGTGCGTCAATAAATTTGTCAATATTAGCATCACTGCTTATTCTTGCCGCATGGCTTCAATAGCACACTAACCATGTGCACTGTGGAAACAAATCCGTGCCCTTTGTGTCATATATATATATATGCATTTTTTAAATATATAAAATTAATTTGATTGTTTTTATTTTACATATCATATTGTATGTTTAAAATCTACCTGCTCAGCAGTGAGAACTATGTTTGCTATGCATTTGACACAATTAGTCTGTCTTCCAAATTGGGGCCTCACATCTGGAATGTCTGTAGAACCTTTCCATGTCACAAAACTGGGAGTTAGCACACGCTGCCAAAGCAGCTGGTCCAGCAAGGCCTTAAAACTCACACCTGCTTTCTCTCTTGCCCTCTATGTGCTCTTTCTTTTAGCCAGAAAGACAAGAGGAGGTCTGCAGCCTTCCAATACTCCCTTAGCATTACTTTTTTTGTTTTCTACAGGTAACGTTTCGGAACACAAACAATTCTAAACAAATGTTTTGCCGTGGAAGCTGAAGTGTGTGGACCTCCTCTTGCCTTTTTGGATACTTTACTTCAGGTCCTGCACGTTCTTGTAACGGATGTGCACACCTGTTGGTCACTCTCTCTTTTTAGTATCATCATATAGTATAATTTAAAAAAAGAAACTAAGAAAAAGAACAACAAAAAAAACATGAAAGAACAAAAGAAACCCTAATTATCAGCACATGCTTCTTCAGTTAATATATTATGGGGTTTCTGTTGGTCACACATAAAGTGGTCCAGAAGCTGTACTGCCCAAAACGCAAGGGCTCCAAGGTCACTGCACAGCACAGCACTGCCAAGTCAAGTCTTGTCAAGTCAGGTCCCGTCAAGTCCAGTCCAGTCCAGTCCGATCCAAACTACCCCAACACAGGCTGGTTCTGGTCTGGTTGGGTGGTGTCTGTTCCAGTCCAGTGCTGTGCAGTGAGCATGGAGGCCACTGCAATGAGGGTGCAGAGCAGCTGATACAGCGGCGTGCGACACAGTGCAAAAGGGGATAAGTCACAGTTTCTAGAAGCCACCGTCAAGAGGGCCTGCTGCAGCAAGCAGCGAATATCTCCCAGCGCCATATTTAATCTTTTATCAAAAGTCTCCCAGCGGCTTATTTTCATCTCTATCTTTCCTTGTTATTTTTCTTTTTTCGAGATGGAGGACTACAGTAAGACTTTTTAAAAAGGTAGTTAAGGGTTGGTTCACTACTCGTTATCTGTTTTGTATGTCAATCACAATTCAGGACTCAATACAGAATAATACTTGATTAAAAAAAAAAAAAAAAGAAATGAAAATAAAACCACTTTATAAGTAGTGTCAAGAGGTCAGATAACTCTCCCATAGAGTGGTGAGAAGTCCTCACGTGAAACCTCCCAATGGAACAGGTTTCAAGTAGACAGAGTGGACAGCTGATGCAAACCATAAGACCCAAGAAGATGAAGGAAAAAAAGAAAAAGAATTCATAAGGGTACTAGATCAAATTCTAGTAGTATGTCTTCAGAGATTCACCACAGCACTGAGAGCCAAAGGCTGAGGCCAAGTCCCCTGCTTCGTTCTTGAGCCGGTTTTGAGCCACCTTACACCCGGCCGACCTTCGCATCACCAATGGCGCCCCAGACATCAAACACAAACTCATCGGGGAAGGCAAAGTCGCCAAGTGTCTCGTCCAGGGCCTCAGCAAACTCATCAGGGTTCTTCTTGTCCTTGCCCAACTCAACCATTGTGGCCGCTGTAAGGAGAAAGAAGAGATTGACAGAGAGTGAGGTGAAATACAACTCATACCTAAATCCAACAGGCAAATCACAACTCTACTCTACCCTTGTACTACTACTAGATATTTGTCTCTCAGGGACTGTCAAAAAACAAACAAACAAAAACAAAACACTGTTTGGGGTTCATTACCAAGCTCGCTGTCTCTGATCCCCATGTAACTCTCCAGGAGGTCATCAACCTTCTCAATGGCCTTCTCTTCAAATGCAGATGGCTGAGACATTCACAAAACAACACGTGGATAAGTCATGACAGACAAAGGAGATATCTACATAACTCTTTTGGAAGTTAAATACATATACACACAGACACACACACACACACACATAAATTACCAACTAAGTATTACTGAGTATTTAGGCTACTGGCCAAAGCCAACATGAGCTTACCAGTTCCTCCACAGTGGCAGGGCCTTTTGACCTAAGACGTAGCGTTCCCCTTCCAGTGCCCAGCTGAACCCCACCTGACCGAGATCCACCTGATCTTTGACTGATCATATCTGAAGGTGAAAACAAAAAAAGAAAGTATAACATTTAATCTCTAAGTTTGCTGGCACAATAGCCAAACTGTACACACTCATCCTCACATACATGTAGCGTACACACACCAAGCTGACAGCTGATCGAGTGTTGGGCCTGTCGGTGAGTGTAAATGCGGTATGCGCAGCTCCACCAATATCAGTGGAGATCTGCAGGCTGGTTTGTGGCCAATTCAGCACGCTCAATTGGCAACAGAGCGGTCAGCGGTGGCATCGTTTTGAATGTTTCGTGGTCAGTTCTCAGAAGTTGGCCCCGTGTTTGCACACTAATACAGGTATTAGTGCTAGGCACCACCTGCAGATTATGGACAGTGACACTGTAGCCGTTACTGATACCGTTAATCAGAAATTAGCATTGGTCTTACTAATACTGGGTGACCCAATTCTCTGGAGAGAGGGAAAAAGAGCACACATTCCTGACCTTGCTTTCATATTCAAGAGTAGACAAAATGGGTTACAAAAAAACTATACAAATTATTCTAGAGAATCACAAAGAAACCTCTACATTGAAGCAATTCACAGCTCATGTTAAAAGTCTAGGTTCGGAGTAAATTTTCCTAAAGCGCTATGCACTATGAAGTTCATTCAAATACCCCATCCGAAGATTTGTTTACCTTGGTCGAACATTGACGGAGATAGCCGAGCTTGACGAATGCTTTGATACAGCCACTATTGGCAACATGTCATGTAGCTCGTAAAATACACCTCTAAAAATGCAAGTAATCTTACCAAACTTCTACAGTAGCATAAATAGGTTATGTACTGACAAAACGCTGCATGGACTTCATAGTGCATACTGTAGTGCTTTAGGAAAATTTACTCCGAACCTACACTTTAAGAGGACCAATATCAAATGTCATGTGGCACAACTGCTAAGTTGTTTATGTTGATTATGTTTGGCAGATGCTTTTGTCCAAATCAATTAAAATGTCCACAGAACTGGTATAAAACGTCAATGCCGCCGTGTTGTCACCTCACAGAGAGACTGCACTTGCAGTACCATCTGTCGAGGAGCTTATCGATAAACAGGTGTATAAGGCCAATTAAGAAACCAGCGCTGAAATTAAACTGGGACTTAACAGCCAGTCCTTATGCTTAGACACTCACCAAATGCCTTCAAGGGCTCCACTAGCTTCAACACAAAGGTCTTGCCCCTGGGCAGTTCCTTGAGCATCTTGGCTACTTCATAGTGTCGACAGCCGATGAGCATGTGGCCATTGATGGACTCAATCATATCTCCAACATTGATGACTTGAATCTGATGAATGATGCTTCCATCTCTTATCCTCTAAACATACACAGATAATAAAACTTTACACACATAACATAAAAAACTAACAACAGTATCCACAGAATTTCAGAGCTCAGTAAATGGAAATGGAACTGCAAAGACAATGTACAGTTCAAGTTGTTAGGTCAAACTCAGATTGCGCTATTTTAAAGTTTATATCTAGATAATGGTCTGCCTGAAAAATCCCTAAACATATTAAAACATGGATTTCCTGCTCACCTTGATGAAGGCATATCCAGCTCCGTTGTCAGTGATGGTGAGGCCAAGGGCATCTTCACCCTTGAACACCTCCACCTCTTTTCTCTGGCCTTTCACATGTGCAAAGATGAAGTCCTCTAGCCCAATCTGACCACCCAACAGCTTGTCCATATCCACCTTGTGTGTGTTTAACGTGCAGAACATCACCTAGGAAAAGTTTGACAGACTTGCTGAGTGAATTATAATTCTTCTTGGCACAAAGCTACTACAAGACAAGTTTCTCAATCAATGCTACGGGGCAATATTATTCAGTGTTATTCTGACACATTCCTATTAGCATTAAGCACTTTATTTTCGGATCAGTAGGTATATTATCATTCACCAAATAAGAAAATGTGGTTGCACAGCCACATTGCTCAAAAAGTCCTCCCATGTATTACCACCAAAAAAAACACTGCATAACCATAACATGAGAGTCACGTCTAGACACCAGATGGGAACACCGGCTGCCCTGTGCGCCTCACCTCAGCTGGTGGTATTCCAAAGGCCTCGCCGATCTTAGCGTAGAGTTCTCGGACATTGCTGAACCCCTCGATGCGCCCTGTGGGGCTCCCATGGGCCAGCTGAGTGTGGAAGATCAGACGAGGGCGCAGGCTGGTGGGTGGTGGAGGCAGACCCTCCTGGGCAGTTGCTTCCCCAAGTCCGCCCCCTACTCCATCCATGCCGTCCAGGCCTGGCACGTTTAACCCTGCACGCACGGGCTCCGCCTCTTCGTTCTCTACGAGAGGAGAAGCCTTCTTTCTTCGTCCCAGTCCTAAAGGCATCTTGTGTGGTTTAGTGTTATTTAGGTCTTTCTGAGGATAATATGACAGCCGTGTATATCAGATGCAATATTTCTTGTGCACCTCTCTCTATGCCAGGAGAACGGAAAACAGCGATAGGAAGCTGGATGTGGAACAGAGGATTCGAGCCTTTCGCATTTTAAGCCATCTCTTCTTGTAGAATGTACACCTGTGAGAAGTGAGACAAAAGCACGCAAATTATATTTGAGACGACCATATCTGCTATCCAAGGGTTAGCCTAATTTAGCCATAACTTACTGCGCAGTCTCGAGTATTTGCCTGGAAACTCCGTCCATGCCTTCCCACAAAAATAGGACCCCTAACGTTACATTAAAGACCCACTCCGGCAAAAATCTATTTTTTTCCCCTCTCAACATGTTTATTCTGTGTTTATTATGCCTAATAAGTGATATTACGGGCTAAAAACACTGTTAACGCCACCTACAGGAATATTT
>JASCQY010000001.1:18717456-18731838 GCA_030264315.1 Sardinella tawilis
TGTATTTCAAAGCCACCAGCCCTCCATCTGGTCAAAGTTCTATCCATTGTGACGTCACCTGAAACCAACCTATTGTCCAGTTCTGTCATTCATTCACAAACGCGCAAAATCCCAGTTCACCAAGCAAGCCGTGCACAGAAAAAACGTGTTGTATGCCATCATATAAAGATTACATACATTTAGTCACTTTGTGTAATAGGATGTTGTGGAAGCTCTAAAAATTATGAAATGGTTTGTAGGCTACACGAACTGTGTTACTGTAGGCCTGCTCCTTTTTTAGTTAGATACAAGTCTAAATAGGTCTACATAACCTTTTTATATCAGCTTTATAATCATAATTATGATGACTATCATGATAATCATAGCAGGCCTATGTATTATCATGTGATTACTATCATGATAATAAAGATGAAAGTTTAAAAGTGTAACAAATAAACTGCTTCAAATAAGTATAACAATCTGAATCTGCCTGGAGGGGATATCGGAGAGCCTGTGAGCTTGGTTTAGATTTTAACCACACGGGGGCACCAAGACGCACATCCCGAGTGCTGATTCTAGCAGACTGTCTTATTAATCACTTATACATCATTTCATCGCAGAACTGCCAGCCAAGTCTATAAGTACTCCTTGACCCTAAATGTCCGAACGACTGGTCGACTGACTCATCATTTGTCGTAGCCAAACATTGTGAATCACCATTAACTCATACATAGTGTTATATTGTGTACAAATAGAATAATGTCACTCTGAAAATAGTCACACCAATCTCAATGAGGGCATATAGCAACTGCTTTTGCTTATGGGGTAGCATTCTTGTGAAGTTTTACCCGTGTTTCAAGGTAGCCTATTTGTTTGTTAGAGGAGGTCGTGGGCACAGTGTTGTTCCATTTGCCGATTTGGAATGTGGGCGGCTTTATCCCACGGACATGCGGTGGTCGTCTCGGCCGTCCTCTGAGGACTCATAGGGGGTAGAGGACAGCAGACTGGCAATTCTGGTCTCTCAGACGCTGCTACTGAGCAGGCTTGAGTTTGGCAAGGTCACCATACTACTGCATGACAAATTTGGCCGCTTATATTTAGCTGTGTACTCGACGCGCCGTGGATTATGCCTTGGGTCTCTCGGGTTTCGTCTTCAAGATACTGGTGGGAGTGAGTGCCTGTGAGGCGGGTGACTTGTGGCAGCTCCTCAGGTGTTTTGAAGGTGGGTGGTGTGCTCGCTGTTTTCTTGGCTATCCAATCTTTCTATTTACTCAGTCGCTCTACTTCTCTCTCTCTCTCTGTCTCTCTCTGTCTCTCTCTCCTTCTCTCCCTTTCTGTCTCTCTCTGTCTTAACCATTATTTCTACTGCCTATTGGTTGGGCTTCTTTAAAGTGTGTTCCAGCTTTTTAGTTGTGTGAGGCTGGTCAGTTTTGTGGAGGTTAAAAGAGCCGTTTCGGTCAGAACAGGTGTCCGGGCTCTCTCTGGTGTTGTCTGATGATAGTAAATGACAGCTGGCATGTGTTTTTAAAAGAAGAGAACGTGGACAGGAACCTGATTTCTTTACACCTCCAAAAACAGCTGGTCTCTGTCTCTGATCTGTTCAGTCAGCAACTGAGGCCGGTGGTCTGAGGGCAGTATGGATGCCCTGGCACTAGAGGCAAAGGGTGGCAAGGCAGATGCCCCAGCTGCTGCTCCTGCCCCCACCAAAAGACCAAAGCAACCCAAGAAAGCCAAAAGAATTGTTTACTTTGAGTTGGAAATATTGCATGCAAAGACAAAGGAAAAGCTCCTCCTGCTTGACAAGGTAAGAGAGAGAGAGTGTGTGTGTGAGAGCGTCTGTGTGTTTGTGTGTGTGTGTGTGGTGGGGATTTCAGCATAATGTGTGTATGTGTGTGCACGTAATATGTGTGTGTGTGTACACGAGTGCACGTAATGTGTTTGTGAGTGTATGTGTATGTATGTGTCGTAGGCTATGTCTGTGTGGTGGTGTGGCAAATTGATTGCCTATTTGTCAGTATGGACATGATTGAACTTCAACAATTGTAAAAGCTATAATTGTATGAAGCACTGTGTACATATAGCCTACTAATATACTATTAATGGCTGAAATGACATGACACTTGCTCCTTTATCTGAGAAAGACCATCTGTCATATGCGACTAGTGAATCTCACAGTCAGTGACATACTTATCCGATGCTGCGGTTACATGTGGACATTATCCGGCTGGTTCTTTGAGGTCGTGTTGCATTTGGAAGGCGAGAATACCAGCTGAGCTCACAGGAATCTCCTGAGCCAGCCATGAGTTTGCGCTCTTTGCTGGGTTAGACAGCCACGCCAGTAGAGAAACGAATTTGGCAAGCATATACTGTGCATATACTGTATCATGTATATATAGTATATATATATACATTTAGATGATAAGGACTGCACTTATATTTGTGTGATGTCTGGTATCCATCCTCATTACCAGTGGTGGTATTGTTTTTTATTTTTTTTTACATTTTACTCTAAAACCATGTTGTTTACTTCAAGGTGGAGCCTACTGCAACCATTCTGGATATTAAGTCCATGTTCCACAAATCAAGTAAGAAAATTACAACAGTATCCTCTGTAAGACAGATTTTTTAATTATGCTGCGGTCATCATCCATATTATCTCTTGGTTCTCCCCAGATCCACAGTGGTATCCTGCTAGACAGTCATTATGCTTAGACCCAAGTAAGTAGACTGTGTGTTTTCATGCTGACCTGTGACATCCCCTCACCTTTCACAGATATTTCTCGGTGGGAGGTAGAAGCTTCTTTTGGCAGGTTGGCAGTGCGGATAAGTTTTATTTAGAGCTGTTGGTCATGACTGATTGGAAATTGCTGATGTGTCTTTGCCTAGAGGGAAGGTCACTCAAGGATGAAGATGTTCTTCAGACGCTTCCTGTCGGAACCACGGCCACATTCTACTTCAAGGACCTGGGGGCTCAACTCAGCTGGGGAACAGTAAGTTTGCAGTATCACCTCGTTGAAGGGTGACCTCCGATGTCCCCTCCTGGAACACACAGACAGAATCAAAGCATGCCAGTGCATTTTTAAATAGGATGTTTGTTTTTTTTGTTTTGTTTTGTTTTGTTTTTTTTCGAGGTGAAACAAGACCCCTAGCCATTCACAGACACACAGTAACAATAGAACATATTCCACCCCCCCACCCCCACCCCAACACACACACACACACACACACACACACATACACACACACACATACGCAAGCACTCACCACTGTGAAGACATGTTGACAGACAAGTTCACCATGGTCTTGTTCAGTTTTCTTTGACTTCTATGGTAGCCTATCCATTTTCCTGGAACATGTAATCTCCCCAGTGTCATATCGCCTCAGGTGTTTATCCCTCGGCCCTCTTGTTCACCCTCTGCCCCCCCCCCCCCCCCACACACACACACAGCTCACATTAGCCCTGATGTTAACATCCGGCACATCTATTATTTGGGGGTAGAACGAGGATGTTTGGCTAACTGCCGCTAATGTCCTTCAAAATTGATCAGTGTTCTGTAGAGCTATGAGATGACTTTCTGAAGTGATTTTTGCTAAAGTAGCTTACTTGAAATCATCCTCAGACCTCAATCACAGTAAATTGATTAATTGCTCCTATGAATTATCAGTCTCATGATGGAAACCCATCCAATTGTATGAAATACTCCACTAACCAATGTAGTGGTCTATGAAACTCTGAACAATAGGTCTATCAAAATGTAAACAAGAATTGCATATCAGATGTGGGAGGTCTGAATGGAAGGGTATAGATCCTTTTGACTACATGTAAGTAGTTTTGCTTTTCTTTATCATGAATGTTATAGACCATTTCAGGTTCTAATTCCATAGCTGGACAAAACAATGCTTGAACATTCTATCTTGGTCCCCATCTACTTCCTGTTACATTAACATAACATATGGAATGTTAAACAGGAAGTTCTGGGGGACCAGCTATGGAACTAGAACATGAAACGGTCTATAAAGACCTTCCATGTTATATCCCACTGATCTGGGGACAGCCCAGATATACAGTAGCCTATGCTGACTGCTTGAATTTGACCTGTTGCCCTTACATTCTGTGATAACAGCAGTTGGTATGCAACTTCATAATGGCTTGGGAATCCTATACATGAGGCAGAGCCTTACTAAAAACAAGTGTACGTTAAAGGAAGACAAGTAGCTTTTGAGTAAAGTAAAAAAAATAGTTAAATATAAACTAGCTTAAGACTTCTGTCTATTACCCCTGTTAATGTAGCTTATAATGTAATGTAATGTTATAATGTAATGTTATTTTTATCTCATTCGTTGAGATGCTTTTGTTTGTAAATTCTGAAAGCTTTTGCCTTTGTTGTGTTGGGGAAAAGTCTGCAAAAGTGTTTTGATTAAGAATATGCCTTTGCTTATTTCATGATGGTCTGAAGCGTGCTCCAAACATCCTATGGAAAATATCATCTGATTTTGCTGATTGAGCTTTTATTTTTATTTACATTATATGCACAATTGGCTTCAGTCTATTCACCAAACATCTTTTAACGTCTTCCAGGTAAATTGATAGATTCCTAGCAACAATAAATAAGAGAAGTTGTGAAGTAGAAAATAATACACTTTTCTAATAGGCCTGTGCTATATGACCATTTCCTTTTTATGGCCATTACAGGCAAGGAAGGAAACAATCAAATTTGAAAAGCCTGGTACGTCGCCATTGTAGAGGAACAAGGGAACATTGTCTCAAGCAACATGACCCTTTTAAGGAGGAATTTGATATTTTCCATGTAGGTTCTGTATGACCGGCCTCTAACATTGTGCCACTGTCTTTATCTCTCTAGGTGTTTCTGGCAGAGTGTGTCGGACCCCTTATCATTTACCTGATGTTTTACTTCAGACTGCCTTTCATTTATGCTCCCCGATATGACTTCACCACCCCCAAACAATGGGTCGTTCAGTGAGTATGTTATATGCTATATATTCATTTATCGAGTTTCTTTATTTGTTGCTCACTGACAGTTGCTCAGCACAGGTCAGATTCTCTAATGCCATGTTGCAGTCACTTCACTTTACTTTACCAGTTACCCTAATTGCCTTCTCTCTTTTGTGCCACTGTGCAGCTAGTGACTAGTCTAGTTCAGAGGGGTGTATTATTAGGGCAAATTGTTGCTTTAGGACCAGGGCTCAACTGACCTCATGTGATGACACTGCTGGTGTTTTCTTTCAGTTGTTTGGAATAGACATTTACAGAGTGTGATGATGGATTGACTCATATAGTGTGATTGACTGATATAGCATGGCCAAGGCCAAGCCTTCATCACTGGGCTCATTGCAGCCTTGCCTCTCTCATTGCAGCCTGGCCTGCATATGCCACTCGTTCCACTATGTCAAACGGATCCTGGAGACCCTGTTTGTGCACCGCTTCTCCTCAGGCACAATGCCACTCCGAAACATATTCAAGGTGGGTGATGGAGGAACCCCGAACAGCATGATTCCTTTAGTCACGCATTCTTGCATATGCACAAGCTCTTATGGTGACAGAGCATGACCATGGAGCCACCAGTGTTTGCAGTTCCACAGTAGACAGCCATTTTGACAGTGGCTCTGGCAATAGTAAACTAAAACTTGGCATAAAATGGGCCATTTCTCCACTATTTCAGCCACTGATTTGGTGTTAGCGCAGGGCTGTTCAGATTTGGGTTCATGATGATCTTCATGGTTTATAATTGGTTTATGACAAGTTTGGCTGAAATTCTGCTATAATAGATTTAGAGCTGTCTAATGGGAAAATGGGTAGGTCTCAGCTTTGAAGGAAGAGTGGGAAAGAGTGTGAAATATAGCCTAGTAGCTCATAAATAGGGTTCTGGACAGTTGAAAAGTTCATTTAATTAATTACACTTTTTTCAATTTTGCCATTCTGGAGAAGTCCTGTTGAAAACACATGTTTCTTACCTGTGTAATATAGCCTATAATAATAGGGATGTATAATATATTTTTTTTCAATAGGTGTAACAAGTTACAGTTACATTTAGTTTGTTATACCAGTAACTTTGTTACATGTAGCTAATTACTCCCCAGCCCTGCCCATGAATATCATACTGTTTACGAGCACATTGGTGGTGGCTCCAGTTACCACAGCATGAAGCACTTCAGACATCACAAAAATGCACTGAAGGATTATGAGATTCCTATTCACATTCAAGAACCCCCTGTTGACAAATCATGCTTGATCATGTCACAGAACAGCCAATGTAAAATCTTAGCAGAGATGTAATACTTGGGAACCTAAGAAGATACTGACATGCAAATATTACCTAATATTTTATGTAAACTACAATTACCCAAAGGCTGATTGTTGAACACAGAGGTAATGATTCTCCACACATCTAGTTGTTTGTGCTTAGCAGAAGCTAGTAAAGTCATTTTTGCCACGATGAAACATTTTTTAAACTGCTGCCTTATCAAGTTCATGTTTAAATATAGCTCAGAGAGCAGCTGGACGCTTTCATAGAGCGAGAGCACTCTGGCAGGGGGGTTATGACTTTACCTGTGACTGAGAAGTGACTGGCTCTACCATTATACTCCATACCATAATTATTCAAACATTAGTGCTTCCCAGACTTGCTTTGTTTCCAAAAATGGTTGCAAGGCGGGCTGCAAATGAGTTTGCTCACCTAGATCACTTTATCGTTAATGAGACATTATTGTATTGTGGACGCTAACCTTCATGGTTGGTGTTCATGGCACTAGATCACTCTTTATCATTGGTGATACATTATAGTATCGTACTGAGGACACCAACTGTCATGGGTTGTGTTCATAAATTGCCATTTGAGTGAGAAGAATGCATTTGTATCACCATATAAAGGCCTAATGCTTATTATGTTCATTTTAAGGGTTTCCATAACTACAGTCTTAATCTTTCTCTTTGCCTTTCTCTTTCAGAATTGTTCCTACTATTGGTTCTTTGCAGCATGGATGGCATACTACATTAACCATCCACTGTACACTCCGCCAAGTAAGACCTAGACTTACCTCTCTTTCTCATTTTCAGCAATTAGAAAACATTTCATGTTTTTAAAGTGTGTGGAAAAACAACTTTAACACTTTTACTTTTTATTAATGTGTGCTTTCAGTGTATGGGGAGCAACAAGTAAAGACTGCTCTTATGATATTTCTGGTAAGTAGCGGTTGTCTAGCTATCATCAGCTATCATTAGTTGTTGTTATTGTTGTTTTTATAATTAGTATTTTAGTATTATTGTTATTATTAGGCCTGTTATTATTATTGTTAACATTGGCAAAAATGTTCTGAATTTGTATTCACAGTTCTGTCAGTTAGGAAGCTTCTCCATCCATATTGCCTTACGCAACCTCAAGCAACCTGGTGAGTTAATGTGGCCAGATGACATGCCCTTTTCCCAAGACCGCACCAACACACTCTCACATGCATTCATTCACTCTCTCTAACTGGGCAGTACCAGGGAAAGTGGATATTCTTATTTCTATGATGTCAATGATTATGTGAAATTTGAAGATTTTCTGTATTCAGCTGAAGAGATTGTATGAAGAAATGTACAAAATATTTTAATAATATGCTACTTCATTCTGCCAAATACGTAACATGGAATTGCCTGTTAAACTGTTAAAACTGCTATGCAGACATCTCCATCAAATTTGAAATGTACTTTAAGTTTCGTCATTGTTATCACAGGCTCAAAGGTGAAGAAGATCCCGTATCCATCTAAGAATCCTTTCACATGGATCTTCTGGGTGGTTTCATGTCCGAATTACACTTACGAGGTGAAGCAGAAACTCAAAAGCGTGCTGTTTGCTGTGTTGTTTGCGCGAGTGCTGGTAATGGCCGGCTGTTGAAGAGTGTTGCTGCCTCCCACTGGCCAGATGGATGTTTTGCTTGGAGTAATGGAGCAGACATAATCGCCTGCAGGGCACAGTGGTGCCGTAAGCTTGCTAGAGGGCATCCTCGTCCGGGAGCTGCCTGTGCCAGTCTCACAGCGTCTACCCCAACACATAACATATTCATAAGTCTGAGTGGTAGAGAAGACCGTACCACTGGAATAACTTACTGTTTGTGTTTGTGTGTGTGTGTGTGTGTGTGTGTGCATGAGTGAGAGAAAAAACATAACACTGTAGAATAACTGTGTGTGTGTGTGTCTGCATGTGCACGTCTTTATGTTTGTCTCGACGTGTGTATTTCGTGTGTATGTGTCTACCTTTGTTTGTCTAGACCTGTGTGTTCTTGTGTGTGTGTGTGTGTGTGTATGTTTGTCTGTCTACCTTTTTCTGTCTTCTTGACCTGTGTGTTCTTGTGCGTGTCGTCTCCAGTGTGGCTCCTGGATTGGCTTCACTGTGATGACCCAGTGTGTTCCCGTGGCCTTCTTCACCATCGTGGGTTTCATCCAGATGGCGATATGGGCGCGGGGCAAGCACCGCAGCTACCTGAAGGAGTTCCCACACTACCCCACCCTTCGCTCCTCCATACTGCCCTTCATCCTGTAGGACAGGCCAGACTCCAGTGGACTGCACTGTCCTGGGGGCATTGGGGGTGGGGGTGGCAGTGTACCACCACTACTACTATTAGTACTACTACTGCTGCCGCACAATCTGCTCCTGTGAGAAGACATTCACCATAGCATCTGTTCAGACCGAGCAATGAAATGTTGGTGGTGGACATTGACAAAGAGAGAGTAATTTATAAATCGTTACTTGTGTCAAATTAAGCCATTTGTAGCCTGAGACACTGGCTCCTAGTCTGAGTCTGAATGAATGTATTAAAAAGAAACTGAATGCCACAAGTTATATTTAGTATTTTTTTTGCATAACTGTACAGACTTGGAAGCCTAACCTGTGGAATTTTGCCTTCCATCCAATAATCTGGGCCTTTTTTAGCCGGGTAACTAATCACAGTCTGCATTAAGAAAACTAAAAATTGTTTGTAGAACCAAAGAAGAAATCTTCTTTCAACACCATATTAACGGATATTAATATTAATGGATTTTTCTGTTGGACTGCAGTAGATTGAAACGACAGTAAAACTTTTGCATTATAAATAACACTTTTGCATTATAAAAATATTATACAATTAATTGGAATATCTCCACATTACATGCTGAACATCCAATGCTTTGCCAGAAACTTGCCCTACGGCCGTGCTCTTCACTGCTTGGTCTGTCTGATAATTTCTTCTGATCGTCCTTTGGGTCTCTGGAGACGCATTTTCCCTCAGCCTGATTTCCTTAAATCCAATTTCCCCTCTATCAATTATCCGTCATATGTTGGAGCCACTAATGAGACTCATGAGGGCCTCAGTTACAGCCCCACTAGTGCACTCTCTCTCTCTTTTAGGACATCTTTTTCACTTGGTGGAGTGTGTAAAATGCTCATATTGGTGCCAGCACTCAACCACAACATGGAAAACAGATGCTTTGACTTCATATTTTTGATTTAAAAAACTACAACAAAACTATATTTGATATTAAGCATGACAGGGTTTCCGCTCATTTTCTCATCCAAAACTTTTCCATGACGTGAATGAATTTTAAGAAATTTCTCATGACATTCAGTGCCAACCATTCAATACTGTATGTGCTATAACAAGGGAATTATCAAATTCTGTGGGGATGAAAAAACATACAGTAATATAAACCATAGGTTGTAGCCTCCTGCCTAAACTCCTAGCATCACAAAATCAAGTTCGCTGACTTTTCCAAAACTCCATGACTCCCCGAGAGCCCTGCCATGAAGAAATTCCATGTCTTTCTTAAAAATGTTTCTTAAAGGGATTATCCTGAGTGAATCAACCCGTAGTCCATGCTTCATGCTGCTGAGTGCTTTTGGTAGTTATGAGAACGACAGAATTCAGTACAATCTGTAAAATAGCCAGTAAATGATTGAATATATCATTAAGAAATAGATTATATGTCTTCATGGCTGGAGGATGCCTAACTAGCTATGATATGCATACATGGTGGATGTGCAGTCAATGGCATGAAATGGTCAATACCATATTGGGCTCATTATATACAATTCTTCCTACAAAAAGTCTGACATAAGAAGGCATAGGATACAATGAAAGAGGACATGTTTTCAGATGCTTAGTCAAATCACTTTAATGAACACCATCGTAGGTTAACTTAAAAAAGAAACTGTTCTTCCAAACAAATACTCAACTGAGGCCACATTATGCTTTGTGGTGGTCAAATTGTTAGCTCCTGACAGAACAACAGCTTACACTTTGTGCCCTTCAAAACAAATACATTTCTTTTTCCTGAAAAAGCATCATATTTAGGTAAGTTTTGAATATTTCTTTTCCTTCGTGCCAGGCACAGAGATGGAGACTGTTTTTTTTTTTTTTTATTTCGTTTCACATGCATTGGATGCACAGATAAGTACCTTCAAAAAACAGAAATTTGATGTCTGTGTAAAATTAAGGTCAGTCAGATATAACAGTACATAAAGGTTAAAATGCTATTGTTATGCATATTATACACATATATATATACATTCGGATCCAGAGCTAGTGGTAAAAATTACTGTTTCACCAATACAATGGCAATGTACCGTATAGCCACTACCTTGATAACACTATGTACAATAACCAAATCTTACATGGAATTCAACAACAAAAAGTCTCCACTCCTGTGCAAAAGTAAAAGCTCTTCAAAAGTCCATCTAAAGTCCATCTCAGAGGCTGAGGGTGAGAGACAGTCAGTGCTCTCTTAGTTCTGAAAATGCAAGGTCGAGAACTTAAGCTCTGGATGACTCCATTTTTTTTTTAACGTGTCTCAGCTTGATGACACCGTGTTAGTGGTGACCGTTCTGACTCACTAAGATGGACAGCTTGCTCGCCTGGCCTGAGAATGAATGACAGATCCAGTGAGTGTGTGGATAGGTGCGGGACAGGCATTCCAGGTTACCGGACAGATGCCTAAAGGGAAAAATGGGGTGTGTGGCAATGCTGCCGCCATCACCACATATCAGCTGAGGTCGCCGTCATCCTGGAAGACTCTCCTCTGTAGCACCTTCACGTGCCGCTCGTAAATCTTAAGGGCTGGCCCAAGCCTGATGGACAGGCCAGTCAGTACATCACTGCGCTGCATCAAGAGAAGAGCCCGGCCATCAATTTCCTGTCAAGGACAAATCGGTATGAATAACAAAAATCGAGGCGTCTCTCCTCATGTGCATCAATCCTGAGAGCGGTGATCATTACTAATTGTGCTTGTCATTTATCTCCAGTATAGCCGAGTGACAATATGAAGGGATGCAGTTTCACACTTCATTTTAAAATGGTGCATCTATAGCAAAAGACATGCTGTCATGCTGTCATTGAACGTGTAGCTCCCCCTAGTGGGGAGAGCAGAGGAAAGCGCATGGGGGAGATATACAGTACCTGGGTTTTGAATGCCACAGCCTGCTCAGGGAACCCGGCTGTGATAAAGTAACTGACAACATCTGCCACGCTCCACTGCATCGGATCTGGGCCGACTTCCCCTCTCATCTCTAACCTAAGGACACCAGAAGCAAAATGGACAAGCATGAAACTCACAGTCAGGGGCCATTAGGCAATAGAGTACTGTATGTGCCCTGTTTCCTCTGAATGTGCCCGAACAGTGGCCATCTACTTTCTAAAACAGCTTGGACAAGGCTCTTGCATCACTGCAGCCTTTCAATCACACACACAGAAGGACTAAATGCAACACTCAACATCTCATGGTGTGTGTATGTGTGTGTGTGTGTTAGTATGCATGCATCTGCGTTAATGTGCACTGACCTTCAACAGGACATAAAGACATGTGCAAGATAGTGGGAGGATCTAGGGCGGACTGAAATCAACACTTACAGTTCCCTGGTCTTTTCGGTGTCCTTGACGGCTGCATCTGGTTCCAGAGCAGAGGTCACAGTCCCCTTAATCCCCTTCTTACTCTCTTTACCTGCGGCAGACAGTCACAACGGGACAATCAATCACCGCAAACCAGCAGATAAAACTCAACAAGGTCAACATCTCATCACGGAAGGTGATAAAAAAACCGGTCCCTCTCGACGCACTCACCATTCTCCGAGCCATACGAGCATGTGTGGGAATGTCCTTTAGAAACCTGCATTGCCTCATCCTGTAAGTCAGCGCACAATAAAGTGAGCTTGCAACAACAACACCAGCAAAGCATTTCATTATACTGTACATTACAGAGCACATGCCTCCAATAATTATTACAGTAAGTCTACTGTTGATGAGCAAATGAAGTGACCTGTATGGCGCTGCACTTTGACCCCAGCTGATCCGGTGTGGCAGCACTCTCTACTGCCCTCATGCCTTCCTCTCTCTTCAGGGCACACCGCTGAACAGATGGGCAAGGAGCAAGAGGCTGGCTCCCCAACTCTAACACTCCTATCACACACACACACACACACACACACACACACACACACACACACACACACACACACAAACATTATTTTTTTTAGCATGCCAAGCACACCCTTTGTCTGCAAGCTTCCATGACCGCCATAATTGAATGAATACAGTTATGTTTATGTGTACTCGGTAGAAGCTTTTATCCAAATTGAAGTGTATTTTTTTTTTTTTTTTTTAACTTTTCGAGTCACTACTAGCCTAATATTAATATCACTTCAGTTTTTCACAATTACCTGTCTCTCGGAGTGTCCCGGTGAGTGCAGGCTCTGCTTGATGAGCATTGCCCTCACATCCCTCATGCCTCAGTGGAGCTGGACTGGGAGAACACTTGCCCAGGCTGGGCCTGTCTGAAGGCCAGTGGCCATTGCATGATGTGCTTAGAGGGTGAGACAGAGGTCTGAGCTGGGTACAGGCGCCCATCCCATCTCCATGCCCTGGGTGAGAGTCAGTGCTGTTGCCACACCCGTCCTGTTTGCTGCCTGTGCCATCCTGGGCCACACTGTCATTAAGTTCCACTGCCATGGACGTGCTCTCCTGCAAGTGATACACACTGATGTGATGCTGGGCAACACTTCATAATGTCCAATGTTAACAGTGCAAGAGCAGGCCCATACCCTACCACATGCAAGTAAAGTTTAAAATACTAATAATAATAATACTAAAATTAACACACGACATTTGTCATTACAGAAAAATGCTTTAATTTGAATAACACGTTAATGTTAATGCAAGGAATCAACTGTTATTTGTAATTTCAAAAAATTCAAGATGCATAAGTGGTAATAGGGTTCATCAAGATAATTCACAGTACTGTCCTGGCGGCATGGGAAAAGCTCGTTCTCATACACCGAGCGAGAAGCGTAGCAGCTCCATACTCGCAATTCGCGTCTCGAGATGGGTAACCTTGTTGCTCCTCTTACAGAAACTGTCTATATGAAGGACGGCGAGTCGCTTTGTGCCTTCGTGAAAGCGTTATGTAGCCTATAAATCGCGCCATATCAACAAACGCATTAACACTGACCTTTGCTTGAGTGGATAGCGGGCAGAGTGGGATAGCCCATTGTCATTATGTGCTTCAACGCGAATGCGGAGATAACGCACTAACGCTGAAGAGCTTAGGAACTGCATAAAAGAAGTGCCAGTCGTGGAGAGGCACAAACAAAATCGTTTTCATACCATGCAAGAAGTGTGTGTTAGACTCTGCTCGCATGTCGATCTGCAATGTTTGGGCAGTCTCGCCAACGTTGCGAGTTTTCAGGCCTTGCTAATGTCCGTGTGTCTGCACAACTAACGCGCTTTTCGGACGAATGTTAAGAAAATAAATAAATAGATGGGGCGTTTTAGAGCTTCGAAAGAGTGAAAGGTGTGGTCTGAAAGAAGTCAGACGTTTTTTTTTCGCTGAAATGTGTTTCCAACAAGACATGAAACGTGAGCTGTGTCTCGCCGTACGTATGTCCGTGTGTAACTAGCTGAGGCGCGCGAGTGAGAGCGCTAACTCCACAAAGCCCGCCCCGCACCTCACTGAAGCGCTTGCCAACCACACACGCAAAACACACAACTAGCTCCAGCTTGCCCCTTCGTTGATCACCAAATACACAAACACAAGTGCTTTAGACTAATGAAAAACAGAAGGGGAGGTCAGCCATCAGACAGCCAAACTGAAGAAGTTTCCGTTATTTGCAAAGCTCTGTCAGTTGCTCTCGCCTGGATTACCTATTTCGTTCAGGGGGAAAAGAGAGACAAAACGCAGTGCTGACGTGCAATCAAAATGCTAGCTGGCTACTAGCTACCTTTTCCATTGCATCGGCGTTATGTCGTGAGTTCTTCGATAACCGCACCGACTACTTCGTTCTCACTTCCGAGACGAGCAGGCTAGCTATTAAAATTTGCCCGACGAGGCAGATACAGACAAGCGGGCAGTCTCTCAGCCAAGACTCACTTTGTTTTGGC
>JASCQY010000001.1:18743356-18757043 GCA_030264315.1 Sardinella tawilis
GAGCCCAGGCTATTGGGAAATAGCAGTTGGTAAATATTTAACATTTGTACATTGCTCTAAACATAGAGTTCATCTATTTAATGAGGTTACTTATGTGAATTTATAAATTATGAGAAAGATGTGTAATCTCTTGACCTGCATGGGGTGCTTATGATGTACATGACATGTTTTTTTCTGTGGAAAATACACATGCATGCACAAACACTCATATCACACTAAGGGAAAGAAAGAAAAAATACACATATTCTCTCTTTCTCTTTCTCTCCACCTCTCTCTATCACACACACACACACACACATACAAACACACACACACACACACACACACACACTTATGCAAATACATGCCAGTACACTCGGCCCACAAGGTTTGTAGCACCTGTGGTCTCTTTCTCAAGAGGGATAAGGCAAAGCGAAGAGGTGACAACAGCTGACATGCAGTGCCCTCAGGGCACCCTCCTTGCCCTAAACAGCAGTGCCCAGACCTACGTTTGCTCTCATGCTGCACCTGGGCTCATGTTTAGCATGGACGCTTCAAGAATTTCCAAGGGAAGGTATATGAATAAAAAGAAATGCAGCGGAAGCTTTTGTCACTTTCTGATAACCAGAGGAGCCCCACATTCTGGACCAGTACAGATAGAGCATGCCTGTTAGCCCTTTATAAGTGCTTTGTATGACTGAGAACATACTGTAGTCATAGTCATAGTCATGTAGTCAAACATAGATATAGTCATGCCCCTCTGCACCCTTCCTATGGACTCTAAGGGAAATTGGATGTAAACAAGTGCACCTCTAAACAAGGACTAGCCTTTAATCCCTATTAAGTTATTCCTCTGATCAAGGACTACTCCTTAGAGCAAACACAGTTCTCTTCATGAGCGTGCGTTCACATTAAAGGAGAAGTTCGGTGTGAATCAATCCATAGCCGTGTTGCCCACATAACTATTGTTAAGTGAATGGGGCATAGCGAAATGAAGCTGAAAGTAAGACACTATGCCCCATTTACCCAGTGTAAGTTGTCGGTTCAGTATTTGGCCTATGTCGCATCAAATTCTTTCGTTCTTTTTCCTATAGACGGCATTCAGTGACCTTGAACAACATGGGTTTTGGATTGATTCACACCAAACTTCTCCTTTAATGTCAAGTGTACAGTATGCTATAGCTATTGGGATTAGGATGTTCATAAAACATTACAGTTCTGCATGTAGCACCGACATCCCGAGTTCTCCGCTTTGTGAAACCCAGGAACAAGCCCACACTCTTTTCTTCTTCTTCCTTGGTGCAGTTCATTTCACAACATTGCTGCACTGAAATGAAGGTCGGCCTGAGTTGTATAGGGTTAAATGTCTTTCTAAATGTGTCCTATTTTTCGGGGGCCCTTATTTGACTTCTGGCAGGGGTCATTTGATAGTCTGTGTGAGCTGAGTTCCTTGGTCATTTGGAATTGGTTTGAGATGGTACCTTAGCCTGGGAATACCCATGCTGCCTTCCGTGCTCATTCCAAACTGCACGGTAGCCTGGAGACCATGTCCGAAATTAAGCAAACTTTAAAAATAGATTCAGCATAAGAGTTTGCCAACTTTTACTCAAAAATTCATGAGGTTCATATTTAAGCACATGTTTGTGATTTTGATCTGGTCTATTAGGGGGTTCTCCTGTGGCAGGCACCATGAAATAGTTCTTCTTTGACATACACCCACGGGAGCTTCTTCATGTCTATGGAGAACATGTCACCAAAAAAAAAATCCTCTGCAGAAGGACCTCCTCCCCACAATCTCTTCAATTCCTCCAGGGTTCTGAGGTCCTTATAAACAGGTCCCTTAATCTTATCATATCTTAGTACAGGTAAGACCAAACAGAAGACATTTCTTTCAAATCTCTGATATCAACAGGAATCTTTAACTGAGTGAGTATCTCTTCCACGAGCAACATTGCCTTTATGATTAGAGTTTTTACTGAAAAGTAAATAAAATTCTGTTTAATTTTATTGTAATGTTCAGTTGAGAGTTTCTAATGGGACGATGCTTTTTCATTAAAATATTTTTGAATAAGGGAGCTTTACCAAAGATTCTTTTAGAACTCTCTCTGGCTTTAGTCACTGATGTAAGTGATGTGGTGTCTCAGTTTTTACATATACTGATTCCAGGACCATAAAATATGATGGCATAGTGATCTGACTACAGTATATTTACATTTTCATATCAGTGTCCCTTGGGTAGTTGTTCAAGTTATGCAGAGGATGAACGCGAGCCTTATGCAGTTAGCAGTGGAAATGGGAAATGGGAAATATAGGATGAAGAATTCAAAGATGAGACAACAATAATAGACTGTTTTTGTATAGAAATCTTAATATGATTGTTTCAATAGTTACTTTAGTTTTCAGAAAAGTGACATCTTCAACATTTTGATCCAATTCCAATGATGCCGTTTCCTTGAAACACAAATCTGTGTTGTGGGTGACTCGTCAAGATGAGACATAAATTTCCTATTTATATTATTTATTTATTCCAAGTTAATTGAGTAGTAGTTTAGAGAGACTTACAGTTAGTATAGAGATAACAAAAATTGACTGCTGTATCATTGTCACATTGGATCCTTTCACACATAGCCTCAATTCAGTTGTCAGTAAATGTTTGCCTCCCATACACACACACACACACACACACACACACACACATACACACACACAAACACAATTTATTAGTGGTAGCACCTCCAGAGGGGCAAGATCTTGAGCAAACAGCCCTGTTGGCCCTCTTGAGGTGGGTGGCAGGGGAGTGCCGTAGGGCAGGTGTGTCTGCCAGAGAGTACCAGAGCGGGACTGATCAGCGCTCCTGTGTGCCCTCTAGGCACTGAGGGGCAGGACAGGCAGACGCTATCCAACTATAAAGCAGCACTGTGGAGCAGCAGGTAGTCCAGTGTCTTTTAGACAGCTCAGCAATACTCACTGTGCAAACACACAGTATGAAACAAATCCGCCTGTGCCATTGAATGATGGGTGATGTAGTCGGGTAGATTAGAGGGGAATTAGGTTTATTTCCAAAGGAAAGGTTGTGAGTGAGAAAATAAAATAGAATTTATAGATTAGTTTATATTTATTACCATAAAAAATTCAACATCTCTTGCATATTGCCTATCAACAGTACAATGTTCACTGCATGAGGCACATTGTTAAGGCTTTGGACATTGGCATAAATTAAGTTGTCATATTTTCAGTCAAAGTACATGGCAAAATGGTCATATTTGTTTAAAAAAGGGTATCATCAAGAGATTAGCATGTCTCGTAAATCTACAGCAAATCATGTGTTCTGGCCTTGAAGGCTAAAACAGTCTACTTTCAGACTAGGAATATGTCACTTCTATTTGTACTGTGTGAATCATACCGGGTAATGTCCAGTTGAGTACAGTAAAGAAATCATATGTGAGATGACAGCGGTCTATATATACTATTGGGGGAGGAGTCTAAAAAAAAGTGTGCCACACTTTAGGACGTCCTCCCTGTCTTAGATGCCAAGGGCCTTGACACACAAAGGAATTTCATCTCAGGGGGGTCCTAACTGAGATTTGAATAACAGAAAATAGCCGCAGGCATGTTTACAACAGTAACAGAGGACCGTTCTAATTAAAGAAAGATAATCCAGACAAGGTAATACATTTGGCTAGATCTATTATCCAAGACATTGTGATATGAGATCAATGTGACAATGTGATTTTCCTTTCCAACAAATCACAATTGTTATCATCATCAATTTAATTTCCAGACTCAGGGTCCAATTTGGATTTCAGAATAAAACAGACATGAGCAAGGTTGGCTCATGTATGTCACTCTGGTAAATGCTGTATTTGTTCCGTACAAATTTCAGGACAGACCACTTGATGATAATGGCAACTTCTCCAGGCCTTCAGCCACAACTGAACCACACCTCCACTCCCACTCCACCCCAACTCCTGCTAAACGTGACGGATGGCATGTTGGCCAACACCACCGCCAAGCCATTCAGTGTGTTTGACGGGTGCGAGGCCTTGGTGGAGGGCATTCTTTTTGACTTGGCCATCCAGCTAATTAATGTCGTTGTGGGGATTCCAGCCAACGTTCTGGTGATCGCCATCCTGATCAAAAACCGCCGTGAACCCTCCACCTCCGATGTTTACATCGGCTGTTTGGCCTTCATGGATGCCTACTTTGGAGTCATGACCCCCATCATCTTAGCCAACATGTACCAGTGGCAGAGTAAGGACGTCTGGACAGCAAGCAAGTTCTCCTACGGTGTGAAGGACACCAGCGGACCTCTCTTCCTCTCTTGCATTTGCCTGGACCGATTCGTCGCTGTCCTCTTCCCCATTGCCTTCGGCCACCTCAAGCACCCCAAATATCGAGTCTCCCTCACCATCCTGGTGTTCGCGCTCACGTTTGCCTACGCTGCCGCAAAAGCCGTCGGAGGCCTGCCCAACTTTGAGAAGGTGTTCACCGGCGAGGTGCTGGCCACTTTCACCTGGATGATGGTGTGCAACGCTTCGATCCTGCTGGCGTTGAAACGCTCCAAGGGTGCCGGCAAGGACGAAATGCACCCCATGAAGAAGAAGGCTTTCAAGATGGTGCTCTCCATCCTGATCATCATCATCGTCAACTACCTGCCACTCGTGGCTCTCTTCCCTTTTGAGGACCGCTACACGCCAGATGTCTTCCGATGTTACGTGCAGCCGGTGGGCTTCGCCTTCCTGAATATCAGCAGCACCATTCAGCCGCTGGTCTACCTCTCACGCCTGGACAAGCTGCCTTTCCTGCCGGAGGCCTGGACCAAGAGGTGCTGCGCCTGCAGAAAGACCACCGACAGCAAGGCGCCTGCGACCAGCACAGAAAGCATAACAACTGTAGCATCCACTACACCTCTTTCTCCAACTTAACTCGAATTATATTTAAATTATTGTGTTGTTCTTGAATTGTCATAAAGGAGATTCATCAGACAGATGAATCTCATATATATATCTCACATATATAACTTGTAGGTCATTCATTACTAATAACTAAAAAAATGTATCCCTAGGGGTAGCCCATATGGATCAATTCTACTGGGTAGCCTACACAAAAAATATGTGAATGTTCTCAGTAATTAAAATTTTGGGAACCACTGATGTAATGCATTAAAGAACACTGAACTCATTATCAATAACATTATCAACAACAGCTAGTTATGTATTGTACAGTTTAGGCATATGCCACACAGTGTCAGTCGATACATTCAAGAGCTAATAAAAGAATAACAGAACATGATAATGGTAAGACAAAAACAAAACTGTATAACATGACCTCAACAGTTGTCATGTGCAGCATTAGTTTATCTGGGACTTTACTGACACCATGAGGACTGTCTTATAACTGCACAGGATATTTTCTGCCTCAAACGTAGCACAACTTTACTTTGTAGGCCTATTCATTGTCTAATTTCACTGGCATTGTTTGACATTGATTAAAAAATAGGAGAAAAACAAAAAAATGTTTTGATATCTCTACTCCACTGAAATAGAAATTTTCTGAGGTAGAACTCTAAGGGGTGGGTCAGTCCCGGTTGACAGCAGGGGAAACATTCTCTCTGTGAATCTGTATCTGAACTTGTGTAGTGTGACCTTTCCAGCCGGGTCACTGAACACCAGCTCCCCTCGGTCCAAGTCCAGCTCAACCCTCACCCTGCGCGGCCTCTTTTTCACCAGCAGGGGGGTCTCTGGGCTGGTGACTGCTATGTAACTGCCCTCGCGGTGCCAGATGCTCCAGAGGCCACTGACGGGGCTCAAGGGGGCGATCGCCCCTTTCCTCTTCACCGACTCTCTCACCACACCTAGGAGCCAGCTCGTGCTGTGGCCCACCTCCACCTCCCAGGCGTGCTTCCCTGAGATGAAGCCCTCGGAGCCCAGCACCTGGAGGTAGGTGTCAAACCTCTCCGCGTTGTCTGGGAGAGAGCGTGGCACCGACCGAGAGAGTGTGTAGCTTGTCTGATACTCTCAGCATAGGGTGGGCCGTGTTTGGATCTAACAGTATAGGTCCTGAAATATATTATGGAGGGAAATATATAGGCATTTTTACTGACAGGAAAACTGAGGATTTCATTAGTATAATTACATTTGCAACAGAATGGGTCAGTCACTGACCCATAAGAAATCACATAGGCCAACCATAAATACACCACAATAAATTACAAAAGTTCTTAACTGTAATGAACAATATCCAACATCTTCTTCCAAACATTGTATTTGAGGTTGCCTAGATATTTTGCCACGTTAATTAATGCCCCTGTTAAATCCTCTGGATCCTCCACAGTGCACTCCGCCCTGAAAAAAATACAATTATGAGAATATACTGTTCTTCAGATCATGATGTTGTTTACCATTATCATCAACTCTCATACACCTATAAATGCTTATGATTTGTCAAAATAATGAATAAGGATATTCCCCCATTACCTCTTGTCTGTATCACGGAAGTTCTGTCAGAAAAAAAACAAAACAAAACAAAAAAAAACAATATAGAATGTATTTGTAGTGTAAAGATGAAAGAAATATTGATGCATCGTGATGTCTGTGGATTCTAATGGCTCTGTGCGGAAACTGACCTGAAGAAATGAAAGGTCATTGGTATGCATTTCCTGCTCGATGAGACTGATGGTTTGCGAGATGGAAGTGATCGCTTTTGTGATTTCCTCTATTTTAATTTTGATACTTTCATTTTTCTTCTCCTGTTCTTGCTTCAGTTCATCAATCAGCATGGCCTCCTCCATTTGTAGAAACCCATGCAGTTTCTTGAACTCGTCTTTGATAAGGCTCTCTGTTGATTTGGCCTGACTCTGAAGTGCACAAAGTTGTTTTAGAGAAAGTGCTGTCATTGTATCACATGTATCTGAAACACAGGCTTTGTTCGGGATAATGTTTCAGAAGCACTAATAGGCTACTGTATGCAGCTAACTAATTACTGTTTAGCTATAATAATAACTAATTAGGCTAATATGTTGAATTACCACAACTTTGGATAGTTCTTGTCTTTACCTAATCAAATCCAATGCCATTCCATTTTTTTTATACAGTTGTCTAACATTTTCATCAAAATACATTGAAAATAGGCTGTGATCTGCATAGTGTAATGTAGAATGTTCATACAGTGCAAAGCTGTCCAGTGCTTTCCCAGGTTTCTTGGCTCTTTTTCATGGCTGCCAATCTCTCATGCAATGGCTTCACACTCTTCTTCAAAATGTCCTGAATCCCAGATACATGTAAGACAAAGAGATTGCCAGAATGTGATCATTGCCCTGACAGACATCAGGTGAGAGAGTCTGATGTAAAAATATAAAACATTCCTATTATACCCCTATGGGAATTATTTACACTATCCTTGAGACTCTGTAGTGGAGCCTAGTGATCAAGGTGGTCAACTCCTTAATTTCCTTCAGGATAAATAAAGTCTCTATCTCTATCTAGGTAACACTCACAAGACTCGCTCATAATCTTATTATATTTTATAATATTATATTTTAATTAACAGGAAATTATGAAAGAGTGGTCAATCAAATATCTTCTGTCATTTTGTATGATGAACATATGACACGTCACATGCATAATTCATAATTTCATAATAAATCATTTGTATTGTCACACTGAAAATTTTTGGGCACTTTTGAACAACAGTTGTTGTAGACGTTAATATTTGTCATATCTGTAAGCCCTCTGTAAGTGGAATGCTGCACATAACATATAATATACTTTTTGTGCTTCAAGTGACTCCCACAGGTGTTGACAAGCATGTCACACATGACATATACTGTAGATAAGGCTTACCTTGTACATCTCAACAGCCTCCTGTGTGGAGCAGAACTTGTGATTCTTGTGATCCCCCGTCAGGCAGTCAACGCACACCAGACACTTGTCCTCCAGACAGAAGAGCTTGAGCGGGTCGCCGTGACGACCACATATGTTTGACTGCACGGACGTCCTCCTCTCCCTGCCCTCCCTGAAGGCCACGCAAAGGTTCCGCAGGGCCAGGTTGACAGGGGGGCTGTCTGTCATGGACACATTCCTGCACACAGGGCACGGCCTGTGTTTGTTGTCTGCCCAGTACCTCCTCAGACAGTCCTCGCAGAAGCTGTGGCTGCACGTCAGGACCACAGGTTCTACGAAAATGTCACAGCACACTGGACAGGAGAGGTCGTCCTCTGGCAGAGGCTGAGTAGCCATGGCCACAGACTGAAAGATCAGAAAAGCAGAGGGAAAGTCATGTCACCATGTGCTCATTCACAATGGTCACTGCATCACTGAGCATTATGACTGATTGCTGGGTAGTTCAGTCATTTCGCAACAATTAGTTATTATTAGCTAACTAATCATGAGTCAGAGTCAAAGGCTTGAAATTGTGAATCATAAACATAAGTCTGTTTGTGTCTAATCAACCTGTCCTTGTTGTAAAATTAAAATGATGTTTTGAGTGTCAGCTGCCTTGTGAAAGCATCACACTACTGCTGATATATTGAAACAAGGAAACAATGAATGCACTTGAAATAGGGTTGTATTTTATGTTTTCAGTCATCAAAGGCATTATAATCCACAGTATTTACATATCTGTAGTCCTGACAATTTTCAACAAACTGACCAAACTTGACTTTTTGTTTTAATATTTGTCTCTCAGTATTGCTGTAACTTTTGAAAATACAAGTGAGCTTCCTGAAAATTAGTTACACTTATTCCTTGTTGACTTGGACATATACATCGGCACACTATTTATTATGAACATGTTCCCATTATAAAGACAATACACACGTGATACTGATCCTCTTTGACTAAACCCAATGCGCTATACAGGTACAGAATTATGAGATAGCACACAACACACTAATACAAACCAAAGCTTTACACACATTATTACCAAGCAAACACACATTTAAACGTACCTGATGTGAGAAACTGGAGCAATGCGTTCATGTATCAGCTCTGATTCTGCCGACCGAAGTGCTTCCTCATTACCCGAGCTCTGCCTGTGTGGCCTATCTAGAGCTGATCTTTGCCCTGACAAACAAACTCTAGCGGTGGATCAGGTTTCTCCACATACTTTACCGTTTTATTTTTTTCCATAGCAGAAAGAGATGCATATGGCAGTACAGTATATAGGGAAAAAAGATTTCTGAGATTTTTTAGTAATGAAATCTTTAATCAAGACAAACCTTTTGGAGGATAAAAAAAAAAAAACGTCATGCAGTGATTTTATTTTGAAGTGAAATGTGTAAAAGAACACAGTTAAACACAAACATACAGTTCAGTATGTGATATACAGTATACTGTACATGAATATGAATCTGTCGGAAGGATGGCTGCCCTGTGTCAGTATACTAAACTCCTCTGGTAGTGTCTGCTGGCTCTGGCAAAATCCTCAGAGGTTGTTTGCATTGTGTGTAGAAATATGGCCTGACAGTCTCCTCAAAGGTTTGTGTGAATGTGTACAGGGTGGCCCCGTCCTCCTGGTTTTTGAATGACACTTTGCCTCCCTCCCAGTCGAGCTCGACCTTAATTTGTCTGGAATTCCCGCTCTGTGTCAGAACAGTGGGCGGGGACGTCATTGCCAGGTACACCCCATCTCGCAGACACAGGGTCCAAAAGCCGTTCTCCGGCCGGGCTGAGATCTCGGCATTTCGCTTCACCGACTGGTAGGCCAGGCCAAGGATCCAGTCCTGGTTGTCAGTGGTGTCCACCACCCAGGTGTGCGTACCTGTGCAAAAGCCCTCCGAGCCAAGCACCTCCGCACTCATGTGGAAGCGCTCTGGGTTGCTGAGGAGACGAGGTGGGGGGCTGCAGTACTGCAGGGCTGTGAGGTCGTCCGAGAGGCAAACACAGGGGTGAGCTGTGTTTGGGTCCAAAGTCACAGGAACTAAGACGCCAAGTAAGAGAGGCAGATTAGCATTTAAAGTGTTTTACCTGCTACAAAACATGTTCTCCCAGATATAGCCAACAACTAAGAAAACTTTTCTTAGTTGTTGGCTATATCTGGGAGAGCGCTTTTTTTCAGTGTGGTTGGGTCACAATTGCACAAAAACAAATCTGATGTTCAATTACTGTTGCAGGTCATGAGAAAATGATTTGGTTTGAAATACGTCTACACTCACAGTGTGGAGCAGCTCTCCTCATCCTCTCCCAGACCCGGAACTTCAAGTTGCCCAGGTGTTTGGCCTCATCCATCAACAACCCTGGAGCCAACTCCGGCTCTGGCTCGGAGCTCTGGACTCTGTGGAACTCACATGGCTTTAATATTCTCTGGCACTGGCACACAGTATAATGGGTACTAAATAAAAGAGTGAACCAAGTCAAATTCCCTCACCTCTCCATAGTTGCTTTGAAATTCTGTGAGTCAGACAAAGTCAGACAAAGAGCAAGTTAAATAATTACTGTTCATCTTCCATTTGAATAATAATAATAAAAAAAGAACACTAAAATCCTTAGTTTTACAGAGACTTTGAAAAGAGTGTATTAGCGCATGGATTTGGAGATAATTATGGGTTGGCTATACCACACAACCAGAGATTAAGTAGATTATGGAGACAATAGTACACAGAGGAAGTAAATCAACTAAATCAAAGCTCCATTATACACAATAGGCCTGTATAAGCATATAAGCTTTTGTTATGACTTTCAGCAAAAAAAATAAACAAAGGTAAATAAATAAAACTGTATAGAAATTGTGGTATGGACATGTACATTTCCCTCTGCATATTCACTTTCCATTTTCTATGTCAGCCACACCACAATATGGCATTTTGACATTTAAAACATAATTTGCTCTGTTTGCCTCGAGACCTTGACAATTATAAACAGATGGAACAAAACCATGGATATCTGGCAAACCAAACCATATGTGTGTAAACTCCAGGCACTCACTTGCAACACAATCAGGTCATTAGCCATCACCTCCTGCTGTAGGCTCCTGATGGTCTCGGAGAAGGAGTCTATCCTCTCAGCTGTGACTGTGGCCTTCTCCTTAACCGCCTGGAGCCTTGCCTCCTCTTCCTTCCTCAGGGCCAGTAGGGCAGCTTTCTCCTCCTCAAACAGAAAGTGGTGAAGCCTCAGAAATTGGTCTTTGATCCTCTTCCCTATTGACTTCGTCTGAGTCTGGGAAGAGAGACAATGGCTTCGGTATTAAAGGTTGCTTACATAGCAATTAATCCATGTTAATGAAGATGGTGTAATTACCTTAATGTGCTCAAGGGTCATGTCTGCATTGGATCGGATTTTATTCAGGGCAGCTAGCTGGTCCTGAAGGGTTTTGAGAGCAGTCTTCAGCTCAGCCTGCCAACCAGATGAAATGATTTTTTTTTCTTTTAGCCAAGCCAAATTCCAGATATCTCTATTTAAAGACCTGCGCTTCACTGACAGATCAATCAGAATGATTCACAAAGCACATTGTTCGTTGGCTGATAAAAGAAACTACCCCTCTTTGCAACCTGGCTCAAACTCTATGTTCTAATTTTGGACATTTTATTACTTCAATTACAAAGATGATCATGATATATAGTGCACTCTGCAGGAAAACAAGACAGAAGTTTTTGAGCCGTAAAGCAACTGTCTTGAAAGGAATGCAGCCCCACACCTTTGCATAGTTGAGTTTCTCTCCAGTGGTGCTTTGCCAATATGCCCCATGATAATGTCAAAACAGACTTGATTAACAGCATTCTGCTAGCCTTGTGTTCCATATAAGGGTAGAAACAAAGCAGTCTTAACAGAAACAAAGGCAAGGCGTGCGCACCAAACTTTAAACAGAAGTTAAGCTATAGTACATTTCTATATCATTCATTTGCACTTGTGTGTGTGTGTGTGTGTGTGTGTTTGTGTGTGTGTGTGTGTGTCTTACCCTGCAGTCGATGGCAGCCTCCTCTAGCGGCAGACACTCGTGGCCCCTGTGTGTTTTGGACGTCTGGCACACCACACAAATGGGCAGCTGGTCGTCCTGGCAGAACAACTTGAGCTTCTCCCCATGCTGAGGGCAGAGCTGCCTGGCCCCGATGGCCTCCCTCCGGGCCCTGCCCTGCATGAAGGCCTCGCACAAGTTCCTCAGAGCCAGGTTGGTAGGAGGGCTTCGTCGGGACGACCGTCTGCGGCACACCGGGCAACATCGAGCGGCGGAGGTGTCCCAGCAGCGTTCCAGACACTCCCGACAGAAGCTGTGGCTGCACGCCAACAGGACGGGGTCCCTGAAGAAGTCGCAGCACACGGGGCATGAGAGATCCTCCTCTGGTAAGGACAGTTCAGTTGACATGACTTCTCTGATCCTATTCTGGACAGCTTTGAACACAGACGCTTGCTTCAGAGCTTGTGGAACAGCTGAGTGTGTGTAGCCGCCTGTCTCGCCGCTGAATTTACTACCATTGTCTAACAGAGGATGTCTTTTGTTTTGTTTTTTTCCCCCAAAATGACCCCTCCTCTAGTCTGCCTGCCAGTGCCTCAGCCTATGAAAGCAGCTACAAAGAACCCAGTATGACAACATTGTCAGCTGGTGGGGAGAAACAGGAAGACAAACCTGATTGGTGCTAATGGAGGTGTTTGGAGCCAGTTCTGTTTACAGTGAGACGCCCTGATATGTAATTATCAGCCTTACTTACTTATGCCTTTTTAGACTGAAAACAGTCATTTACAGTGAAAGAAAAATGCAGTATTGGATTTTCCCATGCTTTTACTGTGGAACTAAAGTAGGTTACCAGATAATTCAAATATATAGGTATAAATTAAGTAGCTGCAAGCACTGTCTTAAACTTTTTAAACTGGCAAAATGTTTGAAGAGTCATTGATTTCAAATGAAAATGACTGAGAAGTGTTGAGATGATTGTTTCCAAAGCATTTTGAGCAATGTTGCTCATGAGTTCTGGCGTTCGGGCACATTCCAGTTAATAATAATAGGCAAATGAACGTGATGACCCAATCAGTACACAGATCACTGGTTATGTGGTTGTCCTGCAACATTGCTCAAAAAGTTTTCCAATGTATCATTATCCTTATTGTTTGATATTTAACAAAAGTATCTTACAGTCAGACAGGTTTTTCAGTACTGTATCCTCACCAGACTGCTATAGCCTACTTACTTTTTTCCAACTGGAAGGGATGATTGATTTTCCTTCCTGAAGTGGAGCCTCACCCTGATCTAAAATTAGGTTTAACATGAACAATGCCCATTCAAAACACCAGGTTAAACCAAGGCCCTATGTGGCATTAGTCATTAGAAATATGAGTGGTCTTAGCCTGTGGAAAAAATGTCCAGACAGGAAAAGCACAGGTCAAAAGTGTAATGAACAGAGGAAATTGTAACAGGATGGATTTCAAGGATAAAAAGGCATAACGGTCACCCAAAATGGGCAAGGTAAAATCATTCATTCTGCTCTAGGTTAAGGTTAAGGTAATCTTTAAAGTTCCCTGAGGAGCAGTTACTTCCACAGCCAGCGGTGTAACCGAAAAGCAAACATACACCAAGAGAGAAATCAATACATTCAGCATTTAAAAGTAACAAATAATACCAAATGCAAGTTTAAATGTAAAATATATAAATGTAAATTAAATCATGATTGTTTGTTAAGAGGGAAATGGCAGTGAGGACAAATGATTTTTTAACCTCTGTCTCAGGCAGGTTAAACAGGCCTCACATGCTTGTCTTACTCAAGTGCTCTCACCACCCTCTG
>JASCQY010000001.1:18780477-18804543 GCA_030264315.1 Sardinella tawilis
GGGGGGGGGGGCGTGATGTCCCTACCACTTTTCAATACAAAACTACACCCTTGATTATGATATTAAATGTAATTAAATAATGTATAATGTAAATAATAACTGTCAATGCAACTATTACAAACAGTTCCTAGGAACACAGGGTGACCATATAGTTTGTTCAGAGTCTTTGTTGTGGACATGTATCCTTGGGCTTGATGCAGCATTTCAGGCAACAAATAACCTTTTGACTAGTACACACAGTTGTAGACACAACTGACTGATTCAAGGTTGACCACCTGCATTTCAAACTTTTTGTTCCTATGTCTCTCTCTCTTTCTATCTCTCTCTGGGCAGTCGGCCATGATGGATCTTGTAGATATTTTTGCCCCAGCCCCTGCAGAGCCTTCAAATGCCCACTCCTGGGATTTGGCATCTGGTGATGTCCACGCCACGCCTGCGGGCCCCCTCAGGGCCGACCCCTGGGACTCTCTGGGTAAGGCTGAGCTGGGATCCACTCCACTGCATGCCCTTCACCCACCCACACACACACACACACACACACACACACACACTCATTTTCATTCAGCTCAGCATCGACTCACTGAATCGCCATTTGCGCTTCTGTTTCTGCCCCACAAACAGTGCTCAGGGGAAGCTGTGTTTGTCGTTGATGACAGTCCGTTGCTAGGCAATGTGTTTATCTGGACACACAACCTGTATTTAATTTGGTGTCTACAAGGCACCGTCTTCTTCACTGTTGAGCTCAGGCAGAGTGCACTGCATACCCTTGTGGTTTAAGTTTCCTCATGCCCGTCCAAACTCTGTCCCAGCAGAGGCCAGCTCAAGAGGTGCGAGTGGCTCCTGGTTGGCGCCGTCAGCTTCCGCCAGTCGACCACAGCAGTCTTGGGATCACAGATCGAGCCCCGCTGATCCTTGGGATGCTCCCCAGAGTGGTCCGAGGTCCGGCCTCACTGGCCAGATGTGGTCGTCCCCTGCCCATAAAGGTACCAGTTTGGTTCCTCTAATGAGCAGCATGTACATGTGTCTTACTTTTTTTACTAATTAACTAAGATCAAGGTAGAACATAGTTAAAAAGAAACACTTTGTTTGCTTAACACAGAGTCAAAGTTTGTATCCCTCTCCCCAGAAAAAGATGGTCAAAGACTCTTAAGAGTATTAAAACTCTAAACACCCCCATGCAGTTTAGACATAGTAATAAATACTGCTTCATACAAAGGCCATTGCTTGACTTAATCAGCCCTCCAGACTATCAGATACTGCATGTATAGTAAGTAAGTAAAATGCTTAACTACTGTGTTTTAGAAAGACAGTTTTGGTCTTCTTGTACTTTTACTTTCATTACCTAAGTACATTTAGTTACCTCTCATACTTAAGTGCAGTTAATACAGGGCACTTAAGTTACTGCTTGAGTAGCAGCTAGTGGGTGCCTTCTGCCAAAGTAAATTTTTGGTGGAGTATCTGTCATTTTACTCAAGTTGGATTTTTGGGTATGTTACACAACAAGGCTTGTTTTCTACCCTTTTAAGGCTTGGATCCAGGTGCGCGAGGTGTGTTACTCTCAGATTGCCATCTGAAGTTGTTGTAACTTCAGGTGAAAACCTGCACAGGATGCCTTTTAAATATCTATGCTGGCATAGCCCAGGACCCCATTAAGTGCTACCCCCCACCCCCCCCCCCCTATCCACACACAGTTTTTCACCCCTGGGCTCATACCCCTCCCATCTGTAGTGGATCTGTTTTAGCCTACATAATGAGGCTCTGTGTTTTTCTGCAGGCTCCGCAGGAGTGGATCTTTTTACAGCTCCTGCAGAAAGCCAAAGGCCTCCCGGCATGCTCAAGCCCTCCTCCCCCCGCGCTGGCAGTCCCTCAGGTACGCTGCTCTTGTTCTCAGCAGCTATGTCAGCACCGGCCCTTTTAGTTACAGTTACAAGCTTGCAAACATGTTGGCCATTTTACACTGGATTTTACAGTAGACTGACCTTTTCTTGCATAAGGCTCATGGATGTGTGTGTGTGTGTGTTTTTTTTTCATTTCTGCTATCAGTTTGGTATCTCAGACAACAACAACATTTATGATTACTAAACTAGTAGAAGTTCCCATAATGACATAACAAGGCTTTGTCTGATTAACAGATGGAGACCTCTTTGATGAGGCCATGGACGGCGGTCAGGTGAGCATGAACGGACACGGCGGGGGCAGTCCCGAGCCCTTTGACATGTCTCGTCTGGGAGAGAGCCTGGCGGATCCAAAGCCCCGAGCGTGCCGCACACCCGAGGCGTTCCTGGGTCCGGCAGCTGCGTCTCTCGTCAACCTGGACTCTCTGATCCCCCCCAACCCCACCCCTAAGACCCTGAACCCATTCCTCACAGGTGAGGACAGAAAGAACTTTACAGGTAGGCTACATAACGATGAATAGGTTCATAAAAATACATTTCTGTAGGTTACTGTTCTATTGTATGTGTACTGTGCAACGTCAGTTTATTTTTTCCTCTTTCTCTGTTTTTGTTTTGTACTAGTGGTCCAAGTAGTGTTTGACACATTCTTCCCCACTTTTTTTCCAGGGCCAAGCACCCCAGCTCCCTCAAATCCATTCCAAAGTGAGCAACCGCGCCTCACCCTCAATGAAATGCGGCCCATCTCCACCTCCCCGGTGCCCCAGTCGGGCTCGCTGCCCTACAGTGCCTCTCTGCCCCTGCCCTCCAACCCACAGCCCTCCTCGCTGCCCTCCTCTCTCACCCAGCCCGCTGCTGCTGCCACCACCGCCGCCATCGGAGCTGCCACCGGCAGGCCCTTGGACCTGCCCGGCAACCTGCCCCAGCCACTGCTGCCCCTCTCCTCCACCATGCTCGGACCGCCTGGAGCAGACCAACAAAATCAGAACCCTTTCCTCTGAGACCTTCTCACAGTCACAGGAGAGTCGTTATAGGTTATGAGTTTTCCGGATGCTTAATTGGCCCTGTTGAGGGGGGTGGAGATGGGGGAGGGCGGGGGTTACAGATATAGTTTTTTTTTTTTTTTTTTTTTTTTTTCTAAATGTTGATAGACCTGTAGACTCAACTGGAACTAAAGTCAGCACTGACCGCTCTCTTGTTTAATAACCTTGAGTTTTATATGGGCTTAACTACCTTCACATCCTTTGCTATTACCTGGTATCACTTGTCAGCCTGTGTGCTTTGTGTTGGGCAGGCACAGCGGCCAAAGAGGGACGGGAGACAAAAATGAACACTACTCAGATGCACAAACATAAGAGTGAAGCGAAATGTCGGTTGTCGTTGGAGCGAACTCCTAATGAAGCCGTTTTCTTGCAAGATATTTTTAATACTTCCTTTGATGCCGCAAGAGCATTTACACACACACACTCTCTCTCTCTCTCACACACACATACTGCTTCAGCTGATTCACTGATGGCCCATGCACTGTGCTGTGCTGATCCAGTGCTGAATGTACACACACCACGTGTCTTTGCTTATTCCACTTTCCACACAGCCACACCCCTGCCCCACAGACTCGGTCAGAATGCTTCCGGATTGGCTGCACGCAGACTGGGCCATTTCTTCAGTTACACCCTAGGGATAACTACCGTCTGACAACGAAACGGAGAGGGAGAGGAGCCAAAAATCCCATTTAGATAATGAGCCCCCGCTAGCTGGATAAAAGCAACTTGGGTTATGCTGAAGAATGGCTAGAGGAGAGAGGCATATTGATTTGCGTGTGTGTGTGTGTGTGTGTGTGTGTTTGTGTGGGTGTGTGCTGCTGGGAGAAGAGGTGTGGGGAATTGACACAGTATGAACACTGACTTTTCAGGGAATGAAGCTACTGCAGAACCATCATGCTAACGGAATGTAAGAAAAGTGAGAATGTGTTGCTTTATGAAATATTGCTCTTGAAATATAAGGATGCAGTTAACAACTCAACTTGCAGCACTTGCAGTTCTTTATTCCGCAGTGTTTTTCTTTTCCTGCAATCGTCTTGACTCGACAGTGACAAGCTTTGAAATCATGTCCATCTTACGTTCCATTTTACATGCTTCTATCATACACGTTCTGCTGTTTACTTTGCTGGTTGGTTAAAACAGAACAGGATTTGTTTTAATCACAGACTTATGTTTTCTTTGAGACAAGATCCTCAAGTAGTAGACTATCTTTACTAAAGCAACTCGGTGTGGGAACTGCCTCTGCCACTCTTGCACTAGAAAAGATAAAACAAGTGAAACTGTCATAATTGACCCCACCAACATCATGTGTTTCCACTGAATAGTGCAAATCCCATTCCTGGGCGTCCTTGTGCAGTCTTTGGGCTTCCATTAGAGCAATGCTCCAGAGCAAAGAGTTTTTCAGATATCTTCAGGTCCCTGTTAGACTTTCTAACCAACTCAACACCTCCTTTAGTCCTTGGCCAGAGCGTGCGCTCACCTCCAGTGTGGTGATCGACTGAGGGGCGGTAGCAATGATGTCATCCATTCTGAAAAGAGACTTCATCTCCATCAGGGTCATAGTACAGGGGATATCCCTGAAAAGAGAGCACAGATAATAAATAAACTTGAATTGTGTGGCAGATGTGCCTTATAATCTTCTGTCCAGTTTAAACTGATCTTGAAAAGACCTCTGTGTCTAAAAGAAATGTGTCTGAAAGGCACCAGAAATGGGAATTTTACCTTTTGTTGAAGAGCACAAGTACTGAAGCACCATGAAGAGGTTCAGCTGAGAGGACGGACAACAACTGGATGCAGGAGGAGGCAATCTGGGTGATGTTGGCCGAATCCACCACAAACTGGAAACAGAAATATTGCGCAATAAGAAGGTGCCATATTTATGTATGCTATATGTAACAACCATGTGCAATAAAGGCAGATTTCTTTACTGTGTGCACAAACTGTTGTTACACTGTCTATTGATGTACTGAGAGCCACAAAAACAGGTAAGACAGTCTGACGCACGATAAGAGAGGAGCAGTCTGCGTAAAAGCTATGCCATATGGGGCCCATGCAGCCTCCCAACTCTCGCACGGTTATCCTCTTCTTTTTCAGGTTCAGGTCGGTGAGATTAGTCCCAACCTAGATTGGAACAGGGCATGGTTAGGTTACAGTTTCTACAGTAATTTGCAATCAGTTTATTTAAGGCGCCATTGTTGTGTGCGCTTTACTTAAGATGGGGCAATCATTTCAGACTGACAACTATGAAAAGGTAACCGCACTCTCCAACAGCAGACTACAAACCAACAACTTAATGTAAACGACGCTGAATTCGCACTTACAGTGGGAAGTGTTACTGGAGGTTCACCCAAATCAGCTGGCTGGTCCCGTTGTGTAAACTGTGGATAATGTTAAGGACCCAAATACTCCATACACATAACATTACAATTGATGCAACTAATCTGTAACCAGAGCAATTTCAGATGTAGTCAAAGGATATTTAGCAATCGTTTCATCAAAAGAGTTTTTCCAACACCAGTCGAACCGAGCAACAGACACATACTGCTTAGATATTTACATCATGTTACGAACAATATATTGACATAAATACTGCTCATTTCATGCGAATTAGCCTTTAAGCTTGCTAATGTTGTTGCCACGACGATGATGCATCTTATCTGGGAGGGTGCTTGGGTGCTTCGCCACCAATGCGGTTTCGCTGATAGCTTGAATCAAAAGCCATTCAAAGCTTCGCAATTCTATTGGTTACACGAGCCCTACTCGACCCGGAATCAAAATACTGGATAATAAAGTTTACGCCAGAGAACTCGGTTCACGCCATATGTGTCACAGTAACTGGATCTCTTCGGAGACAGTAAAGTCTTCACCCTGCCATTAGTTAATGTGACTTATAAACACAAAGACCACAATGGAAGCTCAATTGAAAAAGGAGCTGGGAACGTCTATATTGAAATCCACTGGTCACTCGGGGGGCGGATGCATCAGCGAGGGCCAGAGTTATGACACTGACAACGGAAGAGTCTTTGTGAAGATAAACCACAAAAGCGAGGTTGTCATCAGCTAACGTTAAGTCTAAAAGCATCTTTTGCTGTATGTTTTGCACGTTGTAGATTTCAGATTAAAACCGTGCTCTCATAGCCTACTGATAAGGTCCCTGGTTGTAGCCTACTACATCAAACCTAGTTTATACAGTTAATGCATCAAACACAGTGCAGCCAATGTGGATAATAACTTGCACATGATCGAATCCTGCTGACTAAACAAAATGACTAAGCATACTGGGCTGCTGGTAGCGTAGTAATAACGTTACATTTTCATTTTGGTGAAACTGTTCTTTATTAATCCCATATGCCATGGTATTGTTTGTCTAGCCTGTTTTGTGACACAGATTATTTTTCCCCTTCCATTCTTCTCTAGGCCAAACGGATGTTTGTTGGGGAGATGGCTAGCTTGGAGGCCATACTCAAAACAAACACTGTGAGAGTTCCTAAACCTGTGAAGGTCATTGATCTAGAGCGAGGGGGATCTGCCTTTGTCATGGAACATGTGGATATGAGAGGACTGAACAAGTAACGTTAAGCCACCATATCCTCCAAAACCATCACTACTGAATGATTGCAATATTCCTGGAGATACACCTTACCTTAGTTTCAGTGCATATATTTTTTATTCAAGATCAATAATTAACATGCCTTTATTATGTAATATTCATACTATAGTCATCAGATAATATTATTTTCCTCCTTTTCCTCCTTTCCTCCTTAGTATTTCGTCTGTAGGCTAAGTAAATGCTTGCCTCAGGTTGGGTCATGTCTGCTCTAGAAAAATCTACCTTGATGATGACATAATGAGTCTCTCACGTAGACCCAGTGTTTAGTCATGTAGTTTTTCCATCAGCCTCTTTAAAATGAATGCGCACCTATTGTGCAGCCATGTTTTGTGGCCCATTTAAAATTCCCCCAGTGGAATAAGTGTGACCTGACGTGTGCATATATATTTGGCTACTTACGCAGGTTCTCTACCCAGCTGGGGGAACATTTGGCCGACTTGCATCTTCATAACCAAAAACAGAGAGAGAAGCAAAGCAGAGAGGAGCAAACTATCGGTAATGTTCTGTGAGCTCAAATAGGTTGTAGGGAGCCACCTGCTGGACAGACTACGCTATTGCTACAATGCAACCATCTACAGTAGTTCACTTTACAACCGCCAGTTATTTATGGAAATGTTGAGTCATGTCTTGTAATTATTCAGTGCTTGTGCTTCTCCATGCAGGGAAAGGATCTGGCCAGTCTGAAGTGCCTGCCATTGATAAATTTGGGTTTCACGTTCCAACCTGCTGTGGATACCTTCCACAGGTCAGTTGCAGTAGTTGGATGACAAGTATAGCCTACTATTAGTTATTGAGACAAAATGTGGCAGAATTGTAGAACATTCTCCATATTTCACTTACGTCCTGGCTTGGGACAGATATCCAACCACTAGCTTAGTAATAGCACCAACACAAGGACCTATTACAACAACTTCTTTGTTTATCTCTTTCAGAATAATGACTGGCAAGACGACTGGGTGGCATTCTACGCACAGCAGAAGCTTGGTCAACAGCTTAGCTTAGTGGAAAAGAGCTACGGCGACAGAGAGGCCAGAGAGCTGTGGTCTGGCCTTCAGGTACAACAAAGACAAATCTGAGGCTATTAGTTGATTTCCGCCAATCAGTTCAACTCAATGCAGACTGTTTGACATGTTTTGTGGTCTCTTCTGTACAGCTGAAGATTTCGCAGCTGTTTGCTGATGTGACAGTTGTCCCAGCACTTTTGCATGGCGACCTGTGGGGGGGGAACATTGCTGAATGCTCTGACGGCCCAATCATCTTTGACCCTGCGTCCTTTTATGGCCACTCTGAATATGAGCTGGGCATTGCGGGCATGTTTGGCGGCTTCAATAAGTCTTTCTACTCTGCGTACCACAGCAAGATCCCCAAAACGCCTGGGTTTGAGAAACGTCAGCAACTCTATCAGCTCTTCCATTATTTAAACCACTGGAATCATTTTGGTGGAGGATACAGAGGTTCCTCCCTTCGCATCATGAAGGACCTGGTAAAGTAAACATTACCGCTACTAATACCAAAGGATGTGATGCTCCACCACCCCTGGCCCTATCTGCTTCATGACAAATTCCTACTGCAGTGGTTTTGCACTTTAACAATTTCACAACACACTAACATGATCCAACGATAATCCGTACAAGGAGGTGCCTGGTTAGTTCCGAAGACTGTTGCATGTAGAAATATGCCAGCAAAAACATCACAGTGGTACAACCATGGGCACAAGCTCACCAAATCATCAACCATCACTTAATTACACCCTTCTTGACACCTAATGTTGCCCAGTCAACAATGGTAGGGTGCATTTTTCCATGTTACTGGTACATAGTCCCATAAAATCACTTTCAATTACTTAAGATAAGTTAAGTAGGTGCAAAGAAGTTAATTGTGATGTGTGATATTTTGTATTTTTACTAACATTCCATTTGCTCTGATTGGAGGGGTTGATGATGAAAGTAGCCTACTGGATGGTTACAGTAATGTAAGTAGACACTTGTGTGTCATAAGGGTATTACACATGAATTACCTGTAATTTAGCATGACCTAGAAATAAGAATGAAGGCATTCCAATAGGTATTCCAAGATGAATACGGACATCAGATACATTGATTTTACATGATTTTGAACACTTAAGATTTCATTGCAATGAACAGACTAAACTTGTTAGCTAATGGCATATATTTAGGCATACACCAATAACTTGTCATGGCATGTCTAATGGAATGAATAAAATTTCCAGTGTTACCATTAATCCTAATAAAGTGTTCGGATTACATCTTGTCTTGTCATACATCTTATTACAGCACTAAGTGTGACTTGTTTTCGTGGTGTTATCTTGCTTCAGTAGAGGTTTCCTATATTTTATTTTCTAGTTTGAAGTTTAATGTTGTTCTCCGACATTATTTCAAGCCTCCTTAAAATCATATTCTCTTTTTCTTTTTTTATATTTCAAAATGCAATTCAGTGACGAGATCAAAGACAATTCAGCCATCAGATGTTAGTCTTGTCTTATCTGTGAGACGTTTAATTTGAAGGTTTTCTATGAACCGGAAGTTATTGACTGGTGTCTAAAATCCAAGCTCCGGAGCGCCGCATCATGATACGAACAACTGAAAAGTAGAGAGCTGTGGTAGTTCGTTATATATCCGTGCCTTCTAACATTTTGTGATCAGTTCAATTAATCTTAAATTGCTCGAGGGATTTATGCAGGGGGTTTGTTGTTTTCATGTTACATTCACCTGAGCACTGTGTGAGTGCGCTACTAGACATCTGACAGATGTGTCACACCCATACAGTTAGGGCAAAGTCCGGTTAGGGTATCTGTTTAGGTCGCTATCCACGAGAGCGAATAATTACAGCGACAGTGGATAAATTAATAGGTACTCTCTTACTCATCCCTGACAACTGAAAGTAGTTATATAAGTTAAGTTTCAAATTAATAGCATCCCCCAAAGCGCATACTGCAATGGCGTTGACAGACGCAGGATCTGGTAACGTTAATGGAGAGAATGAAGTTGGGGATTCCGACGTGATCGCAAAGACTTGTGTTCTTGATGGGTTCAGTGACAGTGCCGAGGTGCGGTCCTTAATTGCCAGTTTACCTGAAGTTCATGAAGATATTGCCAGAACTGAATGTGTAATGGAGAGATTCATAGGTGAGTTTATCTGTTCTGTGATTTCTTCATAACGTTTTAAATGAAAAGCAAGCATTCTTGTGTGCGAAATGAACGCAGCATTCCAGTATGTGCAAAAAGTCTAGGCCAATGTGCCTATTTGTGAGTTTTGTCATGTATAATTGACTGCTCTGTTGTGTTGTATGGTGATACAGTCATAATGGATGGATACCAAGAACAACCTCATCTTCTGGATCCACACCTGGGTATGTCAACCTGTCCCTTGTTTGCCACCGCCACCAATGTCACCTCACATAGTTCCTGGACAGGCATTGTTGTAGGCCTACTCAGAGCCCTGGGCCGCGTTTCCCAAAACGTTCTTAGTGCTAAGATGATCTTAACATATGCCATTTCCTATACCTTAAGATCATCTTCGCTCTAATGTTTTGGGAAACGCAGCCCAGGCTATATGGCTGTGGGCCAACTAATTTACTGATGTCATCCAATATCTCTGGCGTTGCTTATTCTCTTTTACATTGCTTATTGTCTGTCCACCCCAGAATGGATGGTGAACATGTTGCTAGAACATATCCGGTGTGAGAAGTCTACGCCTCTGTTGGTGCATCTTGGATTTAAATTTCTTTACATCATCTCCAAGGTAATTGCACCATTATCATTTGAGAATCCTGTAATATCTTCACTTCATTCTCTGTGATATTGACAAAATGTCATGTATTTTTATGATGTAAAATGATGCTAAGTAATTAAAGGAAGCCCTGCCTTGTTTGAGGTCACCAAGTGCTGTCAGTATGGAAAAAAGACAATATTGTACAAGACAGTCTGAATAGGTAACCATGGGGACAAGTTAAATCTGAAAATAACTTACCCCCTTTGGTTAGCTCCTGGATCGCTGGACGGATTAAAGTTCTCCTTTAAATGATTCAATGTCTGCTCATGTTCTGGGCCTTTTTGTTTAGTTAATGTGACTCTCTGGAAATACTTTAATAACTTAACCTTTGTTATTTTTCTTGTTCAGGTCAGGGGCTACAAGGTCTTCATGCAGCTCTTACCACATGAGGTATCAGATGTTCAGCCTGTCTTGGATTTGCTATCTAGACAAGATCCCAAAGACACTGAGGTGAGTGGAGATGCTTGTAACCTCATGCACATATTTCCCACTAGCATCCTTTTTTATGTCTGCACCACACTTACATTTATTAATTTCCCACTAGCATCCTTTTTTATGTCTGCACCACACTTACATTTATTAATTTCCCACTAGCATCCTTTTTTATGTCTGCACCACACTTACATTTATTAATTTCACTGACACTTTTGTGACCTACAACCAACAGATAGGGCTTTGCTTACGGTGAGGATTGAGGAATAGCAAGTTAGATGTACAGTAAGTGTTCTATAGGCTTACCTTTAAGACATTGTTGAAGACAGAGGGATACCCCTGGTCTGGTGGCAAGTGATACAGTAGTTTGTTCTGGTATGAGGAAACTACAAATTAAAATAGTCTCGCTTGCTGTGTGTGTATGGTGGGCAGTGCCAAAAGGATGCTCCTTAGAGGATCACACAGCTGAGGGTTTCGGTGTCAATCACTCATTTGCATCCTGGGCAATACAGAAAATGGGCTTAAAGTGTAAAATACAGAACTATACCTTTAAGGCTGAAAGTATTTATATGGATGAATGGAGATTTGGAAATCATTTTGTAGCCGAGAAGTGTTTATGCATTGTATACATTATTCTGTGTATTACAGCTGAGTTTTTATTCCCATTTGGTTTGCACCCTCTTTCACAGACCTGGGAGACCCGCTACATGCTTCTTCTGTGGCTCTCCATGACCTGTCTCATTCCCTTTGACCTTTCTCGTCTGGATGGGCATCTGAACTCTGACCCCGCACAGGTCAGAGAGCCCATCATGGACCGCATCCTTGCTGTTGCCAAGGTAATGTAGCTGTCTCTGGGGGAACTCTCATCATTCTTCTCTACTGTATATTCAGTGTGTTTCACATGTTGATCTCAATTTTGTTTGAATAAAATATTTGAATGTTATATGTGCTTTACAGTCTTACCTAACAGTCAGCGACAAATCCAGGGATGCTGCGTCAGTGCTGGTGTCAAAGTAAGTGCGTTGCATCCTCAGATCCGTCTCTGACATTACAGTTCTTTGCAATCCTTTGAAGGCAAATCGCTCATGTTGTGCATTTCGACTCACAGCAGGGGGCACTCTTGTCTTTTGGTTGTCTGAAGGCCTGTAATTCCTATGAGGCAACTCACAGTACGTGTCCACTCACTGATTCGTTTTGAATAATGTAGGTTTGTGACGCGGCCTGATGTGAAGCAGAAAAGGCTGGGAGATTTCCTTGACTGGAGCCTCCAAGCCATTTCCCAGGCCAGTGACCTCACCATGGAGGGTACCATTATTCTGGATGGTGCTCTGCAGTCTCTGGTAAACACCCTCTCCTGTGAACTTTGAACAAACCTTTTTCTAGTACTTGTTTCACTACAGTTTCTGTAGCAGACATGATAAACAACAGGTACTGCTACGCCATAGGATGGGTAGAAATGCAATGCATATCATTTAGTAGCCCCAAGGGTTACAGGTGTTTTAGCAGCAGTAAGTAACAGCAAGTTTAAGATGTAGTATGTATGCTATGTGTGCTGTTCTTTCAGATAGCCTTTTTGCAATTAGTTTGGATAGCATGTAGTCAAATAAAGATTGAATAAACTCAAGTGTTACTCACTCACTCACTGCACTGTGCAGTTCTGGTTTGAGGTTAGGAACATTGACTGTATATACATAAGGTGTAAGGTTAGGAAACCACCACAAAATAAAAGAAAACTTTTACAGCATGGCTGACTCACTGTATTGCCATCAAACACCAATTAGCATGTCCCAGCAGTGCCAGTAAGGCTCTAGAAAGTGGTTGGAAGGTTTTGTGTGCCATTTAAACAGCTAGTCCACTAACTTAAAGGAGAGGTTCGGTTTTTAACACGTAAGACCTTGTTTTACAGATCGTTTCTGACGAAATACAATCGTTAAAATGTTATTTTTGAAACATGCTTCTGTTAGGAGAATTTTTGGTTTTAGCTGAAGTCTTCAGAATGGCAGCAATGTGCACTTCCCAAATTCCTCCTAAAACGCATTAAACATTCGTTTGTAAAGACGTTAAACACACCGTGGGGTTAGTAATGTTCACGGATGCTCTGACACAAATCATCACGAACTGTGACTTCCTTCATTACTTTTACAGCTACTAAATTCTTAGGCGGATGGATATGGGTGTGAAAAAAGGTCCACAAATGAGAATAAATGGTCAAAAACCTATTGGAAACCATGCAGTTTACAGCAATATTTATATCAGCACATCAGTGAACATTAATGAACACTTGGTACGTTTCACGTCTTTACAAATGCATGTTTAATGCGTTTAAGGAGCGATTCAGAGTGTTGTTTTAGTGTCAGTAAATGTTATATACAGCCTGTTGCTTTTAACAGAATTCCTTTTCACAAGAATCCACTCCCAGTTTTGTCATTTTCAGTCAAATGATCATCTTAGTCAGGGTTGGACTTGTTATGATACACCTGGTTGTATTTTTAAGGATTATTGGCTTCTCATGTTTTAAAAACTCGCTTTACATGTTTAGAATGCCCAGGAGCACTTGATGCATCTTTTGTTAATCACTTTTGGTGCTCGCAGCCTTTGAAACTGGCTCTGTGCGTTGATAGAAGGCCCCAGGTTCTGTAATGGCGTTCAGCTCAAAGATCTACATATTATTAAATGTCATGAGTTTTTTTTTTTTTTTTTTTTAAAGGTCATGTTTTTTTTTTCAAGGAATTTAAGATGTCCTTTATTGTAATTCAGAGCAAACATTTGATGTTCAAGATAGGTGCTATCTGCACAGCCTTACACTAATAGTTTGATAGGATCTCATCAATGCGATCTGAAAACATTTGCTGTTGCTGCCAGGTACTCTAGGGTTAGGTTGAGAAAATGGAGAAGACAGGCAGTTTTACAAAATCTCAGTCTCAGTCAGTCTCCATGTTTTTTTTTTTTTTTCTAGGCCCAGTTATTCAAACATGGAAAGAGAGATGACTTCCTCCAGTATGGTTAGTACCTTTTCCTACTCCTCTCTTTCCCTACTTAAAGCTAACATACTGTAGAATGGATGAATGGGGTGTGCTTTCTGACGTTAGGCCGCGGACACACCAAAGATAGATATTTCAGCATGAGGCGTATATTTTCTGTTGTTTCTTATTGGAAGTGAGCAGATTCTGCGGCGATTATCTGCACAAGGCAGAAAGCAGATTTTCCGCCTGTCTGCCCCGAGCAGAACGAGTAGAAAAAAGTTCTACTCAAGGCGGAGAAATGAAAAAAATCCGCCTCGTGTCACAAGCCTGATAACTGTCAACAATGGAATGTACATGCCGGACTTTTAAAAAATCGGCGTTCTGTCTGTTCACGAACTAAAAATCAGCTGGAGGCGCAACGCAGATTGTAAACGGAAATCTACTTTTGGTGTGTTCGCGGCCTTACTATAAAATAGAATGTATTCAATTTTGATTAAAGTAAGCCTAAATGCAATTGCAACCTTTATCCTTTGGCTAAATGGCGCCCTTTGGCAACCAATGCAAACTATAATTAATATGAAGGGCGTCTTTCAAAATTTTCCAAGTTCAAGACATATGAAGGATGGCACGATCGTGTTTCATGTCAGTTGTGTGACCATGCTCTTCCAAGTCTTCTAATTCAGCAGCCAAAGCCAAAGTAAAAATTCTGTCTCGTCTCACAGAAATGGCAAATGTGTCCAGGGTTGCTTTGGGTGGCAGTGTCACAGTATAATAAAGCCCTGCTCCTTGTCTGCTCTCAGCTCAGACAGTCCTCCAGTGCCTGGACCAGCGGCACCTGGCAGAGAGCAACCAGGCCATGCTGAGGAAGCTGGGTGTGAAGCTGGTGCAGAGGCTGGGCCTGACCTTCCTCAAGCCCCGTGTGGCTAAATGGAGGTGAGCCGATGCTGCTCATAGCATTTCTCTTTTGGTATTCTTGCCTTGAGACAATGCTTTGTAAAAGGCGCTGTACAAATAAAATTGAATTGAAAATTGAATTGACTATTGTGACTATTGTGACTGATTGTTTGATTCTCCTCAGGTATCAACGAGGCAGTCGTTCTCTAGCACATAATCTGTCCCAGTCCGTCTCCTCCAAACCAATGGTAACTTCTTCCCCAGACCTGGACTCATCCCAGGATGAGGACTACGACATTCCTGAAGAGGTGGAGAATGTCATTGGTGAATGTCGACCTCTTATTTCCTATCAGTCAGATGGCTTTACATAAGTGGTATTCAGTGGCACAGAGTAGCACTTTACTTCTGTTATGTAATTTTAACCAAACGGTTTCAACAAAGCAGTTTTTCCATTTGCTTTCAGAGCAACTCCTCGTTGGGCTTAAGGACAAGGAAACCATTGTTCGCTGGTCTGCTGCCAAAGGGTACAGAAATCTAACATGTCTGTGATTTGTCATAATCACTCAAGCGTAATCAGTAAAGCTAACTGAGATTCTGTTCTTCAGAATTGGAAGAGTAACAGGCAGACTGCCAAAAGAGTTAGCCGACGAAGTTGTCGGGTCAGTGCTGGACTGTTTCAGGTGAGAGATTTTCTGCCACATTAGTCGGTAGTGTTGTTTTTGTTGTGTTCCTTTCTCAGTGGCATGCATGGCATAGAGACTTTAAGTCGTAGATCACCTTGCAGGTTACTCAAATGTGGTGCGTTTGTCTCAGTTTCCAGGAAACAGATAACGCGTGGCACGGCGGCTGTCTCGCTCTGGCAGAACTGGGCAGGAGAGGGCTGCTGCTGCCCTCTCGTCTGCCCGATGGTGCGTATACCAACCTTCATACTCTTCCACTGCTCACTGGAAGATTAGTTAAAATATCAAGGAATCAAGGAAGTTTATAAAATAAATATTGCATTTCATGCATTTCATAAAGTATGTAGTAGGATATTGCATGTTATTGCTATTACTATATTGTATTATTGTTGATACCATCTTCTGTTCAGAGTCTCCTTTTGTTTTGTTTGTTCATGGGTTCATTAGAATAGAAATGAATCATCGAACACAGTTTATTTGAAATATTTTCTTATTAAAGCAAAGACATTTTAAAGTAGCATTAAACACACCACATGCTGTACCATCACCTGGTCAATATACACACTGGTTTGGTCTCTTATAAAATACATTATCTAAAAACATAGGAAAACACTATGATAAAGAATTACTATAAAGAATTAGATCGGCATTGTCAGTTGATTGTTCAATTTGTGTTGAATATATACATTCCAGTACAATACATATACAATATAAGAAGCTCTCCGAGTTTGTTCAATTAGCTGCAGCGATGCCTTTTCTTGGGAACATGGCTTGGCTGTTTGGCAACCATCTTTTTGCCAGTCCTTTTTGGAGCTTCGCTCTTGCTCTCCCCCGTGGCTTTGTCTTGGGCCTGATTGGTTCTCTTAACACTGAGCCTGGTTTTAGCTGTGCAGGAGGGCTCGTCTGTTGGCTCTGTAGCTGGCTGAGTTGGACAGACTGGACCTTCGCTGCTCCTGTGGGCTCCTGTGCTGCCCTTCAGACTTTTGGAACTGGAACAAGCCAGTTGGCAGAGGGCAAAGGCTGCCGTCTGTCTCTGGTCGCTGTGTTCCTTGTCAGAATGATGACGCTGAGTTTTCGATCCGGAGGTGGAGGTGGGCGAGGGCAGGAGAGAAGCATGAGCTGCTGGAGAGTGTGTTTTTGTGGCATTGGGAGCAGGGCTGCTGGGTCGAGTTTTGATGCAGAGGTTCAGAGGCATTTCATTCTGAGTATTCTCAGCAGTATGAGTGCCCTCACTTTGGCTGTGTTTGACCTGATCTCTATTTGAGAGGTCAAGAGGAACCTGGTCTTGATTCATTTCATCGTCAGCCTCTTGATCACTCTGTGAACCACTGCAGACCTTACTGGCTTTTGCTTGTGTCCTGTGGAAATGAAATAAGTTGAGGTTAGGTTGGTTATTTTTAGTTGTGTCTCATTTTTAAAAAGACACAACTCATACAAGCTCATGCAATTTGACCTCCCTAGATGACTCAGTAGGTTTTAATTAAACACTGTGAGATCAAACTGGAGTCTTAATTAATAGCTTTCTCTGTCCAATGACGCCACTTACCCCTCTTGCCGCTGCAGTATTCTCTGCTTGAGTGAAATGTGCGGTGGATTTGGTATGGATGTGAGCGGCCTGGCAGCTGGACTGGCATTTCGCCTCAGCTGCTGCGATGATAAGTTTGGTTGGGCATTGTGCTGCTCCTCTGCCGACGACTCCGCCTGGCTGTGTACGCCGTTGTTGGGCCGATCCGGAGAGCCGGAGGCTGCGCAGCCCGTTCTGGGGCTCTGCCTCGTAGCCTTGTCCTGCTGCCCCTGGCTGGTCTGCCCTTCATCACGCTTGGTTGCAAACGGGTCGTTTGGAGGACTGGGAGGAATGTAGCTCCTGTAATCTCTGAATTCGTAGCCATGGCCATACATCTCCAGCGGAATGTAGCGTGGCGTCTGCAATGAAGCCGAGAGCTCGGCGGATTGGTAGAGGCTGTACTGCAGAGGGGATGTGTGGTATATGGGCTGACTGTATCTGTAGTGGTAGTGCTGCAGGATGGCTTGGTTGGACGGATCCAAGGAGTGGAAGGCGGACAACCGGGGGTCAATAACATCAGGGCGGTAAGAAGGTGCGCTGGTACCGCTGGGTAAAGGATGGTTACCTGGGAGTAAATAAGGCTGGTAGAGGGAGTGCGGAGGGCGGTCTTGAAGCACGTAAGGAGGGTAGTCTTGGATCAGGTGATGGAGGAGAGGTTTCACTGTTGGCGGAGTCTGAGCCCAAGGAATTGAGGAGTGGACAAATGGGGAGGCGGTAGCAGGCGGCTGGTCGGCCTTGATGGAAGCATGGACATCTTTCTTCTCTCTCAGTGGGGTCACTGGGGAGAAGGCAGAGGAGCTTATGTGGGTAGCTTTGTCATCCTTCTTTTCAGCTAGAGGCCTCTCGACAGGAACTCTGAAATCTTCTGGAAGCTCAACTTTGGGTAATTCCTCAGGTTTCCTCTCATCCTTTTCGCCATTATCCTCCTTAGGCTTCATATCTGGTTCGTCATCCTGAAGCTTTGCCCCTTTGACATTGCACTCTGGGGTCTTTTCCACTGGGGAGCTCAGGGGTGTCTCTTTCGGGGGGCACTGCTGTAGGACTTTTGCCAACTTGCCTGTGTGCTCTGCCCGCTGTGACACCAAAGACATGGAGTTCTTGCACAGGTTGTATTTCATGTGGTTGAAGAGATGGGACTTGACGTTGCAGGTGAACGGACACTGGAAGCACTGGTACTTGAAGGGTTTTCCCGGAGGCCGGGGAATATAGTGAGGTTTCTTGGGCTTGCGTTCGTGTTGTCGGCTGTCCATTTTGGGACTATCTTTCTCTGGTTTCGAGGTACCTGCCTGTAGTAAAACAGAATACCATAAAATCAGTGGACGGTTGGATGCAATTTTAAAATTGTAACAATTTGTGGCCCTGATGTATCATCTTCTGCTATTTTCTTTTGTTATAAAGGTTGAATTTTATAACTGTTCCATAATCCGAAGGCTGTTAATAAAGCATCTGTGCATATGTGCATCTTCACTGCCAGCACAACCCAAGGCTAAACTCCGTCAGTAATCATTGCCTTTGGCGCTGTTTAGGCTTTCACTAACATGCAAAACAGGTGTGTCTTTGCACAGGCCTCCTAAGGCCCACCTCTCACCACGGTTGGCTGGCGGCTCCTGTGAACCCGCATGGCGACTTGTGGCACCAGCCGAGTGACTGGCAGCGCTAGGCTGCTTCAGCCCAGGCAAGCGAGTGAAGGAGACACAGTCAGAGAGGGCCTGTGGAGGCTTGCTCTCCTGACTGAAACCTACACAGTCAGCGTGGGAACCATCAGACACCTGTTTCCCCATGACTCCACCTGTATGCTTCCCTCTGCACACTCACTGCTCTGTGCATGATGATCTCACCTCTCTGGGACAGAGAAAGTCCATCTAGACTCAACATATTTTAAGGATGCTTTGACTAGTAGGGGAGTCTAATTGTTCCAAGAAAGATGAGAGAAAATTGTTTTCGTTGTATTCAACTAAAAGAACTTGTCTGTAAAAGGGTTACTGAGTTTGACCTGATGGGAATTGGAATCTACCAGTTGGAGGTCACACAAGGCAAGTAGGCAATCACTGATAAGTAGTCTTTGGAGTAGCCTGAAGAGGAAGTTAGACGATTGCTTTCAAAAAAGGATTGTCTCCCCAGGCCATGCCCTGTGAGACTCTCACAGCGTCCCTGCCTGGAGGAACCTGCTCGTCACCTGCTGTCGCAAGAAGTTGCCACTCAAGTTTTCTCTAGGAAGCCACTCCTTTTTTACTCAAGAAAATTCTCAAGAATAAGTTTGTTACGTTTTAAGCTTATTTTTCATCTCAAGTTCATACTTGGTTTACATGGACTGTATTTGTTAAATTGCCTACAGTATGTGGCTCTAAGACATTAAGATCATTACGAACAAAAGTAACATGTGCATGGTGTTTCTTTTCTGTTCTAATTTGATTACATTAATTCAGATTAATTTCTGATCTAATTACATTGGGTTAGAGGTATCACATAGCTATCTTCCCAAAGCATAGCAAAGAAATCTAGAGATGAAATCTTATAAGTGCTGACTTGATGAGACAGCAAGTTGAGTGGATCACGGGTAACAGGTGCGATAGTGACTATACAGTTTTCCATTTTTCTCAGATCAGCTGAGCTTGACTTTGACAATTACCTTTACTGGTTTGGTCATAATTCAACATTAGCAAATTAAAAGGGGATACAATAGGAAACAGTAATAGCAAGTCTTTGTTGTGTGTATGACGACGAGACTAGACTAACCTGACTTACCGCCAACTCAGTAGATGCCGTTTCCAGTAGCATAGTTTGGCTGGGGAGTAGAGAAGCTCCTGGCCCTGGTCCTGGAGCAGAGTTGGTTTGTTGTGAAGGATGCTCTTCACCCGGGTTCTTGCAGATGATCAGCTCGGAGTGATGGCCAGGTTCTCTGAGACCTCTGATGCGAGTGTGGGGTGTGTGTATGTGTGTATGTGTGTCTCTCTCTCTCTCTCTCTCTCTCTCTCTCTCTGAGCTGCTGGCTTTGGTTAGGGTGTGGCTTATTCCCGTGCAGTCGAGCCCTGGGGCGGCATTGATGCACCTGATATTAGTCAGGCCTCAAGCTACCCTTGACGTGCTCACAGAACGCACAGCCCTTCCTAGGGGCCTTCTAGCCCTCAACTGCTCTGCAGGACTGCACTGCTCAGCCCAGCACACCAAATACTGTGTGAGATTTGCACGATTTCATGAGTGGGTTTGCCCTTTGATGGAGGAGTGCTAAACAGACCAATATGTGGATGGGGGGGTGGTGTGTGTGTGTGTGTGTGTGGGGGGGGGGGGGGGGGTGTCAAGGATTGGTAGCTGGGCTGTCATGTTTTGCAAGGGTTGGTGTTTTTACCTTATTATAAATTTGCATAGAAGCTATATATGCATATCTGACACTTAAATCTAGCGGAAGCACGATGAGAGAAAGAGGGCAACACATTGCAGAACTCGTACTGCAGAACTATATATTTTATGGAAACTTGTGCAATTTGTGTATGCGACTAAATGTCACACAATGGGTATCTGTAATTATCATGTACTATTTGGACTGATTGTAAATGTCAGACAGTAAATTTGAATATACAGTACTAAAGAAATTGCTGACATTTTGAGGATTATACTAAACCTCTGTGTAGTAGTAACACTGAACCATTCTCTGTGAATGAAAATCAGTCCTCTGGAAAAATTATAGTCCATGTATGATATATTAATATGGCTCATTTAAAAAAAAAATTGATGCATTCCTTTCATCTAATTAGAACACAAGGATTTATAATGTATGAAGGGAATAAACGACATAATTTTAGATTGACAATTGACACACACTCACACACACACATACACACCATTGTTATCGCTCTTACATGTAGCTCGATTGCAAGACATTACAGTTAGTTTCAGATTTTCAAATTATGAAATTAGAATTCCTCAATTATAAAATCCTCATGTGTTGTCCTCTTAGCAATCAGAAAGGGTTAATCATGCAATCTGTTTGTCTGTCTGTCTGTCTGTCTGTAGTGGTGCCACTGATCCTAAAGGCTCTGACATATGATGAGAAGAGAGGGGCCTGTAGTGTGGGTTCCAACGTGCGGGACGCTGCTTGCTATGTGTGCTGGGCCTTTGCTCGAGCCTACGAACCCACTGAGCTCAAGCCCTTTGTCAACCAGATAGCAAGGTAAGACTCCCAGTTAAACATTTTAGTCATGTTCTTTTTGACAGTTGACCGCTCAATTACTGTCTTTAAAGCACAATAACAACTAGCTTTTAGACAGGATTTCCTGTCATATCACGTTCTACCGCATTTGAACACTGTGAGTGAACGTAACGCTGCATTTCAGATGACCCAAAACCGAGTGTAACCAAGTTAGACTCACAAATAGCAGCTTCAATCCTGTGATTAGCATTGGACACTTTACTTTGTGGCTGTGCAACCACCTCGAGCATACATAACATTTTAATATGCAAATACTTTGTTGTTATCCCTTACATACTATTGAACTTCACAAGATCTGCGTTGTGCCCCAGCCCCTAGGCTGCTCTAATTCCATCCTCATCTGATCTAATGTGTTCTGGTCTATGTTATGTATGACTACTTCAGTTAATGCAAGAGGGAAAGATTGGTGGTGGCCCTATGTGGCCTTATCTCAATAATATTAATTTAACCTATTTGATCCAATTTCAGAAGAAATTAGAATTTGAATCACTTTCATGTACTTAAAATAATTATTGAAATACATGGATATGTAACAAAATTACAACTGTGAGGTTTTTTTTTTTTTTTTTTTCACGCCAGGCTATTCTTGGCAACTCTTCAAAATGAATAGTCAAACAGACCGTCAGTACAAGCACTAACATTATTCCTGATATCTAATCTTAAATCATCACAAAGCTCTCAGTTGGAGACAAGCTAAAAAAACACGCCACTTGGGTGGGTCTGTTGACTCAAGTGGTACCATTCTGACGGTGTCTTGTACATGTAGATCTGCACCATGGAATGAATCTCTGTATCAAGTGTAGCCCAAATCCACCGCCCTCGCATGACAGGGTCCTCTCTCATGTGAACTGTAGTTTTGTTTTCTTCAGTGGGGCTTGCCGTCACCGTACCCCATTGATCAAACAGCTATTGCCACACTGCACCACAATGGCTCATGGCAAAATTAGTTACAGTATGTTGATGCTACTTTAATATTAAGTGTCACAAAACTACACTTTTGTTTTGTTGTTGTATTAAACTACTTGAACTAGCTTTTATGGGTGGAGTAGTAAGTAAAGAGTGAGTTAAGAGCAGTAAAGCAGGTGTGCTTTGGCTTGGATTAAAAGACTCGTCCGAGACTCAATGTCGTGATTCATTAACCTTCAAACAGGTTTTGAAGCTTTTGGGTGTATCTGCTCGAGGCTACATGCTGCATTTATTATGTCTGCGTTTGATTTACCATTAAAAATAGTTTGCATGGTCAGACTATGAACACCATCTGCAAACTATGTCAGTTGAAATAAATTACAGTGTTTAGAAAAAGTGGCCTGACCTACAGTAACTCAACCTAACAAAACACAATGCAATCCAAATAAATTACTTTTGCCACTGTTAATCCTGACTACTGGTCTTAGTCACATATTTCCCCAAAGTGTAATTTGTGTAAACTGTAGTGTAAATGTATTTTTTTCACTGATGAATGACTTATGACTTGATTAATGGTTTCCTGTCCTTTTATTCCTAAATGTTTGGTAGAACCGGTTCTCTGGCCTGTGCCGTTTGAGCGTTTTGCCGAGTGGTTGTGCCTGGGCTGTGCACAGATGTGCAGTGATGGGAACCGACTGCCGTCAGCCTCTGCCTCTCACTCTCACTGTGGTAGGCGGAGCCAAGGCCCCAGTGATGTGCCGCGCCTTGGGGCGAGACATGAGGGGCCCAACCGTCAAGAGTGTGTGTAGCGGCGTGGAGCCTTGAGTAGCCAGCGGCGGCTAGGCTAGGCTACGCTACGCTAGGTGGTGCGGCAGGTGGCGTGTTCAAGCTTGCAGCTGTGTGACAGTGCATTTTGACTCCAGACTGCAGAGTCAGTTATACAGATTTGATTAAAGCCACCACCCCTCCTCCCATCATCACCCTCTACGCCCCTAACTAATGCTCCGCCAGGTTTCGCCTGCGATGTCACCAGTTTCGATTGCCGTTTTGGCAGTGAAAGGCTTGGACGTGCTCAGTCCTGTCGCTGTTTCAATAGCACCTTGCAGCTCTCTCAGCAGAGTGATTCGCTACCTGTCTCTGCCTGGAGGTGCTGCATGACGAAATAGACACTTGTGTGCGCACACGGACAGTAAGCGCACGGTCACATCATCTCCGTACTGTGCAGATGCCCGTTTTAGAAGGCAGAAGCGTTACTAGCAGTTTGTAACCAAACTAGTCCTGTGCGTCTGATCCACTCTGGTCCAATGCACACTGAAACCCCCCATGGACTTTATCTGATACCTGGGTGCAGTGCTGTATTGAGCCACAGCAACACAACTGTGACTGCATCGATGCCAGTTTCAGATAAGCATCATTGGCTATCCGTTTTTTTGTTGTTGTTTTTTTTTTTTTTGGTCTTGTTTTCTTTTTCGTTCCTTGGGGGCCCGCCGAAACTAACAGCGCTCTGTTGAGACCCGTAGGGTGGTGAAACGCCACGGACTATCCTGGGCGGGTGGCTGCCATGGTGGTGGGAATGCCTCACAGGCACGTTCTCACACAGATGCGTGCACACACACACACACACACACACACACTCTCTCTCACACACACACACTCACACACTCACACACTCTCAATCACACACACACACACACACACACACACACAGTAGCGCACCATCCTCAACCAGAGTAGATGAGGCGCATCTGATGATGATGATGATGTTGATGAAAGAAGTGGCTTGGAGTGGGTAGCGTGAGAATTGCTATCATTACATCACCCCTTATTTCTCAGAAGGGATGCAGGACAATGTCCAAAAATCTCTTTTCAAACGAGCCCCTTCAGGTTTGTCTGGTGTGTGTGTGTGTGTGTTTGTGTATGGGAGAGGAGTTGAAACTACTAGTTAGCAATTGTATTTTCATTCTGCCCAGTTTCCCTCTGCAGTATTTTTTATAAGGGCAAGGCAAGGTAAGGCAAGGCAGTTTTATTTATATAGCGCATTTCATACACAGAGGCAGTTCAATGTGCTTAACAAGTAAAAATGCAG
>JASCQY010000001.1:18858623-18867416 GCA_030264315.1 Sardinella tawilis
TCTGCACCAGCGATTTCGGTAAGTTTAGACGCAGTCTATACACACACACACACACACACTCAACTGATGGTTTATTGGTACATGTAGCTTAAAAAGTCAGGTGGTGGGACAAACTAGCCTGTTGATCTCTTCTCGTCTCTTCCTCCTCTTCCTGGGTTGTTTTATCAGTATGACTCGCGCTCATAAGTTGTCACGGTTACGCCAAAATATAACACAAAATAGACAACTACAAAATATTAACACAGGACATGAAAGTGAAACTCCTCGTAATCTCTCTCCTTCCTTCCTTCTCAGTGGCTGAGGGCAGCATCGTGAACGTGGAGAAGGAAGAGGAGCAGTCCTCACTCACCGTGTCTCTGAGCCGACTGCACCGGCAGAAGACGCAGGTGTTCGTGTCGGGTGGCGGCCGGGCCAAGCGCTGGACGGGCCGCGTGAAGATTCCGCCGCAGTGCAACGTGAAGCCCGGCGAGGGCGACTTCCTCTTCATGGGCACGGTGCGCTTCGGTGAGGCGTGGCTTGGCTGCGCACCGCGCTACAAGGACTTCCTGACAGCGTACCGAGAGGCGCAGAGACTGGGGACCAACCCGTGCCACGTGGACACGGACTGAGACACACCGGACACCCTACCGCACATCAGCCTCCTCTACCCCGATACTCCCCACACGCACACACACATACACACACGCACACTCAGAGGTGTGAGCGGGGGTTGCTGGAAGAGCAAGGCTGTGGGGAGAACCCCTCTCCCCCCTCCCCAAATGGCCCACAAAGCCTCTTCCACTCCAGGGCGCTGAGGACCGGGCAGAGTGTGAGGGGAGAGACACTCATGCGTCTCAGTAGCCTCCTCACCTATTGGCTGAAGGCTACCGGAAGCACGAAACAGGCCATGGCCTTTAAATAGGAGAGATGTTGGACTTCTTGCATAGCTATCTGCTGTGGACCGTGGAAATGTCTTTTTAAAAGAAGTAAAGTGGAAACAGCCATTCTCTCATTGGTAGCACCACCACTGCTATGCGAGATGAGAATGTAGCATACTCTGTAAAAAGTGTAAAAAAAAAAAAAGAAGATAAAATGTGAAAGGGCATGGTGAATTGTAAAAATCATTATGCTTTGTAAAAAGTCTGTACAGTTTTATTTTTTTTCTGATTGTTACTTTTGACAGATGTATTGCCTTCTGGATTTTTTTTTATTTTTTTAAAGACCAGAAAAAAAGTTGTAAGGTGCAATTTCAGTCTGTATGATTTCTTCAGGCTGTTATTTCCTTGTGACTGTTACCTTCCCAAGATTAAAAAGAAAAATTTTGTGGAAGTGTGTGTGCCTGTTGTCATTATCACCCCAGAAATCACCACAGCATGAGTCGACATGAAGTGTAAAAATGCCCCCCCACGCCCTTTTTTTTTTTTTTTTGCAATATCCTCTCAAAACTACGCATTTCCTTTATAGGCCAGTGACTGATAGCCTAACTGATGTGGCTTTTGAGCTGAGATGACCATGTTCTGTGTGAAAAGACTGATTGATAGCTGACTTCTTTTTTTCCTTCTTTTTGGAGGCTTGCACACTGATGAACATGCAGAATTAGCCACGGCTCCATGATTGGCAGGAGAAGGTTAGCAAAGACTAGGCAGCTGGTTTCAATGTTCTCATGTTGAAGTTTGCCCTCTCCTGAATTGTTCACTCGGACATTTGTTTCTCTAGGCTGTCACTGCAAATTAGACGAAATTGCTCTCAAAACGGCAGCATTTCCATCCTCTGAGAGACCCATGCAGAAGTCATTTGGAATCACATAACTGCATCACTTTGAAATATAATTATCCATGATCCACACTTATCTTGATTAGATTGTGGGACAAGAGAAACTGACAACAATTCATGGTCGTTTTATAAGAACCAATATGGCATGAATCTGTTTGAAATAAACAGGATATTAGTTTTTTCCGGCAATTAGGGTAACCATCACCCTGTAAACTTCATCATGGCCTTGAGATGACCACGGTCACGGCCTGTCCGCGTTGTTCGTGATGCCTCATGAAATACATGGTTATTTCCTCTATTTAAGGATTATCTCTTGATGGAGACCGAACCGAGCGGATTCTTCTGCGCCGGCTCCTATGGTGTGCGGGGAAGCGATCTGTCAAGGTCACGCTCAAAGGGCCCTTTGTTTCAGAACGAGCCTGGTAGGAGTGCAGGCAGCGTGCTGAGGGAGAACGAGACGAGACCCAGGAGCACGCTCAATGGGGCTCTGTGATGCAGCACAAAATGGAAGACCGTGCACTTCACCTCAGTGTGATTTTAATGACTGGAACTTCTTGTCTCTATGAATAAACACGTAAAAACAAAACACAAAAAGCCCAGATAATCTGAACGATTGTGCCCGCTAGGCCTGTCGTCCTAAAGCCTTTGGGTTTAGAAAACTCCCTAGTATTTCCCCTGGCTGCGCGCACAATTTTCACTAGACGGAAACGTCCCCGTAAATGTCTTCCAATAAGCCGGCGCGCAGACTGACGATTACTTTTCCAGACCGACCTGCGAGCTCAATTTGAGAGTTTGAATTCCAGCTGAAAGCCAGTAGCCCCGGAATCGCTCACTGGGAAATGCAAACAGTGTTCCTATGGCAACACTGCGGGCGCAGCAAACCCTCTGTCTTGGGGCGCTCCTCTGCCGAGAAAAAAATACCGCGGAGAAGGGGGGGGGGGACGTGGCGACGGAGTCGAGCTCTCCATCTCCAGCGAATTGGGCCTCAAAAACCACTGGCTGAATAAGCCCTCTAGAACAGCCAAAGCCCTGTTGTCTGCAGGTGAAGAAAGAAACAGCTGCTGGGACGCATCCGAAGGTCTTCCAGCTGGTCAAGGAGAAGTGCGTTTGAGTGCATTTTACGTCCTCCTGTTTCACCGCATGAATTAATTTGAGAAACTCACTAATCCGTTTTTATTTGCTTTTCACGATTAAATGTATTCAAAATAAAGACAGCTTGACTGAGACTTTTAACTGAGAAATCATTGTATCTTTTGGAAAAGGGACTAGGCCTATTGGCACAGTAGGGGACAGGAGTGGAATGGAATGACATTTTATCATGGTCTGCATAATGAGATAAAGTTCTCTTGAACACACACGACCAATAAGGTATCACATGAAAACCTAAACATCATTTGCTAATTCATCAGTCCTCCCCAGGCCAAAAGAGTGCACTAGGGAGGAAACTTATCTTGAGGTAGCGAACTGCTCAGCCAGTAGAGAGAGAGACAGAGAGAGAGAGAGAGAGAGAGAGAGAGAGAGAGAGAGGGGAGAAACTGAGAATAAGAATAAGAAGGTGAGGAGGAGAGAGGGGAGAATATGAGGGAAGAAAAGGGGAGAAAAGGCAGACGTTTGTGGAGGAAAAGAGCAGTTCAATTCAATTTTATTTGTACAGCGCCTTATACAAAGTAATGTCTCAAGGCTCCTTACAGCACCCAAGAGCACCAGGGGGGGCAAGAAAAAACTCCTTTATGTGGGATTTAGTTAATGATAGGAAGAAACCTTGGGCAGTTCCATGACTCAAGGGGCTGACCCAACTGCCTAGGGTCAGAGAATGTCCATATTTCTGCAAAAACAAGACAACATGATAGCAACATAACCGTTAAAACAGTTAAAAATGATACAATGGTAAATAGTTTCAGAACAATGACCCATAATATAGCGTATAGCAGATAGCAACAGTAGTCCATAGCAATGTTAAGGGTCAGAGATTAGTGAAGGCAGAGAGAAAGAAAGAAAAAAAGAAAGAAGAGAAGAGAGGAGAAGAGAAGAGAAGAGAAGAGGGGAGTTGAGAGGGAGAGAGACGTGTCCCATAGGAGGAATAGGGAAGGGAGGGTTTTTGGGGGGACGTGTGGCTTCTCACTCTCGCTGCGCCTGTGACATTCTCTCCTGTGGGGAAGTGCAGGAATGAGAGGAATGTGTTGACTTCACACCCTTCCCCACCCCCCGCAGTCCCCTGGCCTTGATTGGGCTGAATCAATGGGCCCTCTGTGGTCTCCGCACGTGGCCCTGCCCTCCGCACAAACACACCGCCCACAGTCATTGAGTACACACACATACATACACACACACACACACACACACACACACACACACACACACACACCACACACACTCACTCCTGACGCCCACAGACACAGTCCCAGCACAATCAGCACTCTATCACGTTCTGTCTCTCTGCCCCACCAAGCCATTCTATTATCTCTCTTTTGGCTTCTTCTGTGGTCACCCCTTTCTCTCTCTCTCTCTCTCTCTCTCTCTCTCTCTCTTTCTCTCCCTTGTTCTCTTAGTCCAATTCATTTCTGCTCCTCAGCACTCCTTATCTATCAAGCTAACCCTCTCTTTTCCGCTCGCTCTCTCTTCTGTTGCTCTCACACTTAGATGTGTCATCTATCACAGTTCCTGTTTATAGCTGTGATCATTTCCAGATATACTTTGCCAAAATCATTTAACTCACACTATCCTGCTACCAGCAGTATATGTAATCAGAAGATAGAACTTCAACTGCGTTTAATTGGCCAAGAGAAGGAAATATATCTGTTTGAAATAAGCATAAAAATTTTATGTTTTCTAATGTTCTGGGAAAAAAAATCATGGAAATAGCCTTACGGGAAAATAAGACCTCAGAGAGCTTCCCGTTATGTGTTTCTTGAGAGCCAAAAATCAAGATAATTATGTCATAGCGAATACTGCCTTTTCCAGACCAATGGAAATGGAGGATGGAGAAGCCAATTCAATTTTATTTTTTAGGGTTGCCTCAAGCCGAGTAAAAAAATAAAAATAAAAAAGGCTTCTTATCTTACCAAAAAAGAGAAGAAATTAAATTATATAACTAGGTTTGCATTTATATGTGCTGTCCAAACAAAAATGAATCTTTCAATTTGAGGTCTGTTTCTATGAGCATGAAGAATGCCTCCATTCCAGTGTTATATGCCGGAATATTTTTCCTTTTTAGTCAGACACAGACATGACAAATATAATTTATAAAAAATAAATCTGTCCTTTGAGGGATTCAGACATTCATCAGTCTCCAAAGTTGAATACCACAGTGAATAAATTCAGAACGCTTTACATCGCTGAACTGACATGAAGAAGATTCTATATCAGTAATTTTTCCACTCACAGGATGTGGATGTGAATCATGCAAGCTTTAATCATGTAGTCTACCAGACACCTACCAGTTATACTCATAGCTTTTGAGAGGGGGAATTTAACTATTTTGATATGAATTTGAAATATGAAGGAAAAAAAGAACTTCATACTGTATAACATTTGTCTTGGCTTTCCTTTTTCCATCTTTGTTATAGGTGTCCAGTAATTCTTCTATTTTTCTCTTCAGTTTTAATGGTTGGCATTTGTCTTCAGTTTCAATTAAATGGCATTGATCACTGGAGTGGAATCTGAAGTGTTCATGTAGCTTGTTAAAAACATTTCATCGGGATTTTTTTTTTTTTTTTAAATATACTCCCTTACAAAAAAATAAGCTTCTAGCAAACAGTTGTCACAAAATTCCTGCAATGTTACCGCAAACTTCCCACAAACTAATTTGCATATACTGTCTGACCTTGCAGCAAACTTGCAGCAAAAATTAAACCTCTGGCAAATTTGCGGCAAGTTTGTCAGAAGTTTGCCATGACTGGCAAATTATTTTGGCAAATCAATGGCAAACACATTCACTGCTAGTGGCAGTTTTTTACATTTAGTATTTACTGTAAGTAGGCAACAACAAATGAATGAACTGCTAAACTGAATCATTAATTGCATGGAAGCTGAAATGAGTACTTCAGTTTTCACTCGACCCATTCTTCATCTACGAATTCACTTATAGACCATTTCAGGTTCTAGTTCTAGAACGGCTCCCCCAGCACTTCCTGTTTAACATTCCATATGTTATGTTAATCTAACAGGAAGTAATTGGGGACCAAGATAGAATGTTCAAGCATTGTTTTATCCAGCTATGGAATTAGAACCTGAAATGGTCTATACTCTCCACCAGTCGCACGCAGGCTGCTGATGGAGAAGACAGGTGGAGTCAAAGTTGTCAACTAAGGGGAAACTCCAGCAGACTCTCCTTCTGTGGAAAAAAAAACAGAGAATTGCACTTGATCTCATTTTATTGGAGAGATAGATGCTGAGTAATGTCAATTCCATACTGGGTTTGTCCCCGAATAGGAATCTGGTACAAATCAAAGGGCCATTAGCTGTAGTAGGCCTTTTTGAAAAGTGAGTTAAGCTCTTGCACTTGCTGCCAAGAGTGTACTTTTATGGCCAAACGTTTTACCACAAAATTCTTGTGTCAGTCCGTTTGTGCTGATTGGTGCTGGTATTCGCTCCAAACAGGAGGCTCGCTCTGCACTGCACTCAGGACAGGTTCCCTTTCCTTCTTTCCTGTTTTCTTCACCCGTTTCATGCACTTCCCCTTTGGGTAAATATGTGAAACCCACTGATAATTCTGGACAATTCACCAAACACACAGAAAATCATATAAGTATATATGGTTGATGGTGCCAGGTCCCAGAAATCTAACTTCCAAAGCTAAATCCATTGACCTTATCATACCACAATATGGTTCATTTAAAAGACTAAACCATATCATACCAGAATATTGTTAATTTAAAGGGTTAGACATCATGGTGTAGTGACATCATCACAATGTAGGTCTAATGCTCTTCCACAACTCTTTCTTTTGTCCTTGCTCTTAATAGATAACAGAATTCTCCCAACAACCTTTTAATAACCATGAAACAACATGGTTCTGTCTGGAGAAATGCTTGGTTTATGTAGACAGCCGAGATTACACCGAAAACTCACCGTCCTCATGGTGCCTACCACCTCATGCCCACCCCCCTCACACTCCCCCCCCCCAACCCAGTTCTGACAAGAGGAGGATGTCAAACAAACACACTGCCAATAGCACTTTTATTTACTCACCCCCCTCCTCCACCCAGGCTTTCATTCACAAGAATTGGCAATGCCATTTCAGCCGTGCCATAGAAACAGCCGACTGTGTCACCAGGGCGACTACTTTCTCATGATGTCATGCATTCATTAGCCGTGGACAATGAAATGTGGTCTGGGCTGCCCTGGCTTCGTATAGCCCTCTCTAAGATAATGTCCATCACACACACACACACACACACACACACACATTATACACACACACTCACAGACATTATACACACACACTCACAGTCACATACATAGACACAGACACAGACATACACACACACACACACACACACTCACAGACACACACACACACACACACACACACACACGCACATATACACACACACATTATACACACACACACTCACAGGCACACACACACATTATACACCCACCCACCCACAGACACACACACACACACACACTCGTCATCTCTCCTTGACTTTTCCTTGACTTTTCCTCAGCCTCCTGTAAGCCACTCTGAGGCTTAATCTGTGGACGCTGCAAATAACCCAAGGGTCGTGGAACTGGAGTGCCAGTGGAGCTTGGCTCCATCCCCCAAGGGCCTCACCCACATGTGCATGCCACAGACACCGATACCCACGGAAATCTCTTGGCAGTGTGGTGTAGACACACTGTTGATCATTGATTCTCATTGGATGAACGTTGATTTTTTTTCTATCTTGTTTTTTGGGAAGGGAACACCGACCGACTGTGTGGGAGGTGTGGATTTGTTTTGGAGTGAAACTTTAATCCTCGTCCTCAGTGTGGAAAACACACGGATCGGTTGGTTACACACTCGGCAATCAATACTTCACAGCCTCGGCCCCCAGAAATCAAAACAGCTTGGACTTTCCCATTTCCGCACCAGGAGGGGGACATGATGCAAATGTGTGCAGATGTAGAGTGGAGTCATAACCTCCCCGTCACCCCTCATTATGAGTGACCCTCCCCAAGCCCTGGGTTCTTCCGTGCCCCTTTGTGCCAACGTCAGGGTCAGGGCGCGTCCTCTGCAGAATCTGCTGATGCCCACTGTCCAGCCAGAGGACCTTCACTGACCTGAGAACGCCCCCCCTGGCAACTGAGACGATCACCCCCCCCCCCCCCCCCACCCCCTGCTGACCTTTCGCCCTCCACTCTAGCCGACCCCCTTCGCTCCCTCTCCCCCGCCTCGACCTTCTGAAGAGTGTCGTTCGGGACTAAATGGATCACGTATAAATTTAGCCATTAGCATCAGGGGCAGACAGGGTCAGGCCATCACCATTTGAAGGAAATGCACATCGGGGGCCATTGTGCGGAGCGCGACAATGCCCATCAGCGGTGGCAGGAAGCAAGGGGCTGACAGATTGTGTGATTCACAACATGATGGATGACTCACTAGGTAGGAAACAAGGGGAGCGGGGGGCACTCTAGCCTTTTCACGCCAGAGCGGATGTGGTTTGTTTGTTTGTGAGAGGGATGCAGTGAGAGTGATGGATCGATTAAGGGGTGGGGTGGGGTGAGGTGGGGTGAGACGAGGACTACGCAAACGCTGGAGACGAGAAGTACTCAAGACAGGGAACACCCTGACATCAGAGTCCTGTCTCCTCAATAATCGCTGAACAAACTCTCTTGCTGCCTTCAAACATTTCTTGAACGAGTTCCTTTAAAGGTTCCTTTAAAGGTTCCTTTAAAGTTTTTTTCATTCCTTAAAGCAAAAGTTCGTTTTTTAACGTCTAAAGCCTTGTTTCCAGATCGTTTTTGATTAAATACAATGGGTAAGACTTATATTTTAAATCACAATACTATTACGAGAATTTCCATGTGTTGGTCTTGTGGGGGTGGGGGGGGGGG
>JASCQY010000001.1:18886210-18900069 GCA_030264315.1 Sardinella tawilis
TAAGTGTTTTCATGTTCAACTAGGGGTTGACTACAGATAAGCAATTTCCTGAAATTAGGTGGTGTATCCCTTTAAAGTCACAGTCTGCTGGTCTGTCTGAAATGACAGTGATACATTTAGGAATTTATTTACCATTTTTGTGTAGCCTTATCCAACTGGCCCATGTCAGTTGCTCGATTTAGTGGCACACACAGTACAAATGTACAAAAATCAATTGTACAAATTAAGTTAAAGATGCATGGCTTGTATGGAATGGTGTGAATCCTTTTTAATGTTTTTTTTTTTTTTTTTGGTGTCTGGTGAGACATGCATACATGGGTGTCGAACCCAGATGGACTCCACCACGTCTGATGAATGGACGTAGGTCAAAATTTCTTTCAGTCGAAACATATTTATTTGGGAGATCATTTATCACATATGCAATCAACATAGTCAACCAGGAAGAGTTTTTTAGTGTTGTGTCTGAGAGTGATGGCAGCTTAACATCCTCATCAGTGGCCTGGTTGTTGAATTCAGGTAAGTGTTGACCATATGGTCTAGTCTGCTAATTGTTTATCAGCATTAACTAGCTTTATTTGCCAAATGCACAATGTTAACAGGAATCTGACTTAGTGATCTACCTCAAGGGTGTGTTGCATTGGCAACAATAGGTATGTTTCCATCCTAGGAACTACCCAGGTAGCTGGGACATGTTCAGGAAACTCCCCCTTTTTCAAGCCTTTCAGCCGTTGTGTCTCTGCTACCAGGTCTGACCTGTCATGCATAAAAATGCGTTCTCTGCTTGGAAATCCTCTCTAACAATTCCAAAATTCATTTTGTGTTATTTAGAAACACACTTTCCACATAGAGGGCCTCAGCTGGAATCTGCTGGTATAGGGGGGGGGCTTATCGTGGAAAAGTTTGGGATCCCCTGGTATAGCATATAATTTAGCTGCATTTGTACCCTGTAATCTGCTGGGCTAAAGATGATTTTCAGTCCCAAACCTGTTCTCAACTTGTTCACGCGTCACACCTCTTCAAGCACCCAAAAGCATAGGGCCCCCCAAAGGTGTAGAAATTGCATGTGTGGGCAATGGGCATGTATAGTTGAGAAATAGCATGGAGGCTAGCATGGCTTGTTGAAAATAGTCAGGGCTTTAGAGAAAAAACTGCCCATACCGTAAGTTGGTCCAGAGGTTTTCTGATGATGCTGTTATGTGGTGTGATGGATACCTCTGTCGTGCCCATTTCCTGCCCTGGCAGAACATTCTCAGGTACCTTGGATTGTTTACACAGTGTGTTCCAGCTTAACTGATTAGGGCATATCTATTTTGTTTTCATATGCCCTAATCTGTTAGCAGCAGTGGGCAGTTTGCGAATTCGGTCTACGTTGTACCTACTGCTGTCGTTCTGATACCTATCGACAGCACTCGGCAGCCTCAGACAACAGGGCTTCGGTTTGATTCACTCTGGATAACTCCTTTAACAAGTATAACTAACAAGTCCGACCAAACTGACCAAATTTGAAAGTCTCTCCTAATGTAAATGAAAGAGATGTATATTCCATGGGTTATGATTGTTGATTAAGTGATAGTATACAGTGTAGAAACTGACATGAAATATTTATTTAAATATAGAGTGATACTTAAAATGTCATTCTTGTTGACCCAGTTGTGAAGCAAACACATGAAAAACCCTAAACCATTAGAGGCTGTGGGTTGTGCCGGTTTTACATCGCTCAGGGGAATTCTTAGGCGCGACACGTGGAGTTCTGTTAGACCCCCTTAGCCGTGGTAAAACTGGGATAACTCATACTCTAGTGGCTTATTGCGTACCACAGTTTTAACCTGTCATTATTCATAGATAACAATCCCCCCCCCCCCCCAAAAAAAAAAAAATACAGTATATTCCCTCTAGCTGAATAGTTGGCAGGTAATGCACAAGCCATTAGAACGCAATGTGATCGGAGCCATTTTCATAATTAAAGGACCGGAACTATCCAGCTTGGTCCTTCACTATAAAAATGCTCATCGAATATTTTGTCAACATAAAAAAATTAATTGAAAAACTATTTGAAAAGAAAAGAAAAAAAATGCATATGTTGCATATGTTGATTTGTCACCCCTGTGGTCTGCATGTTCACATGACTGAGAAGTGCTGATTAAGTGTGTGGGCTTAGCAGAATCATCACAAGACTCTCACTACTACAGGGAACTCTGGTTCAAACAGGCTTAAGGTACAGTAGGCCTCCCCAGCAGTAGCATCAGCAAAGCAGAATCAAATCGAAATGTAGGTGCCGATGCACACAGATCACAGCGATACCAACACAAGGATTACAGGATATAGATTGTTGACCCTTGACGAGGTCAATGGTTACTGTATGCAATTGGTCGTGTAGAGGGAAGTGGGAGACCATAAGTCTGAACAGTGTGTCAGAATTATCCAGTAACAGGCTTGTCATGTACTATATAAACCACTTCTTGCAATATAACCACAGGTTTGTTGTTTGATGTTGTTGGACAGTGTTCTTAGTAGCTGTGTCTTTTGCCATATTCAAGTCATTACAATCATTCCCTGGGAGTTCTAACCAGAAATTCAAAGTCTTACTGTCATACATGGTCATAAACTTGTTGTGATTGCTAAATAGACTTCCAATGAACCGTGTGGTTCTCCCATGGCCAAAAATTTCATGTTATCAAATCCAGAGGATGTTGGAAAGTATTGGTTGACAGCCACAGAGCCAGTAATGCTCCAATTAAGCGTTTTACAAAACAGAGGAAATACCATTTTACTGCTGCCTGGCAGCACTGAAAAACAACAAATATATCTCATCACTGCACACACACAGACAAAGACCATTGTGCCGACTGAATGATTTATAAAGATCTAATGTGCCCCTCTTGTCATTCAACCAATTTTCTGCCAGACTGTTTACATGACTTTGGATATTTAGGGGCAAGATCATCAAAGATTAAGCACTGATATTTCCCAATCTGAGTCCTGTGTGGGAGAGCTTTGTGGTCGGACCTCATACATCAATGACTCTGACTTCTGCCTGCAGCAATCAAACAAGGATTAGAACAGAGATACCAGTACTGACTCATGGAGCATTCAGTGGAGAATTGCAAGGCATAGTAAATTAACTCATGGATCATATATATAATTTATAATGTATAATATAAATGTGTATTCTGTGGAAGGAAATGGAACTGTTGGTCACACATGTTGTGCAAGTAAACTGAATTACAGAATAAAAAAAAAATACTAATTTTGAAATGTTAATTTCAAAGTTAATCACCACTGTACAGTACTGTTCTTCAATGCAATTCAATACTCTTTCATTGTTTTTTATTTGAATTCTAATATGGCTCTGTGGTGAAATAAAAGTCTGTGTGGTGCTGAATGACCTCTGTGCACTCATCCTCCAAAATAAAAAAAAAGATGCATGACTCAGAGCCAAATTCGAGGCAGTGAGTTCTCTGTACAGTGGGATTGCCACAACAACCTCTTTCCTGCGGACAGGGGAGAAACAATAAATGTCAGCCTTGTGTCTGCCAAGGGTGGAGCACAGCATTGCAACCAGCTTCTTTACTGGAATAGACAGGAAGTATAGAGCGTTTGATCAAGTGCATCACAATGCCCGGCCAAAACTCTGGGTGGGAAGCTGACAGCTTTGTCCCATCACTTGAAAAACAATCAAAGTCAATTCTTGTATGTTGGGCAGTAACCTGGCAAAACATACATTTGTCCTTGACATATTTAAACACAATACTTGTGTTTAAGGCAAGATTTTTACATTAAGAATTAATAATGGGCTATTTGCATGTCTGAATATAGCAGAGGATAATGAAAGTTAATATTTTGGAAGTAGATTAACGTAAAGCACCTAAGTATGAATTGTTTGGAAAGAACACACTGTATTGAAAAAGGCCTATGGAAATATCTTTTTTGTGCCGAAGCACAGTAACCTGTCCTCCAGGAGAGCATAATGATATAGGGCTGTTGCTATTGTGGGCCATCATTAAAGGAAATATTTATCATATACCCTACAGCATAATGACAGGGTGTTTTTTTCCAAGGTGAAGCTCAGTAAAAGTTGTATCATAGAGCAACAAGATAAAGACTGTAAACATCAAAGGAAACCAGTGGCTTAAAGTGACACAGTCACGGTGGCACAGACCTTAATTGTGGATGAGAAATGACCTTGGGGCTCAGAGCAGGCAGACGCCAGCATCCAAATATGCCTCAAAAGAAAAGGTTGAGCAAGGATGAATGGGATGAATAGTTGCTCCACAATAGCCAGGAGTGATAGCTTGAATTTCTAACCGACAGTCGGTCTAGAATCTATATCCTACTTAGGACTTAGGGCTATTTTTAATATTAGAATTTCAGATAATAGATCGAAAAGGTGTTAAATTCCTTGTAGGGCTTTTCCCACAAAGGCCCATGATCAGGAAAGGCTATCAAACATTGCACAATGAGACAAGGGAAACAACCACAATGCATAATTGGCTGACAGCAGTCACATTGCGCTGCACTGAGTACTTGGTCTCCTTCAGTAGGCTATCTTATCCTTCACTATAGTACAACAAGCACCTCACATTTGCTGAAAAGACAACAAATGGCATAAACAAGGCAAATTCACAAAACATTTTCAGGTGGTTAATTACAAATTGCACCTGGTGACTGTCATAGGCAGGTATAAGAACAGGGGTATACAAATGGAAAGGAAGTATAGGCCTATATGGGTTATAAGTGTAAGTGTATATTACAACTTGTCATAGGCTACTGTTAATAACATTCAGATAAAGAAGAGGAATTAGTAATAATCAGCATGGAAATGGTCTCATATCCAAGCATCTGCTTCATCCAAGCATCTGCTCGGCCACATCTAATCTTCACATGACTGGGTAGGCTATAGCTGCTATGTACATCATAAATCAATGGTAAGCTGTAAAAAGGGAAAACAAACGTTGACCAAATCCCTTTTCTCTGCAGTAGCATAGGACGCCATCAGGTAGTTTTTGAGAACCCTAGGCGCTTGGCCTCAGTCGCCTACTATGACTGGCCGTGAACGCCAAGCTTGACTCAAGATTTTAGGTGTCACCTGCAGATGTCAACTTGGTGGGGGGTCAGCAGCACTGATCTCGCGTTCCTTTGTCAGGATCTGTGTCTGCAAAATTAGCACCTCACACATTTGGTTAACTAAGGAAGGTGGTGTTTGAGATGTGGTCACACATTTCAACACTTTACTCCTTGCTTCCTGGCTGTGGAAGACAACGAATCCAGGTGGATGCCAGATCTATGGACTGAGAAAACTGACAGCAGCTGGTAAGCGTGGAGGACAACTATAAAACTGGAGATTTGATAGGCTAACTAGGAAGTATCTACAATGAACAGGTAGATACAAGTATGAAGTAGGCGCAATACAGTAGTTACAAGTATGAAGGCGGCTATAGGCTACAATGTATTACAATTACTGTTACAAACACTTCCCAAAAGAGCACACAGCCTTTTGGATTAGCCAATAATAATGACAAAAGGAGATTACCACGGCTCTCCTACATTTGGTTGCGTGGCTGAGTCAGTACCAGCTGGGATTTGTGCTTTGAGGCTCAGCCTGATGGTCGTGAAAGTTGAGAACAAGCGAACTCATGCCGCCCATAAATTACGCAGCCAATTTGATAGGATAGCGGCTTTCAGAAAAGTAGCAGCTGACGCAACACAGTCCGAACTGGTCTGTTTCGCTGTTGTAGCCAATAGGTCGAGACAATGAGTAACGGTAGACCATGACCGTCTCCAAAGACGCACAGATCATCACTAATTTGTCGATGTCTGATAGTGATAGTAATCCGCAGAATTTCTCGAGAACGCCAAGATCGAATAATGAAGATGAAAAAGTAAAGTGTTATCACACTGCAAGTGTCCGGTAAGTAACTTTTAGGCTAACTATTCACCTGAACCAGCTGCTTTAATTTAATAATTTATGGAGTAAAAGGTTTTCTATTTAGTATTTCCCTTATATCTTGCTGTTCTTATTACCATTAGATAAGAGTTGTAATGTAAAACAACAAAAACAAAACATTTAGAAAAAGATAAGATGAAGTTATTTGTATTCACTTGGGTGCCTCAGGATACGGTTTCAACTGTTGCGCTATAGGCTTTACTGAACTACTGGTAGGCTACTGAGTGTTTCGATTCCTCCAGTCTACATATCAGCGCCATATAAGACAATTCACCCTTTCTGTAAATCTCAAAATGGCCGCATAGTTTTTTTTTTTTAAATGTTCATGAATTTCTGTAAATCAAAGTATATTCATTTGCTTATACTGATGCAGTGTATACATAGCTTAAGTTACGCTTTAATGGATGCCCCCTTCTGTAGCCAAACACAATGACAGAGGGACATGAGGTGCACAAGAAGGAGTCTCCGAGATCCGTGCCCGCAAACGGCCAGTCCACCCTGGTTCGACGGAGCAGCCCTGAAGCCCGGCAACAGAGCCACCTGACCTGGAGCAGGGCATCCTCTCTGTGGTCAGCGGACTCTGCGCTGGACACGGAAAGGGACTCTGACTCAGAGGGAAGGGATGGACAGGAAGCAGTGCCATCAGAGGAGCTCATCGCTCGCTGCCATGATGAGGAGCCCAAGGAGCAGGAGAGGGAGCCGGGCGACAGAGGGAAGCAGATTGGGCCGGAGGCGCCCGATGGAGGTTGGGGCTGGGTGGTGGTGGCCTCCACCATCCTGGTGCTGGCGCTCACCCTGGCGTTCCCTTCCTGCATCGGCATCTTCTACACAGACCTGCAGACGGAGTTCCACGCCAGCAACACTGAGACTTCCTGGGTCCCTGCCATCATGACTGCTGTGCTGCATGGAGGAGGTAGAGTCCACCCACCACGCACTGTCAGTACCAGTAATCATCCCAGTGTCTTTCACTTTTACAGGAAAAGAGAAACCTTAGGTGACGTCTCCCATTTTCAGAACTCTACTACTAGTAGTAGTGGGCCTACTGAGTGACTTGAGGGAACCACAGACAGATAAGATAAAGATGTTTTTGCTGTGGGTGTGTAAGGACTCCACATCAGTCTGTTCGCTGCTACTGGACGGGACATTCCAAAGCAAACCAAAACAAATTTCAATGCTGCTCAGTGAAATGATTTGTCTTTAACAACGAGCTCTGCAGAAGAGAAGTTCCCTTGCTGAGTCACCATGTGTGAGTTGTGAATGCTTGAAAGATTTCCTGGAAATGGGTCACAAAGAAAGTTTTTTTAAGGGTATATATTTTATAGCCATGCCAGTATATGCCACCATATGACAAGTTAGCCACCTCAAATTAAAGTGATTATGACACTTTACAAAAAAATTAGCAAAACTGTGAGTTATGATTTTATTCGATTTTTTTCTTTGTCTGTTTCATGTGTCTCTGAACTCTAAAACCTCTAAAACAGAACACCCAGAGACAAGAGGTCACCGGTGACGGGTCTGCCACATGAAGATCATGTGCAGAGCCTAATCGCCCCAAAGACAGACTGAATAACTGGATTATTATTGTTGCATCAAAGACTTGTAGAAATCACTAGAGTCCAAGAATATGTGTGATTTAAAAGCATTAACTTGCCTCTTTTCAACTTTCATTTTGTCTTGCCGCAAGCACAGGATATTTGTCACAGGAATTTCAATTAATTCTGTCATTATTGGCTGTCCAGAGCTCAGTGCAATACTGTGTGCTGCCTGGATGGGGAGAATAACGGGATTATTACTGTTACATCAAAGACTAAGATTTTTTGTGTAATTTAGAGGCATTAACTTGACTCATTTCAACTTTCATTTCATCCTGGCCGCTAGCAGTGGAAATTTTGTCACAGGATTTTCTATTAATTCCATCATTATTGTCTGTCCAGTATTCAATGTAACATTGTGCACAGCCTGGCATAACATTATGTCCTGCCTGGCTGACACTTCTGGGCAAGGGGGTGGTGGTGGTGGTGTGTGTATGTGTATGTGTGTGTGTGTGTGTGTGTGTGTGGGGGGGGGGTGTTGGATTTACACTTTGTGTTTTAAAATACGGCTTTGTATTTCAGTCGTGCTCATTGTACATTTCCCCATGTTTTTGAAGACAATACCATTATGATTTGCATGTGTTTGAAATCAGTTCATCCGCGATTCAAAACAATGTCTCTGAGTGCTTTGTCTGATTGCTGTGGATCTGTGTTGGCCCGTACATCTGCTCCGCTTGTATGTATTTGCATGTTTATGACCATGTCCTCCTCTCTCCTGTTGTAATTGCACCAGGCCCTCTGTGCAGTGTTCTGGTGGAGCTGTATGGTTGCCGGCCAGTGGTGATACTTGGGGGGATCCTCAGCGGCCTGGGGATGGTGGCCAGTTCGTTCGCTCAGTCCATCGCTGCACTGTACCTGACTGCAGGCATCATCACAGGTAGGCTTAAACAACAACAACAACAACAACAACAACAACAACAACAACAACCTCACACACATTGCATGTATATAGCAATTTTTAAGGCCATCAAAGCACTTTATAATAAAAATGGAAACTTAGTAATCACCATCAATGTGCAACACCCACCTGGGATCTAAGTGATGCATGGCAGCCGCTATGCACCAAAACGCTCACAGCACACCAGTTTGATATGAAGAGACTGGGAGTGAGTTCATGAATCAAATACACTAGACTACACTGATTGACTATTTTGACGGGTAATTATTACGAATTTTAATGATGATGTTCTTCTCCTTTGTAGGTTTGGGATTCTGTTTTTCTTTCCAGCCGGCCATAACGATGATAGGGCACTACTTTGTGCGGCGGCGGGCGTTCGCCAATGCTCTGTCGTCCACGGGCACAGCGCTGGGCCTCAGCGTCCTGCCGCTGCTGGCCAACTTCCTGCGGGGCCGCTACGGCTGGCGCGGCAGCTTCCTGATCTTCGGCGGGATCCTGCTGAACTGCTGCGTGTGCGGGGCAGTGCTCAGGCCCCTGCCGATGAGTGGCGGGAGGAGAAGCCGGAGACAGCAGCGGAAGCCGTCGGAGGACGGCGGGCCGGAGCACGCCAACGGCCACCCGCGGCAGGGGAAGCCGGAAGGGCTGAAGGGACGCCTGCAGGCAACACTCTCCAGCCTCATGGCCTTCCTGCACAAGCACATGGGCTTCGACCTCCTGCGGAGCAACCCGCGGTACCGGGCGTTCACGCTGAGCGTGGCCTGGATGATGCTGGGCTTCACCGTACCGCTGGTCTACCTGGTGCCTTACGCCACCACGCACGGCATGACCCAGGACCGCGCCGCCCTCCTCATGTCCATCCTGGGCCTGGTCAACATCTTTGTGCGGCCCGTGGTGGCGCTGGTCTTCGGTCTGCCCCGCTTCCGCGGGAGCCCGTACTTTGTGTACATGTTCGCGACGGCCATTTTGGTGAACGGCCTGAGCAACAGCGTGTGCGGCATAGCGGCCACCTTCCCCGTACTGCTGACGTTCGTGGTGATCTTCGGCCTCTCGATGAGCTTCATCGGCTCCCTGCTGGTGACCGTGCTCATGGACACCGTGGATATCCGGCGCTTCCACTCGGCCCTGGGTCTCATCTGCTGCATGGAGAGCATCACTGTGCTCATGGGCCCACCACTGGCAGGTCTGTCCACAGCTTATTATATTACAACATTATATCTACTACTGCTGATAAAGTCTATGATAGCAAGAATGCTTAGTAATACATTATTATTATTATTCCTGTTCTTACACAATGTAATTGATGAAGAAAGCTCCTTTTGACATTTGCCCTTTGTATAGGGTTTCTCTTTGGAGTCCCAGTCGGGACATAATTGACCAGCAGCTAATGATGAAGAGTTAAGATGCAAAAAAAACGCCATTTTCAGAAATAGCTTAATATTGAGTTACTTTAATGACAATTTTCAAGTAATCTATCAAACTGCAATTGAAATAGGCAATTTTCAATTAAAAACAAATTAAGCCAAAGCAATCCAATTGAAGGTGGACTGGTTGTTGTAATAATCAAAAATATATTTCTATAATTTCATGGACTGGACTGGATTTGGAGCTGAAATGGAGGGTTTTGCGTAAATGGAGGGTTATGTGGTAAATAAGCATAGACAGTGATGTAATTAACATTGAGGATTTACGAAGGGAAAAAGTTAACAACATCTGTCCATTTGTATTATTCACAAACAGAGTCTGGAGGTTGAAAAGAAATGTGTTAAAAAGTGGGTCTTTGCATCCTAGATCATTCTTGAATCATGTCATAAAATCATAAAAAAAGTATTTGCTCTTTTTCTTCACACAGTGACATACTGTCGATATTTCACACCAGTGGTAGAAATCCACCCCAAGTTGTGTGGAAATGGTCAATAGTTCCACCTTGTGTGTGTGTGTGGCCATGACTGCCTAGTGCCTCTGGAACTCTGTGTTATGTGAGTGTGTGAGAGAGTCACAAGGAAATGGAATGTTCTGGCCATGGTGGGCGCCCGTCATCAGTTCAGCGAAGGGGGTGGGGGTGTACATGTGTCTGTGTGTGTGTGAATGTGTTTTTATCTGTGTGCATGTGTGTGTGTGTGTGTGTGTGTGGGGGGGGGGGGGTTGGGGCCAGACTAGCGGTCCAGGGGGTTGGGGCCAGACTAGCGGTCCAGGTATTCCTGGATTGGTGGAAGGGACCTGGGAGGAGTGCACTCACAGGAAGCGGTTGGATCCTGTTCCTTAGTCGCCCCTCTGGTGCTCGACCAGCTGACTCCCACACGGCGAGGTCACAGAGGGCTCAGGCACTTCAGCTATCACTCAGGAGACCCTCTCTGGTTACCCGCTCCCTGGAAACCCAAATGTCAAAGCAGGCAGGAGCCCTTTGCAGCGTCACTGGCCCCCCTGCTGACCTGCAGTACAGCACAGGGCCTGACCAAGCAACCAGCAACCCCTTGTGCAAAAGCCCAGTTTAGACAACAGCTGCATTGATGTCTCTGAAATAATTCAATAACATAGATAGAATGACTTTAACAGGAATGCTTTGGATCTGCTGACCAGTCAGGGCCAGTGTTAGTGTGTTAACCCTGCATTATACAGGGTCGGTGAACGCTGACTGCGGCTCACAGTAATCCATATCAATTTTATTTTAACATTTCGCTTTTCCCTACTAAAGGTCTGCTCGTGGACACTACTGGCCAATACACATACATCTTCTACGCCTGCAGCGTGAACGTGGCCACGGCTGGCCTGTTTCTCATGGGCTCCTTCTACTGCCTGGACCGCCAGAGGAATCGGGAAGCCCGGAGCTGCACTCCGCCAGCCCCGGAACAACCGCTGAGACCTGTCATCTCCCTCTCGACTCTGGAGGTGGACTACTGCCAAGTGCCCTTACAGACATCACAACGGGCCGTGGAGCCCGACGATGTGAACACCTCAGACGTCTGAGCAGAGTGAATGGCTACAACACTGGTATAATACTGCACCTATTAAACAGCATATCCTGCTGCATTTTTTTTTTTTCGTTTTTGTATTTTATGAGTCTAGTGCTGAAAGATGACACAGAACAACGGATTGAAAATGACCTGTTCTTGTTCCACTTTGTTTTGCCCTTTCCAGTCTGTCATCGTCACTTCCCCTATTTCTACACTACTGTTTTTCATGGTGTTTTGTGTTTAGACGTGCATAAGGGGACTTACTTCCTTTCTTTAGTTTCATGGACTTGGAGATGTTTCATGCTGTACAAATTTCAGTTAGATTTACAAAGCTGTAATAGAATGTATTAAGAAATCTTTACTGTGTTTTAACATCATGGTGGGAAATAAATGTAGTTGGCCTAGTAGGCCTAGTTATGTAGTAATATAGTTATTTAGACCTGTGATTGAAGGAGCTCTTGTTATTGTCAACAAGTTATGAGAAGAAAAACATTTTACTAGACTTCAAAAATGACTGTTACAACTAAAGATTCAAGTTTGATGAATCAATCAAAGTATACTCATTCAAATCTACACTGGCCAGTTGCAGTTTTTATGAGTAGACTAGAATAAATATGGTCTAAAATGTTTACAATGACGTTTCTGGGCACAAAGCTTTTCTTAATGTACCAATTCTTTGATGGACTCTGGAGTATTAACAGAACTGGAATTGCGGAGGGACAGAATATTTTCTTGCGTCTACCAAAAAAATGTTGTTCCCTCAGATGTTGTGTACACATTTGATGAAATATATCTGGTTTATGTTTTCTATTAGATTTGGAACAGAGACTATTTGATAGATATTCTTGTTGAAAAATAAATATATATAATTGTGACTTGATGTTGTCTGTTTGCAGTCTACAAAGGAATGGATAAAGTTGACAAAATTACAAGGCTCTCAGAAGTATTTAGAAAAGTTGCTTAAAGCCTTGGCGACACCTTGTGGTGTTACTGTGCATGTGGAAATAGTAAACTTTGCTCAAATTGATTAAAACTAACCAATGACAGTTGATAATAGGTTGCTTATAAAAATATGCATCACTTCCTAAAATGCCTATCGACATGGAATCCCGACAGGGATATCTGTAAGTTCAAAGATCTGCGATTTACCCAGGTAAATCAGTGACGCAAAGTCATGAACTGGTTTGCGCAGGTCTGTGTGAAATCCTGTCAATTTGACAGTAATGACTTGACAAAAGTTGTGCAGCATGTCTAATATGGCTGTAACAAAATTGCTGCCGTTTTCTCTTCGGTACTCCCGGCACGCGCATTCTTGTACAACGCGAAGAGGTTGGGAAACTGTCAGTGCATACTTTTGCAGGTAAGATCACCTGGATACTAAGTTCATTGTTGATCATCAGATAATTCTCAGAGTGACGTGTTGATGGCACAGAGACAAATACACAAACCGCATGTGTCAAACTATAGTTTACTAGGTTACTTTTTTCCTAAGAAGTGAAGCGCATCATTAAAAAACTGAAAGCATTTTGCACGGCGGTGGATCAACGATAAATTCATGAAACTGGTTATGCATTAGCTTATGCAATGGTTTGTTTGAGTTGTTGAGGTGCAGCAGAACAACAAGGTTACCACTGTGACACACGTTTCTCAAGGGTTTTTCAATACATTTTGGCTTGCTTGGATAGGATCAAATGAAACCACTGGCTGTTCCTGTGGTCATTTCCAAGTGTTTATGATATTAACTGAATAGCTTAAATTTCTGTTGTAAAAGCAGTCTTATTTTCTATGGCAGCAAGGAAACTTTAGAAGTGCACAATTTGTTATCAGTGGTTGATGATTCTCAAGGATCACACAAGCCTTAAATATTCCCTCAGAGACTTTAGATGAGCAGAGGCCAGTATCAAATGACATTAAATCCACACAGTTTCCAGTCTGTCATAACATTCCCTTCACACAATCGCTCGTTCTCTCTTTCTTTAAGGTCACTCCATGTGGACAGTTCACCTGGCGTTCCCTCAGTCACAAATAGCTATGTCCACGGCACATCTTCTCTACCTCTTCTGCCCCTCACCGTTGGACAGAGCCTGCAGACCGCTGCAGAGAAATGGCCAGAGCGTGAGGCTTTAGTTTTCTTGAAGACAGGCATTCGGAAAACCTTCAGTCAGTTTCAGGAAGATGTGAGTTCACACTTCTCCTGTCTGTGGTCCAGGACTCAACAGCTGATCAGTTGTCTTACTTTGACTTAAGCCCTTTGCTCCTCTTGGGTGCATAGGCCGTCAACTACTGTAACACTCTCCATTTCACTCTGTTGCTGACTTTCTGCTCAAGCTCTCCCCAGTTCAGCCCACTCTTGGACATTTCTGCCTCTATGCTTCTTCTCCAGCTGTTCCTGGGGCAACCTTGTTTCCTTTTCCCTTGGGGGTTCCATTTCAGGGCTTGGCGGGTGATGTCTGTGGCAGGTTTTCTGAGGGTGT
>JASCQY010000001.1:18900169-18916074 GCA_030264315.1 Sardinella tawilis
TGTGTGTGTGTGTGTGTGTGTGTGTGTGTGTGTGTGTGTGTGTGTGTGTGTGTGTGTGGTGTGTGTGTGTGTGTGTGATCTAATGTTGCTCTTGTGCTGCAGGTGGACAGGGCAGCTGCAGGACTCTTGGCTCTGGGCCTGAAGAGAGGTGACAGGCTGGGTATCTGGGGACCCAACACCTATGAGTGGATCCTGTTCCAGTTTGCCACAGCCAAAGCTGGCATCATCATGGTGAGCCTCACATATTGTAGCAGCTATGGCTCCTCATCACTTTAAAGTCACATTAAGTCACAAGTTTCAGCTCCCCAATCAGTATGACAGAAGATGGCATACTTAGAGCTATAAGTGGACCAAAGTAATGATCTAATAACAATCTATAGTCTTTTGTCTCTGCCTTTGACCCGCCTATATTAGTGATTTATATACAGCACAGCACACAGTGAAAAACACACAGTGAGGTGCAGTTGGCTGCCTGCTTATAGCCGTGCTTGGGGAGCAGTGAGGGGTTAGGTGCCTTGCTCAAGGGTCCTTCAACCATGTTCCACTGGTTGGGAATTGAACCAGCAACCTTCAGTTACAGTACCAGCCAGAAACCCTAACCTGTAGGCCATGGTTGGACAAAGTGGTAGAATAGGACCATAGGCACCGTCATTCTGTGAGGTTGTATATTGAGGTACTGTATGTTCTTTTACTTCCTGGTAGGACATCTCATGTTGGTATGTGCCTGAACCTGATACAGAGTATGGTCTGAGACATATCTGGTATTGGTATCTGTCCTAACACATCATGAGTCTGAAAGGGGGTGTGTGGGATGGCAAAAAAAACACAGTAAAACTTCCTGGAGGTGTTGTGAGCTTGATACAGTGAAACTCAGGCAAAAGAAGGTAGCCTACTAACTTTCCAACACATGAGAAATGTTTTTGAAGGCCTCTTTGCTGTTGTTAGTATAGCAGTTGAGACGTGATGTACCAAAAAGCAGGATATATTGCTGTTTTGAGAAGTTCTCAGTTTTGCTACTGTTTATAACTAACTGAAAAAAAAAACAAAGACAAAAGCCAAACTGTGTTCCCCACAGGTGTCAGTGAACCCAGCCTATCAGGTGAAGGAACTAGAATTTACCCTTGGGAAGGTATGTGTTCTACAAATGCATGAAATTTGTGTATACAAATAAAACGTTTAACTTCTTTTGAATTAGTTTAATTGATTTAATTATACATATATTATTTATATTAATAACTCGTTTTTAAATAATAGTAATAATAATAATAATAATAAAATTGCATATTGCTTTTGTGTCCCTATCCCAGGTGCAGTGCAATGCAATACTCTGCCCAACCCAGTTCAAGACTCAGATGTTCTGTGACATGCTACGACAGATCTGCCCCGAAGTTGACACAGCGAGCCCTGGATTCCTTAAAAGCTCCAGGTGAACCACTAGCCCACAAGCACTCATACTGCCCCAGTTTAGGAAAGCATTGTTCAGCCTGCATTGAAATTCAGTTACATGGATGAGTAACACACCGTCAGTGGAACATCCTTAGCCAGTTACCCGCTTAACCCCCCCCTCCACACACACACGTACACACGTACACACACAAACACACACGCACACACACACACACACCATCTCCCTCCAGGTTGCCAGACCTGCGTATGGTGATTGTGATGGACAGCCGCCAACCGGGCATGCTCCATGTGGACGACGTGATGCAGGCGGGGGGCAGCGAGCAGCATCAGGAACTCCAGAACCTTCAAGGCCAGCTGTCCTTCGACGACCCCATCAACATCCAGTTCACATCTGTATTGGCCTTTCTATATACCTTATGAACTATGAGTCTTTCTTTCGGCAGCCAGATGTGCTGTACCTGACCTATGTGTTGACTTGACTGTGTTTGCTGTTACACTTTCAGGGGACGACAGGTTTACCAAAAGGAGCCACTCTGTCTCACCATAACATTGTGAACAATGCCCACTTCATTGGACTTCGCATGGGCTTCGACTGGAGGGTGTGTTTCTTCCTCTCATCTGTATCCATATACATGCAGTCTTATGTGTCATCGCAACTAGCTTTCTAAGGGCTCCACATCAAATGCTATTCTCACGCAGTCTCTCACATATAGCCAAAGCTAGCTTTCTCTGGAGTATGAGGAAATGAGATTGATCATTATTTTTATTTTAGTCATTTAGCCAATGTGCATTTTCCACCCCTAAATTCAGCTTATTTTTGATCTGGGTCTTCTGAGTTAACTTTTCGGTGTGTGCACTCAAATCACTCTGATGTCCATACATATTCCTGGCTCTGTAAATGTGAAATAAAGTGACCCAAGGAATACATTACATATAAATTACAATAAACAGGGTTGCCATAGGGACATTGACACTGGGTGCATTTGATTGGCTATATTCACATCCCTGTAATCATTTGCCAGGATGGAGGACTGTATACACTATACCTTTCATATTGATGGGTGGGTTTACTGGCGCGTGTACAGCACACAGTAACTGACCTTACCCCTCCTCTTGGCATCCCATCTCAGCCTCAGGTGCGAGTGTGTGTCCCTGTGCCCATGTATCACTGCTTTGGCTCTGTGCTGGGGGGCATGTGCATGGTGCAGCATGGCGTCACGTTGGTCTTCCCCTCCCCAGGGTACGATGGACTGGCTAACCTGGAGGCCATTCAAAATGAAAGGTACAGTATGTGTTTTGATCTTGTTTTGTTATTTCTAGTAGTTTTGCAGGCTCTTGACAGTGGAATTCACAGGGAGGATGATTTTCCTGATCTGTCCACCAGGCGGCTCTCACACTCTAATGTTGTGTGCTCTTACTGACTGTCATGACTAATCACATAATACATCCATTTTATTTTCAATAATGTATTCGTTTGTATTGTATTTAATGTATTATATAATGTATTGTATATAATGTATTTCATTCATCTTCAACCAGATGCAATTTCCTCTATGGCACTCCCACCATGTACATTGACATGCTTGGGCAGCCGAATTTCCACAAATACGACTTGTCCTCAGCAGAAGCCGGTGAGAGAATCTCCAAACTGACACATTTTCTCTTGTAAGGTGATGATGAGGTTATTGACTCAGTATGCTTTAACTGCCCCTGTTCTCTCATGCAAAAGGTATAGTGGCTGGATCAACTTGCCCACCTGAGGTGGTGAAGAAACTCATATCACTCATGGATATGAAAGAGATGATGGTAAGCTGGACGTTCTCATCACCTTGGTCCATGTGATCAGGCTGTCTTGTCACATCCTTGGGATGAAAGGTTAAGAATAATATTGCATAGCTACCAACTCAGCTCATCGGTATTTCGTTCCTCACAGATTGGCTATGGGACGACGGAGAACAGCCCTGTGACATTCCTAGGCTTCCCTCATGACAACGAGATAAGCAAGACAGAGACAGTGGGCTGCATTATGCACCACACTGAGGTGAGGTGTGCTGTAGACGTGAGCTAATGGTTCAGCCATGGCTGTCTGAAACTCTTAAAGGAGAAGTTTGGTGTGAATCAATCCATAGCCCTGTTGTTAGAGGTACATGAATGCTGTCGATAGCATAAATAACCAGAACATCTGATGCAACCTAGACAGAGTAACAAACCAATAACTATTGTTAACTGAATGGGGCACAGCAAAATGAGACTGAAAGTAAGTCACTATGCCCCATTTACTTAGTGTATGTTGCTGGTTCACTATTCGGCCAATGTTGCGTCAAATGTTTTTGTTCTTTTTCCTACAGACACCATTCAGTGACCTTGAACAACAGGCTTTGGATTGATTCACACCAAACTTCTCCTTTAATGCCACAGAATAAACTGTGTGCTTCTTATGAAATGTAAAGGAGTATTGTTGCGCTCCAGATGTAAAATCTTTTAGGTCAGGTGTGTGGAACCAAAAAAGTTTGCAGTGTTGAGGAGGGTCACACATAGCCTGATGTATCAGCCGCTTATTTCATTCCATTTCATATAGCGTCTGATCTCTATCCATTTGGATTCGTTTGCTTCCTGATAGGTACTGGTAGGTAGATATTTTCTGCTTGAAACGAATCGCTAGTTTCCTGACTATATGGTGGAGGCAACTGAAATTGGCCGAAAGCATTAGGCGTTGATAGCCTTGCTAGGTCACACACTGAAAGAGTGACACAAAGTCTATAAAAAAAATTAATTAATTAAATTATTAAAAATCCTTTTTTTGTAGACTTTGTAGAACCTCCTCAACACTGCTTCTTATGAAAAACTGTGAAATGCTTTGTCATTGTCAAACACTCCATGTTTGCTACATTTTTAATATCACTCTTCACCACTGAGATGAAAAACAAAATGCCACCAGACGCCCCCAGTCATGCTAATATTTACACTTAGAATACTTTCCCTTTGCAGCACACCCGAGTGCTCTAGATGCGACTTGTGCATCTGTAACTGACTAGTCCTATTTTTACATTTTGCCTCCATCAGGACGTTGTGCCGCTAGAAATGTTGGCTCCCATTACAGAAAATAATTTTAGGCGCCCCAAAACATTGATTCTAATATTAAAATGGTTCTCTGGGGCCCCCTGTCAGTGCCAGTCAGTCAGACCCCCAGAATCATCCTAACTTTTCCTCCCCTGGCGGTGCCTCTGTCGTCAGGCCAAGATCGTGGATCCCGCCTCGGGGGAGATGGTGCCTGTGGGGAGCTCGGGGGAGCTGCTGATCCGAGGCTACTGTGTGATGCTGGAGTACTGGGAAGACCTGGAGAAAACCCAGGAGTGCATCACCAAGGATCGCTGGTACAAAACTGGGTAAGAGACAATAAGAATCTGAAGCTTTGTGTTAGAAGAAGCCCAGAAGAAGAAGTCCAGTTTTCTAAATTAGACGTTAATGTAAGTTCATGTAATTATTTATAACAAAGCTTGTTGCCATGGTGCCACCCTATTTGGTCCCCTTTCTGGTTGCTTCTTGTATTCCTTGTGCTGCTTCAGATCTACATCTGTAGTAACATTAGTGTTACTGTTGCACAGTTTATATCACAAACCTGGTGTTCTTTCACAGAGATATCGCCAGCCTGGACAGGTTTGGTTACTGCCGCATTGAAGGCCGAATCAAAGACATGATCATCCGTGGAGGAGAGAACATCTATCCAGCAGAAGTAGAGCAGTTTCTTCACACCCATCCCAAAGTACTGGAGGCCCAGGTAAGGGTGTAGCACGTCAACAGCACCACAAGGGGGCAGCTGTGAGTAGAAAATGTATTTTCTGACATTAGACCAGGTACAGCTACTTTGAAGTTACAGTGCATTCCCCAACCCAATCCGACACACTTTTTTTGCCTGCAATTTGGTCCTGTCGGTCTATTCAGTAAATATATTAGCTATATATTCTGTGTGTGCAACATTTTGTACTCACAATTTTGTCCAGGCTCTGTAAATAATTGGACAGAGCTCTCATCTATTTCTATTAAGGTAATCATTGCTTCAGGCTCATGAAAGGGAGTCTGTAATGACCTCAGATACAAACAATCTGTCATCACTTTTACTGATAGTACCTTTTAAGGTGCCAGTATGATTCTTACAATCATTTTAGGTCTACAGGTTCCAACATTTGTGGTATATTCTGTCAAAGGATAACTAATCCATGGTTCACACATTTCCATACAGCGTTAGAGATCAAAAGCATGACACAGTGTTAAGGGCAGCATCTCTGCATAAAGGTCTCGGCAGCCTGCAGGGCTTCACAAAACGATTACCAATACAGTACAGTCATGAAGAAGAACCTGTCGGTTGACGTGCGCACGTTTGTGGGCTATGTGGTTTTCCAGGTGGTGGGTGTGAAGGATGAACGATTGGGGGAGCATGTGTGCGCCTGCATCCGTCTGCGGGAGGGGCAGGACTGCACCGCAGAGGAGATCAAAGCCTACTGCAAAGGCCAGGTACAACCTGCATTATCTATCTAGCTCGCCACCTCAATTGTGTTCAGTAGGTACTAGCCTAATGCCCCAGGTCAGGCTTACTGTAAATAACCATTTTGTTTGAGCCCTTCTTGTTTTTCTGTCCCTGAATTTACAGATTGCCCACTTCAAGGTTCCCCACTATGTTGAGTTTGTCACAAGCTACCCTCTTACAGCCTCTGGCAAGGTGAGGTGGTTTTCTTCTGTGTTTCTGAATTCAGCAAGATGTCAAATTTAATGCTGCTAGTGTTACTGGTGTTGCTTCATCTGATATTTATTTACAGTGACGAAGATTTTGAGGATTATCCCTAATTTCTGATTTTTAAAATCCTTCAGATCCAGAAAAACAAACTAAGAGAGGCAATGGAGAAGAAGCTGGGACTGTGATTCTCTTCCCTCTCTTTCTCACACACACACACACACACACACACGTTGGACAGTTACTGTTCCTGCAAGTGGGTCTTGAGGGAGTTTTTTAGAGCAATATTTAAAATCCATTATTTAACACATTTCCAAAGGGAGTCATTGTTGGCCTGTTAATCCTTCTCAGGCAACATTTAGAGATTGTGAACTGAAAGGCTGACAATGAATTCTGAACATGTTCACAGAATAAAATAAAACTGCTAAACGAATAAAACTGCTCGAGTCCAATGATGTTTTAAATATTTTAACTTTTATTCGAACATATTAGACAACTGATTCTACATCATGATAGATATGATTTAACCGATGTACAATTCATAAAAGATCACTCATCTTAATAAACATGCCATAGAGAATCTGAAATAAATTAACGCAGATGCAAAGTCCAGAGCTGATTATGTACAAACCTGACAACGCTTACAAACCTATATACACAGGCCATTGCCACGGGCCGTGATAGTGCTCAATAACTTAACAGTGAATTTACAAAGGACAGGGTAAAGGGGAGCCAGAAAACAAAAACAAACAAACAATAAATAAAACCCCACCCTGACTTAAGTGCTCCTAAACTCCAAAGGCTGGTGGGTGGAGGTGAGACGGGTGTGGAGATCTGAAGAGAACAGCACCATGGTGTATTATCAACAGGAAGAGGAGAAAAAAAATGAAGAGAGGTATGATATGAACTGCTCATCAAAATAAACATGTTCAAACAGAGGCACGTGGAACAGAAGGGGGGGGGGGGGGTTGAGACTCCTTCCTGTCAGAAAGACATTCACTCAGCAAAATGCAAAGTCATTTTCTAAACAGAAACTAGCTCTATGATTTAGTTTGACCTTTAAAAAAAAAAAAGACAACAAATAAGTACAGAGTGTAAAAGCTAGCTAGACGTGCCTGTACCTGATGAGTTAAACAACAACTGCAAACCTCACCACATGCAATGCCCTGGATTTCTCAGAGAATGGCTCTCGCTCCTGTTTCAGACGCTATTAAGACAGTGATGATGATGATGATCATAAACCGATAATCGATAATAATAATGCTGGCACAGGGATGTCCACCCCACAAATAGGAACGGTGGGTGGGTTCTGTTTTGGTGCAGGAGATTATTTCAGGCTGTAAAACGTCAGGAGGTTTTGCAGCCATACATCAGCTAGACCATCTGCTCAGGGAAAAAAAAAAAAAAACCTTTCGCTTGCGCTCTTTGGACAACTGCTGCTCCGCGACAACCTGGCTGTGACAACAGCTGTCCTGTGTCATTTCAGTCATTTGTGTGGCACTGAGGGGGGGTCCACCTCATGCCAAACACACACACACACACACACACACACACACACACACACTCACTCTTTGCATTGAAAAGCATACAGTATAATGAACTTCAAAAAAAAAAATCCCTTTTTCAATCAATTTTTAAATACATTTGCTAATTACATTTCTTTTATCTGTGCAACACATTCGAATGCCAAAAAAAGGGGTGAATTTACAAAAAAAAAAAAAGCTCTTGCGGTCCGACCAGAAGACCCTTGTCACACGGAGCTGGTTTGTGCGAGAGGAGGAGCCGGTGACTGCTGAAAGTCCACAGAAGCCGTGGTGAAGCCAGCCAAACATTCACTTGTGCATTCAAATGTCATGCCTGACATGAACCTGCCAGGCAAGCACAATGCTATCTCCTTCCATAACACACACACAGACACACACACACACCCACACACACACGGCATCATGTGTACATCATTTTCATACCTCAGCTCTGCACAGTCCTTTCTGCATTCTCTCTCTCAACCACACAACCACACACCCACACACACCCACACACACACGTCGTCTCTCTTACTGGCCATGATCAGTTTCTCGTGAAGCGCACACACAAGCTTTCTCGACCATCTGTCTCTCTCTCGCACTTGCAGGTTTACACAAGAACACCAACTTTTGCACTCTTTTCACAAGCAAGTTCCTCTCCATGCCCTCCTGTTCATCTGCCTGGGGAAGGGATGGCGGTGGGGGTGGGGTGAGGGGATGGGCCTCTCACACGCTGAGGGGCAGCATGCCGGGAGGAGACACCGTTCTTGGGGGGGCCACGCCAGTCAGGGAGCTCGGGTCCAAACCGTTCATGGTCCTAAACAGCAATGGACAAAAACACACACACATGCATCAGACCCTTGACTTGACCTGACGAAATCCTGCCTCCATTTACGGGACAGTATGGTGCTACAGAACACACAGTGGAGGACTGATCTGTACAGCCTACAGAGGCTTTATAGAGACATTCACTGTTTCTCAAAGTCAAGGAAGCATCCTTCCAAGCCACCTTTTTCGAGGATTTCACATCATCGCACCTCGCCAAGCACTGTTCCAAAGTCAAGGATGCTTCAACCTTCTTTCGAAGGTTTTTCAAGGCTGCACAGATGGATCCTCAACATTCGAGGATTTTGAATGTTATGATGTTTCGAATGTTCGTGAGGTTTCAATGCTCGTCTTCCTAGTGCGCGGCTTCCAAGGCTAGTGTGCTACCAAGGAAGCATCCTCGACTTTGAGAAACAGTGTATATTGGTGAGTGTTGTTCTATGTGTCTTTTCGTAGCATCAAAATAGCCTCTCATGTTCTTCATGTGACAGCAAATGACACTTTTAAGTGACCACAAAAGACCACAAGAGGGGCCCTCACGTTTTGTCAAAGTACGTAGTGTGCAGCGAGTGTGAGAACTTGGTGGCGTTGCTGTTGATCAGGTTCCCGTTTCCTGTGTAATTTTTCCTCGCCGACTGGTCCTTTGCGAAGTTCCTACACGCGGCCAGTTTGGACTCCAATGCCTGCACACAGACAAGCAGAATTCAGTTCAGCACACAGTTGCTGTCGCATGTGACACATGGCCACACAGCCACACAAAGCCTCTAAAAGCCTTGGCAAAGTCGAGTCCATTTACAATTACTGTCCATCTTACCCCAACTTTTCGTAAGAGGTCTCCAACAATGTTGAGAGCTGAGATTCTGGCAGAAGGGGTCAGAGCTGAGTTTCCATTGGTCAGATTCCCATTGGTCAACACTAATGAGAGAGAGAGAGAGAGAGAGAGAGAAAAAGCCTGGCTTATTCAAGACGAAGTCATAAGGCAAACTGTGCGTGAGTCTGTGGCTCTCATCGGGCACAAGAGAGGGTGTGAATGAGTTTAGGTGTCTGTGAGAGACGGCAGAGAAGAGCAAGAGATTTAGAAGAGTGTGTTTTGTATTGGTGTGACAGCAAGACAGCAAGGCAGAGAGAATAAGAAAGGGCTACCAAAGAAAAGAAAGTCAGTTTGTGTGAGGGGGAGAAAGAACAAAAAAAAGGGGGAAGGGGAAAGGGGAAGAAAGAAAAAGAAAGAAAAGAAAGCTGGAGACATTATGATTATAGGGTACCTTTCTGTGTGATGAAGGGGTGATCTATGTTCTTTCCTACTGGGGTGGCTGGTAGGGACAGGGAGGCTTGCACCGCTGTGTCCATCTTATCGATGTCCAGCGTGGGCGAGCTGGGAGCTGACATGCGTGTGGTGTCAGTCGTCCTCTCCCGAACCGCCAACTCCTGCCTCAGGTCTGCAGGGAACAGGGGAGGCACAACACAACGCTGAGCAACGTTTCCGTAGTTCAAAGACATGTCTGTCTAGCTCAACTAGTCAAGTGCACATAACCCTATGTTTTCACTATTTTTTTTTTTTTTTTAATTGTGCCCTCCCAGGGGACTGCAGTTGTAAATTAGCCTAAGGCTAACTCTGGCACAGTGAATCACATAGCGACATTTATGTTCATAATTGTACATGATCTCTAATAAATCAAACGAATTACAAATTACTAGGAGCACACACATATTATGGTATGTTTCAGATAACCGTGTCCTCTAGATGGATGACTGTCAATGTACAGCATATGACTAGTAATAGAAAGCACCTCACTAGTAGAGGGAATCATCAGAAAATAAAATCCCAGGGGAGGGAAGCACAGAGACGGTCCTGTGGTGAGCAAGTACCTCGGGCCTCGTCCTTGAGCCTCTGCACGGACACCAGCAGCGACTCCTTCTCGTCCAGCTCGCTCTCCAGGAAGGCATTCCTCTCGATGGCCTGGTTCAGCCGCTGCTCAAAGTCCTCCAGGGAGACGATGGTGGCCCTGAGGGAGCACAGGGCAGCACGTCAGGAGACGCACGGACACGGACACAAACAAACGCACACACACACACACACACACACACACACACACACACACACAGAGCCCAGAGTACACACAGACCCAGATCCAGACCCACACACACAGAGGCCAGAGTACACACAGACACACACACACACACACAGACACACACAGACACGCACAGACACGCACAGACACACACACACACCCCAGAGTACACACAGTCCAGTGAGAGGACTAGGTCTTTTTGTCCTGAGTGCGTCACCACTCAGCGGCTGATAATGGTGGGAGTTGACTACAGCAAACCACAGCGTGTGACTCATGTCTGATTAATAACATCCAGTCTGTTGACCCATGACTCGCCACACAGCCATATCGCCAGCTCACAGTTCCTCCCTTGGTCAAATACTCCCCTCAATTCTTAACTCTTAATGTCTACATGTACATACTGTATTCCATTCATCAGAGGTAAAGCCTACAATTGTTCTTTCTGCTAATGTTCTCGCTCACATTCAGAATCTTCCAACAGCTCAGTCATAACACAGATATCCATCTCTGTGGAACAACTATTAGAAGCCCACAAATGAGGCCTCTGAGTGTGTACAGTACGTATAGATTATGTAGGATGTGCGGCGGCAGACTCCCCATCCTGTAAATGTACGTATATACTGTATGCACATTTAATAGGATGTGTGGTTGCTGACTCCCCATAAATGTATGTGTGTATGTATGTATATGTATGTAAATGTATGCATGTACATGCTTAGTAAGTGTTTGTCTGTACAGTGTGTGAGGCGCACCTCTTGGCCCTCTCCAGGTCGTCGTTGGCCTGCTCCAGCTCTCTGACGTATTTGTGCAGCTGCTCCTTGATGCCGCGCGTCTGCACCAGGTCGTCCTCCAGCATGGAGATCTGCTTGTAGCTCTGGGCGTACTGCTGCTCCAGCTTCTCCTGGAGACACACGGGCAGGGGATGGGGAACATGGGGTTAGTGCTCACACTACCTGTTACTAGTATTAGACATACAAGGACTAATACAAAGCATCATTTTTTGGTCAGATGGACCAAGGAAGATCTATTCAACTGAGAAAGAGATAGGATGAGAGAGAGAGAGAGAGCGAGCGAGCGAGCGAGCGAGCGAGCGAGAGAGAGAGAGAGAGAGAGAGAGAGAGAGAGAGAGAGAGAGTGTCATGGGGAAGAGAAGAGGGATGACAGAGGAAGTGTTTAGCACCGCTTTGTTGTGGCCAGTGAGTTACTCTCCCGTCACTGAGCCAAACTCTCACACACACACACACACACACACACACACACACACACACACACTTTTCATCCTGGGGAGGAGGGTGCAGTGAAGCAGAGCTACCTGTAGTAGCCTCTTGGGGGACATGACTGTCAGACACAGAATGCATCCTTAGAACACCACCCTCCCAACACACACACACACACACACACACAAACAAACACACGCACACACATTTTCTAGTCCATTCAATCATCCCTTATTTTGCATGTTTTATTCATAACATTGTGACTGTGTGACTGTGTGTGTGTGATCTTTAAGCTTTGAGAAGTCAAGCAGTGTCTCCTTTATGGCTGTGTATGTGAGCACTGACGTGGAACTCTCTCACACTCAGATCCAAAAGCTCTTGTCATCTACTCTCTCTCCCTCACATACACACACACACACACACACACGCACGCACACACATATTGCTGTTTGATGTGGTCAGCGGTGGGCAACAGACAGGAAGTGACCCGAGACTCCAAAGGTCAGACAGATGCACAAAAGGGGAAGCAGAGGAGAACAAGAGAGAGGGAGGGAGGGATAGAGAGAGAGGGAGGGAGGGAGGGATAGAGAGAAAGAGAGGGAGGGAGGGAGGGATAGAGAGAGAGGGAGGGAGGGAGGGAGGGATAGAGAGAAAGAGAGGCAGGGAGAAAGAATGAAGAGTAGGAGAGAGTAAGAGAGGGAGAGATGAAGAGTAGGTTGTGAGGTCAATCCAGTGCGGCTGTTTACAGAGAGCAAGTAAACACATCTAGCCCCTCACACACACACTCCCACACACACACACACACACACACACAGCACTGTGCTCTGCCCTGTGTAGCCCACATATAGCACACACTCCTTCTGAACTCCTCCTGACCTTCACTCATGTGATCACACAACACATGCTAGTTTGTCTTGTTTGTGTGTGTGTGTGTGTGTGGGGGTGGGTGTGTGTGGGTGTGTGTGGGTGTGTGGTCGGTCGGTCGGTTGGTTGGTCATGTGTAAGTGTAAATCAAAGATTTGTGTTTGTGTGTATGTGGGGCAGTGTGTTTTTGTGTGTTTGACCCCGTGTGTGTGCGCGTGTGTGTGTGTATGTATGTCTTTGTGTGTGTGTGTGTGTGTGTGAGAGAGCTTATCTGTCCCAGACTGAAGCTCTTTGCTCAGTGCCCTTGCCTCTCAGACCGTTACAAATTAGCAGTGTGTTTTTTCAGCTGAATTGGGAGATGGTGTAGAGCGATAAAGCTGCTAGTGGCACCTTCTGTGTGTGTGTGTGTGTGTGTGTGTGTGTGTGTGTGTGTGTGTGTGTGGTAATCTTACCCCAAGGTCTCAGCCTCTAAGGCCTGTCTCTGCATGCAGCCTTTCCGAATAGAAACTGAGACCTGTATGGCTCCACACACACACACACACACACACACACACACACGCCTATGTACTCACTTACCACCTCTTAGGGAAGCCATGCTGTGTTTGTGGAGCAGCTCTGACTGATGCCTAGCTCTTAAGCTGTCATCTAACATGAACACAGTCATAAGCATCGCAGTGAGGCTGTCAGTCACACTGGACCATAGTAACACACACACACACACACACACACACACACACAGACATTTACACCATTGGGTCATAATAAAAGTCACAGCCACACACACACACACACACATAGACATCCACACCATTGGATCATAGTAAAAGTTACAGCCACACACACACACACACACACACACACACACACACACACACACACTGACAGGCCCGCCTCTGATGATGCATTAGTAGACAGACCGGCAGGCCCACTGTCATCCTAAAGGCCTGGGTCAGTGTGTACCGCTGATCCCCCGTGACAGCACCTCACACAGCACAGAGACAGAGGGAGGGATGGATGGAGAGATGGAGAGAGAGAGAGAGAGAGAGAGAGAGAGATCTTTTATTTTACAAAAGCATCATGCTACATTTTAAAAATCACCTAGGAATGGAAAATAACAATAAAAGTAAAATTCATAAGACTGAGAGAGAGAGAGAGAGAGAGAGAGAGAGAGAGAGAGAGAGAGAGGTGGGAAGAGAGTCGGAGCAGACTTTGGGTTCTTGGGTACACTCTCATTAAGAGAGCCAGAGGCAAAGTGTTCTAAATGAGCAGCTCTTTATGGCTCCACTCCAAGTAGTTGCCTGATAGCGCACACAGATACACACACACACACACACACACACACACACACACTCACACACACACACACACTCTTTACCTCTTTCTTAGACACAGATACTACCCACCCCACAACCCCGCCACACACTCACATACACACACACACACAGACACTTTCCACTCCCCACACCCCCGAGACACACACACACACACAAACACACACACACGCTGGGGTCAGGTTAGTAAAACAGCACCTCTTGTGGCTATCCCTAGGCAAACGTTATTCTTTCGAGTGCTGTGTAAATATGTAGCGTAGCAGCTTTGCCTTATCATAACTCTGGCTGGCGGCCACAGGCTTATTACAGCCATTAGCGCTAGCCGCCGTGCGCTAGCTCCAAATGAGATGGCCATCTGCTAATTAGCTTTGTAATTAAGGCACGTGGGCTGGGCAGATTACAATAGGAGATTGGGCCGGCGGAGCGGCCCACGATGCACTGCTCACTGGCAGCCATGCATTCGGGGAAGGGAATGTGGAGGTCAAAGGTCATCTCCACATTCCGGGAATGTTTATTTCTCCGCTGTAGGCTCTCACACTGCCTCTGCGGCCTGTGGCCTGGATTACGCTTTAGGAAAACCCCATGTGAGCACGCTCTCTCTCTCTCTCTCTCTATCGCTCTCTCTCTCTCTATCTTTCTCACCAAGTGCCTTTCTCTCGCCCTCCCTCACTCTGTTTCTTCTTCTGAGTTGTTTGTTTTCTCTCTCTCTCCCTCGCTCCCCCCCCCCACGTCTGTGTGTGTGTGTTTGTCTGTCCTCTGTGTGTGTGGGTGACCTCTGCTTGCCCTCTGACTGCTCCCACTAACAGGCCCCATGAGACAAGAGGAGCAACACAGAATACACATGCAGCTCTCTCGGACACACACACACACACACACACACACACACACACACACAGCTCTCAGTAGGCCTCAGACTGGATATCAGGTGTGCACATGTGTGTTGCGTGTGTGGTCTTGTTGTATATGTGTGAGGAATTGTCTATTCTGTGTGTGTGTGTGTGTGTGTGTGAAGGAACTGGGGACAAGTACTCAGTGGTGTGAGTTGTTTGAATGGGACTGTGGGCGTCCTGGAACGAGAGTAGTCTATGAATGACTAAAGTGTGTGTTGAGTGAGCTGGTGTGCAAGTAGAGTGTGTGTTGAATGAATGTGTTAGAATTGGAGGAGTGTGTGCGTGTGTGTGTGTGTGTGTGTGTGTGTGTGAGTAGTGTGTGTTGACTTAGCCCTCTCCTTAGTCCTCTTGACTGTCCTCTTGACTTTCTCAGGACTGCGGTTCACAGATGTCTCCTTTCTTTTGTCTGTGTGTGTGTGTGTGTGTGTGTTTGTGTGTGTGTGTGTCTGTCTGTGTGTGTGTGTGTGTCTGTGTGTGTGTGTGTGTGAAGGGGCTAGAGTACAGCACAGCACAGAGGGCACAGCTCCCCTCTGTAGCTCACCAGAGCATGGCTCAGATAAACACACGTGTGTGTGTGTGTTTGTGTGTGTGTGTATGGGACGCCTTTATAGAGCAGCTATACAGCAGCTGCTTGGCATCACCCCTGAACTCTGACCCCTGACCTCCAGTGTGGGATCAGCGTCAAGGTTGTGTGGGTTGGCTGTCCATCACAGATATGTGTCCTGACTTGACACAGACCTCTCTGGGGACTGTGTGTGTGTGTGTGTGTGTGTGTGTGTGTGTGTGTGTGTGTGTGTGTACTGTATGTGTGTGTGTGTATGTGTGTGTGTGTTTTGATGTATACACATCTGCAGTCATATTGTTCTGCTTTTCATCTGTTTTTGGGTCATTGAAATCTAAAAACAATCTCACACTCTCACATACTCACTCACTCAATCTCTCTCTCTGTCTCTCTGTCTCTCTCTCTCTCTCTCTCTTTCTCTCTCTCACACACACACACACACACACACACACACACACACACAGTCCCCCAGCTAGAGGGTGACCTCT
>JASCQY010000001.1:18921146-18933185 GCA_030264315.1 Sardinella tawilis
TTTTGATTCACACCACTGCAACTCCTGTCTGCAACCGTCTAGGACTGTTGCGAATCTTTGGTTTGAACTGGCCTTTAAAGAGAACCAGGGTTTCTGTAGTGCACAAAGCTGAGAAGCCTTCGCTAATTTCTGCAGGACTCACAAGCCAACAATGAACATCTTTAGACTTACAGGGGATCTTTCTCACCTTGCAGCCATCATTATTCTGCTCCTCAAGATATGGAAAACCAGGTCTTGTGCCGGTAAGTCAACAACGTAACCTGTTACTTTCCTCTTTCATGGTAATTCATTTGAGACTTCTGTCTGTGCTAAAAGTAGTAAACTTGGCAAATACACCACAGTTTGCTTTGTAAACTATCTTGCTACAATGCTGGTGTTCTTGCTAATCGAGGCCTTGTTAGCAATATAGCATAGCCCACTAGGTAGTTTTCCAGGAAGCCAAAGACACATCATATGGTTGGAAATGATAGAAATACCCAGTTCCATTAGATACATATATAGCAACTTTCAATGTGAATTATGTTACGTGGATAAGAAATGGGTACTGTATCACTGCTGTCCTTTTACGTAGCAAGTAGGCTAATGTTGACTGCAACAGCTATCGGCACTGCTAGGCTAGCGAAGTTGTCAGGTGTGACTTGGAACATTGGAAGCCTGCTCTGTTTATTTCTGCCGCGAGTGCCGTCGTATCTACCATTAAATTATTGCCAGCAAGTGAAATTTACTTTACGCCGCAACCTTATTAATTATACATTACAGTAGTTTACTAGCCAGGCCTAATGGTCTTCTGACGTGGCATTTAGTTAGCCGTAAAGTGGCTAACGTTAGGTAAAACTTGTAAACGTTAATGCAGCCCATTGGACAGCAAGTCGTGTGCTGAGTTGGCGATAACTCATTTTAGTAACCCACACCTCCAGTGACTTGCTTGCATCAGGACCACTAATCTTAGCAACCCTTTGGCTGCGGCAACTGGCATGGATTCTTCCATAGTGTCTTTATTTCCATCACGTTGTAATTCTTAAAGCAAATGCTTTTCTCTGCTTAACTTAGACCATATGGATTTGTGGTTGTGGTATCTGGTGTGAGGCCTTCTCACTCCCTTCCAGTGCAGATCCGATGTGCAGATCAGGCTGTCCCATGTCTCTCGCGAATATCTATGTATGACTGTGCAGTATAAATCCAGTGCCATGTTCTGTCTGATTTTGATACTAAGAAACTGACACTTTAATCTTTAATTTGTATCAACTGTCCTAACAAAAGGTGCATTTTTTCAGGCATCTCTGGAAAGAGCCAGATTCTTTTTGCAACGGTCTTTACCACACGCTACCTGGATCTCCTAACTTCATTTATTTCTCTCTACAACACATGCATGAAGGTAAGAGGCTTAATAAAGTACGTAAATGGTCCTAGAAGAGATGTCTAGAGGCTTGTACTAAGGGGCTTGACGGAGTAGTCTCAAAACACATTTCAGGAAGACAGTGGTCATAGGCAGAGGGCCGCTCAATCTGAGCTGAGAAGAATGCTCATTTACTTTCCTTGTTCTACTACAGGTCATCTATATTGGATGTGCGTATGCCACACTGTATCTCATATACATGAAGTTCAAAGCCACCTATGATGGAAACCATGACACGTTTAGACTGGAGTTCCTGCTGGTCCCAGTTGGTGGCCTGTCTTTCTTAGTCAATCATGATTTCTCTCCTCTGGAGGTAAGAATGAGCAGCAGAATATCTCTGAATACTATGTTTGTTTTTAACAGAATATCTCTGAATACTATGTTTGTTTGTTTTTAACAGAATATCTCTGAATACTATGTTTGTGTGTTTTTAAATGTCAGCAGCATTGATATGTTTGTCCTCCTCTCTACCTGCAAATGCTATTGAATCATAGATCCTGTGGACTTTCTCCATCTACCTGGAGTCTGTGGCCATCCTGCCCCAGCTCTTCATGATCAGCAAGACTGGCGAGGCCGAGACCATCACCACCCATTACCTGTTCTTCCTGGGCTTGTACAGAGCCCTGTATCTCTTCAACTGGATCTGGCGCTTCTACTTTGAGGGCTTCTTTGACATGATTGCCATTGTGGCTGGCATTGTCCAAACTATCCTGTACTGCGACTTCTTCTACTTGTACATTACTAAAGGTGAGTTCTGACAGGTCAGCTGTGCTTGGAAAGTCTTCAACTAGATGAACTGATGACAGACTGTCAGTTAGATACTTTTACATGTCCCCCTGTTTATACTTTTATACTTAAATAAGCTTAAGCAAATTACATTCTGTGATAGATGGCAAATGCATTTTCTAGATAGAGTCAGTCGGTTGCCTAATTAATACAATTTGCTCCTATGGTGTCTTCTCATTTCACAGTGCTGAAAGGAAAGAAATTGAGCCTCCCAGCATAAATGCCAAAGACTGGAGACTCATACTCTTACTAGACTGATTGGAGCTAGTGTGAGATGCACAGAGACAGAGCACACAAAGGAAACACCACAAGCTTTATTGTGAGTATCTGCGAGTTCTGCCAAAACCTTCCGGAACACAAGCAAGGATTCTCTTCAGTCTGTGAAGCATCTGGATGTCTGTTTTTGGCATCTTGCCTAAACTTCAAAGGACAAAATACTTTTATATGTGTGAGGTGTCTTCATGCTTTAGCATCACAAAGGGGTTGACATGGTATAAACTGTATTTGAACTGTATACTTAATTACAATGCACAAATTGATAGGCATAAAAACACGTAACGCAAAATGTGGTGTTCTGTGTCAAAATATCCTCCACCCCCCTAATCCTCATATAAGCAATACTTCACCTATGTTAATATACTGGCCAAATTCATACCTTGATACAAACTGAAATAGTGAGATATCTGTACCTCTCTGTTTATGTAAAACTTATGCGAACAATTGACTTTACTTCTTAGTCTTTTTTTCATTGGCTTATTAGTGTTCCATACTGAAATTCATAGTAATTTAACAATATCAAATTTTGTACAAATGCCCTTTTTGAGAATCATAGACTTAGTTCTAAGGCAGTCTCTGTTGCAATTGTAATATTGGACCAGCCTCTGTTGAGCTACTGCAGCAGTGGCTGAAATGAATGGGTAGGGATCAGAAGCCTTGCAAAATCAATTTGATGTTCCTTGGCACATCTTTTTTGTACCTGTCAGAACACCCTGCCACAGCCTTCTTTCGCACTGAACATTGGTGGAGTATACTAATTGTATATGCGATATTTCTTCCCCAATAAAGAACGTTGTAGTTGTAATTCATGCATACTAATGGTATAATACTGTTCGGCCGTGAACTTAACACTACCATTGAACTGTTGTCCGAACAGATGTTTCTCTTTGTAATGTTAATATATAGATGCAGTAATTTATCTTTGAAGACACTGTAATTTTACACAGTGTGCAACATTGCAGAGTTCCTTGTTGATTTGAGTTGAGAGGCTTTATAAAGGAGAGTGTGTGGCATGGGTGAACATGGCAGTTGTCAAGGTGTAACAATATCTCTGGCCTTTTTCCCAGTAGAACATCTTTCTTGTCCTCCCCCATTTTTTGTCATTCCTTTTGATTTTTTTTTTCTTTTTTGTATTGCTACAGGTATCAGCTCCAATAAAGACCTTTTTTGAACGATGTCTCAACATTTTTTTTTTTTTTTTAAAGAAATACATTTATTAAAATAATTTTCTGGAGTGTAACATATACAGTATTGCTTACATACATAATGAATGATCACAACAGGAAGTATAACAGCAAATCTAAACAGAGTAAACAGCTTACAGCAAGTGCAAATTGGGCAAATGTCCTGAGACAACACATAGTAAAATATTTCATTCATAAAAGGATTTCATTCAGGATGTGCAGAACTTAGCTGCAACTTACAGTTTATGTGTCTCTAGTGTATGCCTTACGGTGAAAGTCGATGTGTATCAGTCTATAGCCCTGTTGTTTGAGTTCACAGAGTGCTATCAACAGGAAACAACAACAAAATGTGATGCAACACAGTGAATGGTGAGCTAGCAGCAATACTAACTGAATAAGCCACAAAAACCCACTTTCAGTTCCACTGTCCTACACCCCATTCACTTAATATAAACTGTCTTGTTCTATTGGCCTATCTATGTTGTATACATTTTTTCTCAGCACTCAGTTAACTCAAACAATAAGGCGACTGATTTAATCACACCAGATTTCACCTTTAAGGTGCAACATAGATTTTAGCTGGAAATATGTTTTGATTCAATAACGCCATCTCAAATTGGTCAACAGAGCGATTCAGTATATGAAACATTCAGTTAAAATCAAAGATTTATGTTGCTTTTAAGACATATCTATGTAGGAAACTTAAATACAAAGAGGACCGATGATGTAATTGGGGTGTGGGGGCAATGGTAAACTAGCACATAGTGTATGTAGCAGTGTTAATGTAAATAAAATAGGCTAATGATGTAACACTGCCAGTTACCAGTTACTGGCATTTTGACCTTGATAGAGCCTGTCCATCACAGTAGGCAATTTAGTTCGGCACAACTAAAAAGGACCAGGGTTTTTGTCTTTTTGTTTTTGGCAAAAAGAACAGAGGATGAGAGGAGAGGATTTTCAGTGGATGTGGGCAATTACACAATACACAGACTTTTTGGCATGTCCATAATGCTAATAAAATGCTGTGGAAATTTGAGCATTTGCTTTTTTGGCTACAGAACCTGCATGTACAAAAATGGTCACATCCACAATGTGGAATCGCCCATGCACAAACAGTATGTATCAGAAGGGAACCACATTGAGCTCTGAACAACATTCACATCTAACCCTAACCCTAACCCAAGGCACAGTCAATGATTATTGGATAATAGTGGGGAATGCTCTCACATTCACTAAGTTGGTGTAACTGCCTCATCAGAACCTCATTTAGCTCATTAGCTGATGTAGTGTTGGGCTAAGTTTTTTGTCAAACTCATAATGCTGGATAATAAAATGTTGCTATGTTAATGATGTAAATATTTATGGTATTTCAGGATTTGCTAAATTCAACGGCTACATTAAAAATGGTTCAAAATATTTAAATAACACAATGCTTTCTCATGTTCTGTCTATGACATCGCTGGAATAGCCCCATTGATTTTCTTTTCTTTTTTCTTTTTTTTTACCACAGTTCATGATGAAAAGAAAAGCAGACAAAATATAGTAATGAGCAGTACAATGTTGACCTTACAGGAAATATGGATTAAAAAAAACTATTTTGCATTATAGACATAAAAGAAAATCTTGAAAGAGTATTTTCAAATGCCACAAAATAATCAGCTAAGGGAACACAATTGTTTACTTTTTTACATTCACTTGCTTTGATTGCTTTAGAGTTTCTGTTAAAAACCTGAGATGTGGCTGGACCACAGGAGTTTCTGCAACTCAAAAATGGAGTAAGATGACAGTGTAAAGCCAAAGCTTTCTCAGGGAGACTAACGGACACCTTACCTGTACCATAGCTTGTGTTAAACAACACATCTGAATGAAAATGAAGTCGCCTAAAAGTGCCTGCTTGTGGAGGGTTTGTTGTTGGAGGGTTCTCTGTCTCAATCTATTTTTGGCCTTGAGAATCTCCTTTTCCTTTTTTCAGATGGACTTGAAACACAAAATGACAAAAACAAGTCACAAATCATGGAACTTACACAAAAGAAATCTTTGAGTAAAACTGAAGTGTCCCCCATGTTAAACATAGGAAACACAATTATGATTGTAATTTCAAAAGAGCCACTTATGAAAAGAATGTTTGAAAATATGAGTACCGTTGGCCGTAATACAAGTTGTGTATGCAGGACACAGAAATGTAGCAGGCAGTAAGGAAGCATGAGATAAACACTGCAAAAATGGCAAGGCATCCCAGTGCACAAAGTAGCGTGGCCCCTCCCACAGCCAGTAGAAAAACTGTGACAAAAAAATAAAACATGAAGTTTAAGTTTTTCCGTCTGCAGTAAAACATGAGACCTATTCTTTTAGAAAAGGCTCAGGTCCAAGTCCGACCTGAGTTTGTTTCCCAAACTCACTCCTCATCTTTCTTCTTCATTCATTTCCAGTCATGCCTTCATGTGTCAAGTAAATTGACCATACTTTATACAATGATAAGACAGCCATGGATAGTTCACACTGCTTTGCTCACCATTGGGGATGGTGTTGAACAATACAAATATAGGTACAGTATATTTTTTGGAATTAAGTTAACAACTGAAAACAACTGTATAGTGTACACCTTAATTTCACCACTGGTTGCATCTCTTGAAAGTTGAAAGGGAACTGAGCCAAGACCTACCCTTAGTGATATGGTCTAGTGTCAGCCAGGGTAGGGGTCAGACTAAATCAAACATAGGGTTCGGTATTTTCTCCACCTAAATTCTCCATAGATCTACACAAATGAATAGATAACCTGTTTTCATCTTTAAAATATGAGTGGCCTTAATAGGCGAGGAGCTTGAACTTATGCAACACAGAGCTCTACGAGGTGTACCAGTCAGTCTGGGTTAGCTTATCCATGTTTGTCGCTGAGCCACACACTTATTAACATCCCACCGATGTATTGAAGTAGTCATTTTGGGTATGCAAATGGAACATGTTTACTTTGAGGCTTAACTACTGACTTACTAAAGTGCACATATGGAGTTCTTCCACTGTTCTATTGCACTTGTGAAAAATGTGTAAATTTGTATCTTTGGCATGCAAATGTCTGACTTAATACTTAAGTGATCTATTTCTCTTTTATTTTACTAGGGTAATCACATTGAGGCTGTCACCTCTTTTCCAAGAGCAGACAACAGACAGCAGACAACGCCATTGTGCATGGTTGTACACATTTTGGATACACTTGAAATACATGAACACTAAATTCTACAGTTGTCATCAGTATGAAGACTTACCCTCCACAAAAACAAAAGACATTGTAGTGGCAGCAAATGTTACTAGACCAAAGCCAAGAAAAAGTCCGACAGGAACTGTGGCCATTACTGCAAAGACCAATAAGGTCAGTGCAGTGAATGGGTGGTCTCTCAGGTATCGTCCCACTGAAGAGTTCGTAAACTCCTCAATCTATAAGTAAAAAGAACAGGTCATGTCTATTCTCTTTGGGAACATACACACTGCACATACATTGCCAACACATTAATTGTTAGTCATTCTGGGACAGCATAACACTATGAAGTACAGAGTTAACAGAGGTGGAAGTGGTTCCAGAGGAAAGGACATATGGTTTATCTTTTCATTCTGATTGGATATTGATTGGTTATGGGAAATTCCCCATCTAAGGAACTTTAGCACCTTTCTTGTGTCTGAAATGTTCTTCTCAAATCAATTAAAGTGTGTCCGTCCTGCTTTGTACTTCATAATGGGTAAACGGGTTCTCTTTACACTCGGGAGATATTTGGTGATAGTGATCGCACTTCATACCCTAGGATCGATGTGCATTTTATCCATAAATGTGTTCAACCTATCCGATATTCCATCCTGAGGAGGAAAGGGCTCATTATCATACAGCATATTCTGGAACGAGAAGAAAAGGCATTTTTAATTCTGGTTACTTTGTCGCATTTACCTGATTCTGACCTGACCTTAATAGCCCATAAATGGACCACTATTGAGACCTTCTTGGTATGGTTGTGACGCACTGACAGGTAATGCACCCAAGGAAGCTGAATTGCGCTTTAATATAATTCTATGTTGCGACTATCAAAAAAGTGTATAGCCTACAACCTGCAGTTAAGTTAAGCCTACTTTCAAGCACATAATACCAAACTACGTCTGCATTGCACGCATAACTTCTAGGACTTCTATTAAGTAGCCTGCATTTACTGTTCATCAAGGACAGTGAACACACATCTTCACAAGTAGCCTAAATGTTGAAATAACGCTGTCATTCTTAATATACTATCGTTGCTCTATATGATTCGGTTATTCGACTACTAACCATGAAAGGGACTTTATCCGTGAAGTTTGAGATCCCTACAGATGTGGACTTCCACATCCACATCGAAATAGGAAGTGTATGAGAGTTGACCTACAAATGAAATACCGCGAGTGTAGAGATCATGTGACGTGACTTTCGTCGAGGCCTTGAAATAAAAAAAAATCTGTAATCTAATTAAAAGGCATTTTTGATCTTTTATGTAGCCTATTATACACAATTTTTTTTATAGAGGTGTAATACTGTGTACCATAGCTATTGACCCGATTTGCTTAGGTATAGGCTACAATCAGATGATAATGATCATCTGATGACTATATAATTTTTTGTCAGATTTTTTGTCAACTTTTTTTGTCAGATTTGTCAAGTTCACTGTTGCTGTAAATAGTCTGAATGCATACCAACATATTTGGGGTCCAAAGTTGTTGATGTCCATCACACTCAAGTTCAGTAGGCCTACATTTGGGATATTAGCCTACTTGCAGGTGCACATAAGATTGTATTCGATTGGCGAACTATTACAAATATTTGCAATATAGGCTTGGTGACAGTAGGCTATTTTGAAAGACATACAGGCCTTGGCCTATGGCGATTTAGGAGAAATCAAAGTTAATCGTTACAATAGTTTCAGTTATAAAGTCACAGAAAGGCATCTCCCCATACGTCACATGGACAAGAAACCGATACAAAATACGCGTATCAAAATACAAAGTGTCATAAATTTTGCAACATTTTATCAACAACATTCGAAACAGGCAAAATCGCATTCTCCGCTTTAAGAAGATATGACGTCATCACGTGATTGTCTGGACAACAACTCAGCTGTTGTGGGTCTATGGGAGAGACTACGAGAAAATATTCCACGTAATAGGCTCCATCAGCCACTTCCCGGGAGGGACTGTATGTAGCAGGACTGTAGCTGGTGAATTTGGATAAAAGGGAATATAGTCGCACCCACCTTTACAGTATCAAGCCGTATTGGTGGTGAGGCGTGTGGATAAAATACGGGATTTTGCTATTGAAAGGGAAGAAAATGGAGTTGGAGGACGGAGTTGTGTACCAGGACGACCCGGGGACAACGGCTATGATGTCGGAAAGGGTCTCAGGCCTGGCCAACTCCATTTACCGTGAATTTGAAAGGCTTATAGGGAAATACGACGAAGACGTTGTGAAAGAACTTATGCCGCTGGTAGTGGCAGTGCTGGAGAATCTGGATTCTGTTTTCGCAGAAAATCAGGAGCACGAAGTCGAACTCGAACTGCTGAAGGAGGACAACGAACAGCTCATCACCCAGTACGAGCGGGAGAAAGCACTAAGGAAGCATGCAGAGGAGGTGAGTCAATGGGGCTCGGAAGCGTGGACGGGGAGAATAGGGCGATTGATGATGGGAGAGAGAGGGCTTGATGCGAAGCCAGAGATGCTCTCCATCACTGAAACCCAGGCATCATTGTTTGCACCTGCTTGAGCCGTTCTGCACGTGTGCTGCCTTGTCCTAAAAGCATCAGCTTGATGGAACCAGTCTACTTGCGTTATGCAAGAATTGTTTACAGTAGGCGAGTCTATATCGATTTCATGCTTCAGCCTTTATTTCACGAAGACATGGAATAGCATTAGCTGAGGATGGAATTGTTTTGATTCAGCATTACCCGGATCTACAGTGTGAACAGAGTAGCGAATAGGCTAAGATGGTGTAATAAGGTTTATGTCCACGTTCAAAAAAACAATCAAAATTCATTTTTATTTTAGAGATGGTACAGGCCGATCAGACTGTCTGTGACCACAGTGTATTCCTCAAAACGGCTTTCAGCAACCTCGGGTAGGCTCGTGTAGTCTAACTGTCAGCCACATCATCAGCTAGGTCATATCCATACGGGTCTCGGTGAAAGTGATGCTGGACTATCCACGCTCTTTGGGGTAGGCCTAATGGTTTTAACCAGCTGACATTTGTGCACTTGCTCTCTGACTAAGCCAATGAAATGGTCAAGCTGATTCATTAATCCAGAAGAGCTTAATGTCCCCAACTCTGATAAGAGTGTAGGCCTACTAGGCCATGAAAGTAATGTAGTAGTAGTAGTTGTAGCCCATAGCCCAACTTATTACAGGGCATGCTGCTTTTCTTGTCAGTCTTTCCATGGGCAATTAGCCTACTTGAGTTTCACTTGAACTTGAAAAGTAACTGTTTGTTTAAAGAAAATGAAAACAACAGATTGACTCTGACTCCTAAAAACAGGCAAAAACAGCATTATTACAATATAATAACAGCCATGCTTTCAATAATTGGCTTTTGTCTTGTTGATAGGCTGTTGTTTTTGTCAAGCATCCATGTCTCAATACTCAATGCCAAAGCAGCTAAACCCATTTGCGGTAGCCTACATGTTAAAATCCCTGACGTCTTAATAATATTAGCTTCATGTTGAATTGAGAATATGACAGCATTCCAGACTGGGTCCTGAGCTGGTGAATGACTCAGCACTTTCTCCCCTGTCAAGTGAAATGTCCATGAATATACTGAAGAAATATTTTTGTAAGAAGACCCGTTTGTGTTGCCTTTGTGTCATTTTCTGTTCCTGCATGAAAGCTTGAGTAAAAGCACAACAGTAGGCATCTTGCATCCTCTTTTAAGTGTGGAGTTATATGTTATTCTCGGAGAAGAGGAGACCAGGAGCTTTTTTTCAGTTCTCTGTTCACTCTGTTCCCCATGGCAAGTCAAGTAAGAGTCCTGCCTTGAGAGGTGTCCTCCAGGCCTCCTATTGGCAGTGTATGCATCCCTTTATAGACACTTTAAAAGCGAGAGACCCCATCTTCACAGCTTGAGTTCGGTAGCTGGAAGTGTTCCTCCCCTCTGACCTATTTGTGGGTATACCAACATTATTTGATTATTTTTGGCCCAAGCATAAACACATAGTGACAGGAAGCTTCTGTTGTCATTTCCCTCATACTCCGGGCACTGAAGTAGCTGCTGCGCTTGGCAGTATCACTTCGCTGGTCGGCACCCTGACCACGAGTCAGAGTGACACTGAGATTCTGCTTGCTGACTCTCAGCCCACACACACCCCTATAGGAGTTCCCTGGAGGAGCCCTGCCTCCCTGGAATCTCCTGCTGGCTTCTTCTGCCTGGAGGGGGTTGGGAGGTGTAGATCAGGATGGGACGGTGCCATTACTTCCAGGTCATATGATCCTTTGTTTTGATGGCCAGAGAGGAGTGCTTCCTGTGGGTCTTGTCATTCCTCTGGGTTACTGGATGTCATTGGGGAGCCTTAGGGGTTTTCTATAAAAGCTGTCCCCCTGCTTGGAGAGAGTGTGGCCCTTAGAAGATCTACTCGTGTTTCGCTGTATTGATTTTATTGTCAGTGATTCCCATATTGTGCATTTAGCCATCTAATCTGCTCTGCTGTTGGGTGTATAATGTGAGCTGGTAATGTGCAACTCAAGTTCATTTAACACGTCATTGTTCATTTAATATGAGAATAGCTGTATGGTATTGCACTTTCTGGGATATTAAAAGTAAAATGATTCAACTCTACTGTAAGTTGGATTTTTCATCTTAGAAAATGGCACACATTGTGTCGCCATAATTAGGCTAACCTATCACCATCAGTCTCTCAGTAGACCTAAAGATTGTTATTATTTTTGGGAGATCTAATTTTACATTCCTGGAGGGTGAAGATGGCGGGAAGCAATGCATTCTGGGTCAGTTGTTTGGACAGGATGTTGCATCTGTGCAGGACGCGCAGCGGTGGTGGTGGGGGGACGTTCCGGAATTCCACTGGTAGACAAAAGAACCTCCAGAGTTTCTTGCCTATCGGTTGGATCACAAGCATTTTCCTGACATCCTTGTATGATGCGTTTGTTTCCGCCAAATGCTTCCTGTCTAGTGTAGTGTGACAGGAACATTTTGATATGTGGATGCATCACTTGCTAATTATGGTCTTGAGGGTATTTTCCAAATAGCTTTTTTTGTACACATGTGGCAGTGGAGTATCCTTTAGAATCCTGCTGGTCAAGCATCTCTTTGCTCCTTAAAGCAACACTCCACCATTTGTGGAAATATGTTCATTTTTCATCTCCCCTCGAGTTAATTAATTGAGCCATAC
>JASCQY010000001.1:18933285-18945785 GCA_030264315.1 Sardinella tawilis
GCTAAAATTGGTGTAGCCAGAGTCAGAGAAGGACTGGATGAATAGGAGAAAGGTTTGGCTCAGTTAATTAACTCGAGTGGAGATGGAAAATTAACATATTTCCAAAAATGGTGGAGTGTTGCTTTAATGATCATACCTAAATACAGTACACATTATGTCACTACGTGCAATTCCATATTATTTCTATATATCATCACATGTTAATGATGGTCTTCTTCACACAACACTGACCAGATTTCTTATATCTTTCTGTCTGTCTCTCCCTTTTCCTCTGTCCTTGTTTGAGCAGAAGTTCATTGAGTTTGAAGATAGCCAGGAGCAAGAGAAGAAGGACCTTCAGAAGAACGTGGATAGGATGGGGCTGCAGTCTCGCCAGCTGGAGCTCAAGATCAAGAACTACGTCGACCAGAGTAAGAGCTCCCCTCAGTCTCTTCATTCGCTTTCCTTTTTTTTTTTTTGTCGTTCTTCTTTCTTCCTCATCATTATCGTCCCTCATTTCAGATCACAATGTCCTACATTTGGGTTGTGTTCCACCCGTACGGTTGCAACCAAGTATACTGTTGGCTGCTCGTCTTTCTCATTGATTTACTGTGTTTTTGACATGCTGGGGGTGATCTTAATTGGATTATTGGATTAGCGTTGCGTTTATCCTCTCCGAGTGGTTAAGATACGGTCTGTCCCATTTGTGGATTAAATTGTGGTGTTGGGGATGGCGGTGCACTTTGAAGTCACGGCACAGTGGTCTTGACTTAATTGTAAAGCTTCTCCATTTACACTCAACACCAGACACCAAGTCCATGGAGACTAAGTAGTATGTCAGCGCGCACACACACCACATACTGTACACCACACACACGTGCACGGACACACACACACACACACACCCCTCTGTTGTCCCCTCTGGGGAATGATTGATGAGTGTTCTGCCGCAGCTCATGGCCAAGTGCATGGGATCAGAGTCCGTTGTTGCATCACAAATCATCGCCATGCCATCGCCACGCCTTCTAGATTGGACTGGGGCTCCAGGAAGGACTGCATGGAAGAGCTCTCAAGCTATGGGCTCGGAGCCAGAGATACGTCTTGTGTCAGGTGTGGGGTTGGTGCTGTCTGCAGGACGGTGATTCAGGCCTGTCCTGCCTCCTGCTCCACCCATTCCTAACAGAACTGGGCTCCCGCAACACCACTGAGAAATCAGCCGTGTCGTGACTTATTTACTTTCTCAAATGGTACCTAGCTTACATTAGTTCATTTTGAGTTTGGGTAACACTTTAACTTGACGTTTTTGACATAAGAGTGACATGGGCCTGTCATAAACGTGTCATGAACATGATTAACACTTTTTTAATGTTCATGCCAGTTGTCATTAAGTGTCATTCGGTTTTGTAATGTAAAATTGACACTGTTTGGGGTTCAGACATGACAAATGACAATTCAGAAATGACGAATGACAATTCATGAAAAAGTCCTGAACATTTTTAGTGTCATTACACATTCATGATATGTGTCATGTCATGTTTATGACAGGTCAATGTCACTCTTATGTTGAAAATGTCAAGTAAAGTGTTACCAAATATTGTTTATGCCCATTGTGTACATATGACAGGAGACTGGACTGAGTCCTAAAACGATGATACAAGAAATCAACTCGAGCTCTGCGCCAAAGAGGCTCGTTTGGTTTTCCACTGGTCATCTTTGCCATTGTGTCCGACTCCTCACACTGTTCCGTCAGCCCATGCGTCTAAATAGAGAGTTTAGAGAGTCTAAAGAGAGCATTAGCATGAAAATAGTTTTTCTATGAAAATTGTAATAAAAAGCCTCTCTAGTGGAAGGAGGGCTGCAGTGTGAAGGGAGACAAAAGAGAAGCTGAAGTGGCAGAACTAATACATCATCCTATTATGGTCTTGTGTATAATATTGTAATAAGCATTTAGTCATGCTGACACCCCAAGTCCTCAACACCGTTTCAGTGTTGCAGAGCCGGTGTTTGTCAAGATAAGTCTTTCTCTCACAAGTCTACAGTATATGTGCTACCTTGTGACAGGATTACAGTCTTGTGGACAAATACAACCTGCAGCTGTGAATGTGAACAAGGCAGTCTAGTCTCCCTCCCTGTCTGTCGGAAAGACCTCCTCTGCTGCCTCCGTTTCTTCTTTCCCTTCTGGAGTAACTGCCGTGGCCGTTTCGTCCTCCTAGATTGGCCACGAAATTGCTGAAACTCCACTTAGAGTAAGCTCCAGATGTACAGTTGGCATAAGCTTTAATGTTTATCTAGGCAGAGCATGCTAGACTGTCTAAGCCTAATGTTTCAGGCTGATCGGTGGTTGAAATGTCTGAGTGATATCTACAACACCGCCCACACATTATGCAGTGCACTATGCACTTTATGGATGGATTGTCTGCCCTCAAGTTTGCTGTACAACTGTCTGCACAATACGATACGTGCCTGCATTCATCGTCTGCATATTGTCTCTCTTAACAGACACCCAACGGATGCAAATTCCAAATTCCGTTGACATATGCAGCCGAGTGATTCCGATTCAGAGAGTTACAGTAATGAATAGCTAAGTTGGGTCTCCGCACCAGGAAATTGACAGTGCGCCGCATTCACTCCGCAGGGCTTAGTTTAAACCCGGCAGCTCACGACGGGATTATGCCTTTTTTGTCGCCCCTCGAGTCGAGCCCATTTGAAATCATTTAGGAGATTACTGGGCCGCCCACATCAAAAGGAGAGCGGGCGGCCTAAAGCTTCGCTCCCGTTTAACTCCCTCAGCCCCCGCCCCCCCCCCACCCCCCCCCCCCCCCCCCCCCCCCAACTCGCACTGAAACAGCACCCTCACACCTATGGGGTGCCAGTGTGTGTCTGTGATGCCTAAATGCTGATGACGTGTTTCTACCGTTACACACCAGTGTCGGCATCGCATCACATTTAACAAGTTGAGCTTTAGCATTCCCATAGAGTGTGGGGGAACATGTAAAGGTAAAGGTAAAGTGTATGTCTGCACCATGAATTTCTTTGGGTCTGTTGTAAATGCATAACTGTGCTGCAAATGTGCAGTGAGCTGTGTGTCGTGTCACACTGTGTTGTTTGAGCTGTCTGATGCTGTGCACTGTCTGATGGGTGGTTGTGGGGTCACTTACACTTTCTTTGTTTTGTCATTCTATCTCTCTGTCTCTCTCTCTGTTTCTCTCTCTCTCTCTCTCTCTCTCTCTCTCTCTCTGTTTCTCTCTCTTCTTTTGTGTCTTTCTGTGTCTGCTGTGTGCAGTCAGCCGACTGGAGGAGCGTGAGGCCGAGTTGAAGAAGGAGTTCAATTCGCTCCATCAGCGCCACACAGAGGTACGCTACTGGTAAAGCTCTGTGATTGTGAGTTTGTTTGTTTCTGAGTGTGTTTGTGTTTATGTTTGTGGTTGCGTTTGTGTTTGTGTGCAGGTGAAACACATATTGTTCTGCAGTGGATTCTGAACTTTGATGTGTACAATAGTTCAGAGGTGAATGATAGTTTGTTGGTATGTGTTCTCTCCTTAGATGATCCATAACTACATGGAGCACGTGGAGCGTATTAAACTCCAGCAGATCGGTGGAGATGCATCAGACACAGGAACTCTGGGAAGAGTCCGGTAGGACTAACAAGTCCCTTACCCAAGTCTATACATTTATTACACAAATTGCAAAACATTAGTTGAACCAAACCAGCTAAAGTATGATCAAAGTTGATTGTGGAAAGTTATTTGTGTCATTCCAAGTCACAAAGAGTCTCTTTGTCTTTCTGAAAGTGTGGCTCAAAAAGGGTTTATAAAACCATGGAAGATGAGTAATATTGTGGATATTGCGCTGAGGTTTTAGTGCCCAGTTCACTTCTCCTGCAGGAGACTGTTTGAGGAGAGTGGCAGTGGTTGATGGAGGAGGGGCTGGATGGGGGGGAGATGGCAGTGAGAGTCTACAGTGATTTCACCCTACACTGGTGGAGGAGAAGTGGCCACTTATGTGGAGCGAGAGGGCATGAGGGGTAGAAAGCCTGTGTGTGTGTGTGTGTGTGTGTGTGTGTGTGTGTCTGATTCATGCCGTTGGTGACCATAGTGAGTCCTCTGTGCTCGATGTCTGTGAATGTGTCAGTTAGTGAAAGCTCTGACCCTTCCCTTAGTGTGTGTGTGTGTGTGTCTTTTTGTGTGTGTGTGTGTGCGCATATACTTGCGTGCACATGCATATGTGTACACAAATGTGCACATCGTCACTTTGATTGTGTGAGAATGTCGATGTACAGTATGTGTCGGTTTGTGTGTGTCTGTTCTGTCTTTTTCTGTCTGTGTAAAACTGTGTAGAATTGTGTGTGCTTTAAGTGGCGAGATGATGACAAGCACATCTCCTCTCGTAGGCAGCCATTCCCCACCCCACCCCCTCCCCTCTGGTCCCCCACTCCCCAGCAGCTCTATACCAGGCTTAGGAGCCTCAGCAGGGGGGCCTCTGAGTCCTCATACCCTCCTCTTCCTCTTACTCTTCCTCCTCCACCTCCACCATCTCCATCAGCCCTCATCCACCTCTGCTCTAGCTCAGTATTGTCAGGAGTGTCGATCTGGTCTCCTCGCGGTCTCTTATTTTTGGCCTTTGTCTTTGAAGTATTCCAGAACATTCTGTGATGTAGGTCAGCTCAGTGCTCTAAGCTTTATGGCTTGGCTAAATTTATTTTTTGATACTGGCATCGATCAAGTTTTTTTTTTTCCCTTCTTCTTCTGAGGATAGGGTTTATGTGTGAAAACCTTGAGCAAATAAATGGGCTGTAGCCTACCCTGCAGCATTTGTGGTTTGTGAAATAAAGTGTGTTAATAGATTAGTTTTAGTAGCCGTCTAAGAGTATGTTGCTGAATTGACTCTGGCATGTCCGTTTGCTTTTTCGTCCTTCCCTCCTTGCTCCCTCCCTCCTTTATCTTTTTTTTAAATCTTTTTCTTTTCTCACCAGGAAAGAGCGCCCTCTGTCTTTAGGGATCTTTCCCACATCAGGCGGGAACACGGCCCTCACCCCCGAGCTGCTCGGCAGGGGCGAGACGCCCGGCACTGAGGGCTGGAGATTCGACCTCACCCACCCACGTTCCAATGCCAGCCTCAAGGTGGGCACAGCCATTTTTCACCCAAATGCCACCCCAGCCCATAGGTGGCAGTAGTCAGGCTCAGTGACATGAGTTTACAACAGTAGAAACACACGGAAACCAACAGTTGCCTAGGGTGATATAGGCTAATGTGAAAGGAATAATGAGAAAGATGATGTTTGAACTTTTTGATCTTAGGCCTACATTTAATAGCAAATGGTTTATGTAACCTTAGAATGACAGTGGCAGTGACCAGCATTGGTTGAAAATAGCTAAACTGAATTTGTGATGGTTTTGGATGCCAAAGCTGGTGCTTGTTGTTGATAATTTAGTATGAAGGTGTTCTTTGCCAAGACTAGACAAATGCGCTCTCTGCATACTAAAGCAGAAAGCTATATGGATAAAATAGAAGAGAGAAGGGAGGGGGCGTATTGTGTATAGTGTGTGTGTGTGTGTGTGTGTGTGTGTGTGTGTGTGTGTGTGTGTGTGTGTGTGTGTGTATTTGATGTTTGTGAGCGTATGTTCCCCTTGGAGGATTATCAGACGCCCCCTCAGTAGTGGCACATAGAGAGGCATGTGAGGAGGGCTGAGCTAAATGAGCACTAGTGCTTCAGGTGGCACAGTCAGGAACGGTAGAGCTCACTCTGCTCTGGCAACAGCTTCACTGGGACTCATTCCATTGTGTGCTTACACACACACACACACACACACACTCTCTCTCTCTCTCTCTCTCTCTCTTTTTCTCTCTCACTCTCTTTCCCTTGCTCTGTCATTCTCATTCCTTCTCTCTCTCTATTTAGTGCACACACACACTTTTTTGTAGCATCTTTCTCTCTCTGTGTCTTCCCTCTTACCCTCTAGCCTGAGGTAAACATAGTATCTCTCTATTTCATTTTTAACATGACCCTGAAACAAACACACACACACACACACACACACACATACTCATAAAGACAGTCTGACGGATGAGTTAAAAGTCAGCAGAAGGCAGCTGAAGCAGCCTGAGTGTAGCTGATTCTTGAGTGAAATGCTAATCAGGCCCCTTTGGAGATGCTAATGCCCGGTGAACTCAGGTCAGCTGCGGCTCGGCTGGAGTCAGGCAGGACAGAAAGGCCATCATCTCCGGTGCTCCGGTGGCCTTTGTATGTAGCACTGAAGAACTGTCAGATCATTGCATCAGCCATCCGGGCTTCAGTGCTGGAGAAGTGCTGCCATAGTAACAGAAGGCACGGACAAAACAAAGATGTTCTGCAGAGTGTAAAGATAGCTGAGGTTATTTACAGGCTGGCGAATCTTCCAAAATGGCTGCCAAATTTCGGAGCTACCCTCCAATTTCAACAAATGTAATGTTTCTGTTTTTTCATAGGGTTTCATTCAAGTGTTTTGTTTTTTTTGTCTAGGTCAAAGTCACATTGTTCTATGGGATAAATCAAATATCTACTGTATCTATCTATCTATCTATCTATCTATCTATCTATCTATCTATCTGTATCTATCTATCTATCTATCTATCTATCTATCTATCTATCTATCTATCTATCTATCTATCTATCTATCTATCTATCAATAAGGTACATTAGAGTGAGTGAGGATTGAAGGGTCACAGTAGTACATCTGCGGCATCCAGCATTATTCAAGCATACAGCTTATTTTCCACCTCCACTGCTCAGACTCAGAACTATGGTCATTAACACTTGAATCATTCAGAAGACCCAACCAGTTATTTCTGCATTTAATTTGAATCATTTGATATCCAGAAATGGACATGAGAATAATGTGTTTGCAAGTTTGGCTGTTCTGAATGGTTCTGTGTTCAGCTTTGACACTTTCATCCTGGGGAAAAAGGATTCAGATGCTCATGAATGTTATGAAGTCTTCTCTATTTTACCTCAAAAGTTTGAGCCGCACACTAATGCACAGAGGGCTCTAACCTGCTCAGGTGTGTGTGTGTGTGTGTGTTTCTGTGCTGTGCTGTCACTTCTGCCATTTGAAATGAAATATTAAATCTGCCTTTTTGTCTCAAACCCCCCAAAGTCACAACAGCAGCAAGTAAAGCCACAAAAGTTGCACGCAAAAACAAAACACACAAGGTGGCATAACTCACTCAGCTAGCAAATGTATGTCTGTGTGAAGTTCCCACCGCTGCTTTGCAGGAAAGGAAAAAGAAAAGATTTAAAAAAAAAAGAAAAACAAAGGGAAAAGAAAACAAACAATTGCTGGCTTCATGTGCTATTCTCTCCCTTCAGCAGCTGGAGTCGGAGGACTCCCAAAAGCGGGAGGGTAAGAGGGCGCAGGAGTCTTGGGTGAATTCGCTGGCAGAGGACTGCAAGGTAGCTGCATTCGTGGTGGCTGTGGTGGTGGTGGTGGTCAGCGGTGCTCCTCCTCTCACTGCTCCACCGCCGGCGGTGGCGCCAGAGCGCCCCTTAACCCCAAACTACTAGCAGTAGCTACCCCACAACGCTACAAGCATCAGTGTTGAGTGTCCCAGTGCTGTGCCGTCCTCTCGGTTCTCATCCTAAGTTCTGTTAGCCGCTAGCGCTTACACTGGGGCTCTATGCAACCATGTGGGGGTAGGCCACGGAAGCGTTCTAATTGGGTCCCATAGGAACACGATTCGGCTGTGAAGTAAGAACATCAACATCAAAGTCAAGAATGATCGCAAGTCAACTTAAAAAAAAAAAAAAATCATACAAGAATTCCGACAAAAGATGGTTGCATATAGCTTGTAGATTTAGTGCCACATTTTGCACATTTCTGTTCTTTGCATGGTGCGTCATTCTTACACCATTATAGTTTATGCTCATGTGTTTTACATTATTTTGCACACTACTAATCAGTTTATATGATATCAATTACTTGTGGTTGAGTAGACAGAGTGCATCAATGAGTTTTTTTATATTGGATATTGGTTTATGTAATTGCTGTTTCTGTATTGCACTGTACTGTAACAGCTCCTCTTGAGTGTTTTGTCAGAGAGATGTTGGTTTGTGGATTCTTTTCTCTCTCTCTTCTGTGTGTCACTGCTAGAGTGTGTCTCTTGGTGTGTGTATAGCCTGTCTGTGTCTGTGTGGATAGTTTGCACACTCTTGCAATAGTTTTGTGAGTGTCCCGTCTGTCGTAGTGTTTCAAAGTCTTTCTGTGTTGCTTCTCGGTTTGTTTGTTTGTATGTTTGTTTGTTAGTCAAAGTCAGAGCCAACCAAAGCCCAAGTTTTAATGATTATCTTTGAATGACATTTACCTATATCATTTTGTAGTTGATGATAGGTTTATTCTTAGTGTTTGTAGAGTGTACATTGAAAGAGACACGATATTGATGAATAATATGGGCATTGGCTGTCTATCTCTGTCACACTGTGCTTGTGTGTGTTCTGTGACGCTTCTTTGCATTGTCTGTGTGTCCCAAAGCCTGGCTTTGGATTTTGGTGTAAAAAAAAAAAGTTGGAATGAACCCCCAGGGCTGGCTCTGTCTCTGTCTGGTCCATGTTTGTGTATGTGCGTGTTCGGCTGTGACCTTTCACCTCTCCCCCCTTCACCTGCTCATGCTCGTTGGACGCCCTTGACTCTTGTGGGTCATTGTCACAGGATGAGCTGTCCGCCTCGTCCCCGATGTCCACAACAGCCTCGGAGCCAGGGGACGGCCCAGACAGGAACAGCAAGAACATGGAAGTGCAGGCTGCCCCCGGGACCAAGTCTGTGTCTGTCGGTGAGTTCCCCACGCCATTTACTGTGCATAGTAAACACAGACAGCTGTTTCCGAGAGAGAGACCTTGGCTAGACATTTGCCAGATTGCAGGCAGCTCCGGAACGGTTCCATCACTCAACCTTACACCAGCTTGGCCTGGAACCATTTGCGGCTGCTGTCTGAGTTCCAGAAGACGATTCCTGTTCATGACAGGGTAACAGGTTAATTCAGATGGCTCTTCTTTTCCAGAACAGGGTAACTTGGAATGGTTGGTCCCGCTATCCATAAGAAAGCAAATGAAAACTAAAGGATTCCATGGAATTGTAAATACGGTGGTCCAAACCTTCTTGACTCCTGCAACACAGCTCTCTCTCCATCCAAAGCTGCTTAGGCGCTTAATGAAACTTCTTGGTCTGAATCAGAGTATACTGTATCTTATGCAGCTTTGGAGCATGTAGTGAAGTTGTCTTTGTGTCTGTGTGCAGGTCTGGCTGATAACGAAGACAAATCCGATGTGCAGGCCATCATTGAGTCCACGCCAGAGCTGGACATGGACCTCAGTGGCTACAAGGGCTCCAGGTAACGCACATTATTCTCTCCTCTCCATCTGTACTGAGCACTGACTGATAAACAGTGACTAGGCAGGGAGGAGGCCGGAGTAGGGAGTAGGGAGTAGGGAGGGAATCCTGGCTAGTTGTTAATTGAAGAGCTCTTTTCCAAAACGCCATATATCCGTTTTCAAAAATACTCAAAAATGATGTATTTTTATTGTTTTTCTCAGATAATATAAGTAAAATCACTGTTGTTTTGTTTGAATTAAGCAAGGACAAGTCTGATAACAATAACCCAGCTGGAATTCTGCCAATGTTATCAAAGAATATACAGTCATTTTAAGAAAATGGCATTTAGATGGCTGTTCAATTGATAAGGACCTTTTGCATATTATTATTTATGTAAACTATCTGTATGTGAGGACGTGTAATGCAGCTTGTTCAGGATCACCCGAGGCTCATGTTCGAATTTTGTGATATGAATGTTTTATTACCAGCAGCACGCCAACTAAAGGCATCGAGAACATGGCGTTTGACCGAAACACAGACTCGCTGTTTGAGGAGTTGGAAGTGGCAGGAAGTGGGCTGATTGGAGATGTGGATGAGGGAGCTGACCTGTTAGGTAAACATAAAACTCACACACACACACCACACACACACACACACACACACACACACACACACACTTACACACACACACACGCGCACACACACACACACACAGGGACACAGGCACACACAGCTAAATCTACTCACAACAAACTATGTTTTATGTGTTGTTGTCTTTATTGAACAAATTGTTCCTTCCAGGAACTGGAGAGCATCCAGTGTAAGCAAAAGTCTTGTGTAGTTTTTGTTTGTTGTCATATTATTAGTATCAAAAAACTAGATGTGTACAAAATGCTCCGTGCACAAATTGTACTAAATATTCCATTGTTTACCAATATTAAGAGAGTAATAGTACCCATTAGTCACAAACCAAATGAGTTATTTTTTTTTTCAGAATGGATAAATTTAGGCTTAGAATGTAATACAATCAGCCATTTGTCATGTGCTCGGACTGTAGCTTTTCTTTTTAACAACATTTGAACTGTTCGGTCCTACAATCCTCAGTGGACAGTTTAGAAATATTTGAATCTGTCACGCTCACATCAATCAAAAATATGATGAGCTGTCTTAAACTAACACTGGAGCTACTTGCATATTGAGTAACGAAAGCTCTGAAAACTGAATCAGTCCAGTCTATGGGATCCAGCTGTAAAGTATTCAGAAACCCAGGTGTCCCCCCTTCAGGCAGAGATGTGTGTGTGTGTGTGTGTGTGTGTGTGTGTGTGTGTGGTGTGTGTGTGTATGCACGCAATGCTAACGTGGCTGTCTCTCTTCCTGCTGTGTCCTCTCCTCTGCCTCTTGTTCCTTCTCCTTCCCAGTGGAGTACTCTGGTGTGTTTTAGATATCTCTCTCTCTCTCTCTCTCTCTCTCTCTCTCTCTCTCTCTCTCTCTCTCTCTCTCTCTCCTCTCTATGTTTGCCCCCCAAGCATGCCTGTCCCCATTAATCATTAATTAGTCTGATTTAACTTGTCAGTGGTGGCAAGCCATTTAATGCCACAGTGTTTCAGTAGTACTGTACCAATATGTCAGCTGACAGTGATTCAGAATGGTTCCTAGTTGAGTGCATAGATACAGATGGTTGAACAGTCGTCTTCTTGTTTGTTTGTTGTGTTTCTGTTTGTTTACCTGCATGTTTTTGGATAACTGCATGTTTCTGTATGAACCCTCACAACCTTCCCACCACTTTTTTTTAGTTTTCTATGATCTGGTGAGATTAGAGAGATTTGTTGCATGGCGTTGGTGTCACCTCACGATTTTGATTTTCCCATTCATGTCTTAACCTCCATGCTTCTGTCGTCCACTCCTAACTGGGATTGCATGGGTTTTTCAGTCCAAAATATACTGGGTAAGACTTCCTGTCCTCTCTTTTTCGCCCCCACAATGTGTGGAGTCTGTTTCGCTTAGACTGAGTTCGTGTTTGGAGTTTGTGTTTGTGTGTGTCTGTGTTGGACTTGGCCTCTTCAGATTAGGAATATTATTTCATCATCATGAGATTGAGATTCTGAAAGGCAGAGCTGTGAGGGGAATTGAACAAGAAGAGTTTGATATGTAACACTGGATATGTTGCTGTTTCCAGGTATGGGACGGGAGGTAGAAAATCTAATCCAGGAAAACACGCAACTGCTGGAGACAAAGTAAGACAATGATATTTGTCTTTGTAATGTTGTCTTGTGTGCGATATTTTGATAGTATAAAGTATATGGTCCTGCTGTTTGATAATGCACATTTAAATTGGCCTGAATTAAGGGTTTGTAGAAAATGAACCAGTCAATCAATCAATGAATTAAAATTCATAAAAATCATTAAAATGTTTAGAATAATCCAAAAATCTAAAAAACACAAGCCACAGAATAAGATACAAGGTTAATGAGAAGCTAGGCAAACAAAGTATGTCTTTTTGTTGTATTTATCTTGGCATACCTCACTACAGAGGTAGTCGATTATAAAAGTGAGGACCATAAGCACGAAATGCTGCTTGTTTATCCTCACCTTTGGAACAATTAAAAGGAAAGAGTCAGATGATCTAACTGATCAAGAAGCAGTGAGGTAGTGTATAACAACGCCATGTCGGACAGGTGTGTAGCTGCTAAACGGAGTGACTTGAAAACCTAGCTGAATCTTCTAAAACTCAGCTCTAAAATTAACAGAGATTCAAAGAAAGTACTTGAAATTGGTATATCACAGACTCTTTTTCTAGATGAAACATGCTGAAGCACTTTAAATAGTCTGTGAATTATTAATAGCTGTATTGAATGTGACAATAAGAGACCATTACACATCCCTACTTCTTGGTCTTCTTGGGATCCACTTAAGATGCTTCTGAGATGCTTGAAAACATTAGGACACGTGACTCATTTGTACTAATGACTGATTATGATCACATGAAACATTATTGTGTTATTTGTCTCAGAGAAACTCAGAGAAGTTGCTGTTAAAGAGCTTTAGTCAATTTTCCCTGAACAAACAATGGTTAAGGATGATATTCGATAGGAAATAAATTGTTAAAACCTGGGTCTTCATTGGCTAGATTATAGGCTAACTATGTAGGTCTGTAGGAAAAGCCAACCCAAGAAAACCCAA
>JASCQY010000001.1:18950785-18961140 GCA_030264315.1 Sardinella tawilis
CTGAAGGCCTCAAGCAGAGGAAAGGCTCCCAGAGCAGCCTGGACCAACTGGAGCAGCTGCCACAGGTAAGACAGGCTTGCAGTATTACCCCCCCCCCACACCGCAACCCCTCCCTCTGTGTACTTGTGTTTCTGGATAGGAATGCTTTTTTTGCATTTTATGTTTTATACACATGTGATTGGGAGTGCTGTGTATAAGTACATGTAACTATGTGATGATCTGTGTGTGTGTAAGTGTGTGTGTGTGTGTGTGTGTGTGTGTGTGTCTGTGATGATATGTGTGTGATGATCTGTGTGTGTGTGTTTGTGTGTGTGTGTGTGTGTCTGTGATGATATGTGTGTGATGATCTGTGTGTGTGTGTGTGTGTGTGTGTATGTGTGTGTATGTGTATGTGTGTGTCTGTGATGATGTGTGTGTGATAATCTGTGTGTGTGTGTGTGTGTGTGTGTCTCCAGCTGGACCAGGACGGCCAGCCAGAGTTGTCTAGCCGCGTGTGGCTCTGCACCAGCACCAACTCAGCCACCAAGGTCCTCATCATGGACGCCAGCCAGCCCAACATGCCGCTGGACAGCTTCTACGTCTGCAACTCCCACGTGCTCTGCATCGCCAGCGTGCCAGGTCAGCGTGACACGCCACAGCCCAATGTCTGTGTGTGTGTGTGTGTGACTCAGAGAAAAGGTCTAAGTAATTATTGCAGGGCGTGTCTTCACTAGAAAAGAGGTGTATAAGATCGTTAGATTATTTAAATCTATGTACTCACATAGGGTGTGTGTGTGTGTGTGTGTTTGTGTGTGACATTGACAGGGTGTGTGTTTTGAGATCTTTAATGTGTTGACTCTAGCAGGGCGTGAGACCAGTGATGGTGTTAGCATTGGTTCCTTTTTATCTGTGTATGTCTTTTCCTGAACGTTTTCTTCCTTCTGTGTAATACAAACTTTGTGTGTGTGTGTGTGTGTGTGTGTGTATTCAATGCCTCTTCTATCAGGTGTGCTGGAGTCAGACTACCCCGCTGGAGAGGAGGTTCCCCAGGACCCCGAGGCAGGGCAGGGCGAGGGCTCTCTGTCGGGCTCAGTGGGTTCGGGGGGCAGTGACGGGGCGCTTAGTGGCGTGTCTGCTGTGGGCTGCACCGCAGAGGGGCCAGTAGGGGGCGCCACGTCTCAGTCGGGGGGATCCCCAGTAGAACACAGCCCCAGAGGTGAGATATACTGTACAGACTCATCATGGAGCAGACAGAGCTGGAGCCTCTATGTTGGTAGAACCTCCATGTTTGATTATGTTACCAACAGTCCTCAGCAATTACCCATTTTTGCAACTTTACAGAACTGGAATGCACCTTTACACTCTACCTTGTGACAAGGCATTTTTCATATTTGCTTTTTCCGACTATTTTATAAACAGATCTTAACCCAGCAGACTTGATAGTCTGGGTTAAAAAATGGGAGAATAAGGGTAACTAAATGTCACCGTCTGAATTAAAACAGTATCAGATCAGTTAGTATCGTTCACATCCGACCACAGTAGTAAAAGCGTTCAGCCAGTCTTGAAACAAAAGAGGATATACTGTACTGTAGCCGCTCTGTGCCAAATGTGGTCTACAGTCTGTGTCTGCAATGTCTGACCGTATCTCTGTGCTGCCGTAGGTCTTTCCAGAGAGGCCAGCCCAGATGAAGACGGTGTGCCCACGGCCGAAGAGGCGACTGAGGCCACGGAGGACGAGGAGGAGGGCCCTGGTGCAGAACCCAGCCAGCCTGGCATCTACACGGAGCACGTGTTCACCGACCCTCTGGGCGCCCAGCCCAACGAACCCAACTCGGCCACAGACGCACGGGCCAGGTCAGAATCACCACTAGGGATTAAGACAAAAGTAATGGTTACATGGACGAGCACATACAGTAAATACATGCAGGCAAACATTTTTACCTTTTGTGTACAGTATACATAGTCTTATTTCTCACCACCTGCAAGGTGCATGTATGATAAACCTACAAGCTCAAACATTTCTACATTTGTTCTTTTTAAATGTGCATCCAATATATTTTTTTTACCTTTGTTCTGAGCTTGTGCTCATCAAAATCAGTGGTCACCATCCCTACCTAACGTCCGTCTCTCTCTCTCTCTCTCTCTCTCTCTCTCTCTCTCTCTCTATCTCTCTCTCTCTCTCTCTGTCTCTCTCTCTCTCTGTTCCTCAGGGAGGTGTCGCAGGAGGCCGAGAGGGGCTCCCCAGACTCCAGCCAGCACGACTCGGGCACGGAGGAGATCCAGAGGACGAGCAGCACCCTGCCCACCATGTGGCTGGGCGCCCAGAACGGATGGTAAGAGAGCGTGGGTGAACCAGCAAGACACCCAGGCTGCTGAGGGCCTAGGGAGGACCCCAGTCTCCAAATGAACATGCAGATGGGGACGTTCAGGGCCTCTACCTTTGGACATACAGCACTCTCTACATCACTAATACATACATAATTACATACAGAACTTTCAATGCCATTTCATATATGGGCCACATCTTTCAATAGTTCAATAGTCTTGCAGCACTAATACATACATAAATACATCCAGCACTAATGCTCAATGCCATTTCATATATGGGCCACATCTTTCAATAGCTCAATAGTCTTGCAGCACTAATACATACATAAATACATCCAGCCTTAATGCTCAATGCCATTTCATATATGGGCTACATCTTTCAAGAGTATGTTTCAGAGTCTTGCAAAGGTCATGGAGATTCTTGATGTGAAAAAAAGTGCACAGTAATATTTTGTTGTATATTTTGAAAGATGAGTATTTCACTTAAAGGGGTGCCCAAATAGAACTTTTGGCATAAGAGTTCCTATTCCAGGGACAGTAATTATGCAGCCATTACCTTGAAAGTTGCCTTGTCTCCTGGTTTGATTTACGGTTCCCAGAGATGTAAAAAAAAAAAGGTACTTAAGGGTCGTTAAGGTAGAAAACTGCTTACTTCAGCTGCTGTGTCTCAGTTTATTTCTGGGTAGTTGGAAGTTGATTAATGTGACTATGCCTGCCCCCCCCCCTCCAGTTTGTACGTCCACTCAGCGGTGGCGCGCTGGAGGAAGTGCCTTCATGCTGTCAAGCTGAAAGACTCCATCCTAAACATTGTGTAAGTACAGATAACACTATAACACTTAATGCCATAAACCATAGCATCCCTGCATGACCCTGAATCAGGGACATGCAGGCTGAAGAACTGCATTAAAAAGGTGAAGAGACTATGGAATCTGTATATGGGATTGTAAAATATATCGCTTTGTGTAACTCTAACTCTAATAATTGATATAAATAGTTTTAGTGCTGAAAGGTTAACATTACCCATAGCATATTTTATCTAAACCCAAGACTTTGGACATTAGTGACACCCTAGTGGGCTAGTGGGTCTTGAGTGTGTTTTGAGGCATGTTGTGATGAGTCTGTGCCTGGCTCTTCCTTCTGCAGGCATGTGAAAGGTCGAGTCCTGGTAGCCCTGTCTGATGGGACCCTGGCCATCTTCCACAGAGGCCAAGGTAACACACACACACACACACACACACCCTGTCTTTAACAACAGACTTGAGTTCCTTGGGTTCTACGTACAGTATATGAACATACAGTATGTATGACTGGACTTCTTCATGAGACCTTGTCTGGGGTCAGCAAACCTCTAAATCTCTCAGCCTGTCAGGGCAGACATTTATGTGCTTCTCAGAAACTTGTATTTTATAGTCAACAATAATAGTGACAGTTTCTCTGTATATGTGTGCTTGTTTCTGTTTGTGTGTGTGTGTGTGTGTGTGTGTGTCACCCTGCTGTGCCGCAGACTGCCAGTGGGATCTGACGAACTACCACCTGCTGGACCTGGGTCGGCCCCACCACTCCATCCGCTGCATGACGGTGGTCCATGACAAGGTGTGGTGCGGCTACCGCAACAAGATCTACATCATCCAGCCCAAGGCCATGAGGATCGAGGTACAAACCGTCACATAGCACATCTGTCTGCTCCAGTCTCCCACGTGTCGGATTGGCAGCTTGAGGGTTTGGGTTTGGGTAGAAACAAAACTTGTTTGTGATTAAATGACAGTTACTGTATGTATGGTTATTAGAGGTGTATGTTGATGTAAGGAGGCAGAATGCCCAGTATAGGACCTTAGGTTAATAGGTTAATAATCGGACATCGTTTTCATGTTAGCCTTACTGTACAGTATGTGAATATTGGACAGTAGTCTATTAGATATTCCTGAAAACGTCTCTGTTGTGTCTTTTTTTAATCTCTTTGCACTTTATATACATTATAGCCTCTGAAAAGTTGGCATTTCTATAGCTGTGCAATTGAGTGGAATTGTGGCGCTGTAGATGGTTACAGCAATGCAAAGCCCCCTCTTTTGTTCTCTCTGTGCGCACAGAAATCCTTCGATGCCCACCCGCGTAAAGAGAGCCAGGTCCGGCAGCTGGCGTGGGTCGGAGACGGCATCTGGGTGTCCATCCGACTGGACTCCACACTGCGCCTCTTCCACGCCCACACCTTCCAGCACCTCCAGGACGTGGACATCGAGCCCTATGTCAGCAAGATGCTGGGTAAGGAGAACACCTCCATTACTGACGCACCGCCATTATTGACGCACCTCCATTATTGACGCACAACAAATACACAACCTGATCAACCATACAGCTTAGAGTCTTTCTAACATGTGTGGATTGTCTGTTTTGTATACTGTGTATTTTTTTTTTTTTTTTACTGTTCCATACTTGAAAATCATGAGGAACTGGAGTTATTCAGAGTTATGAAGAGTTTAGTTTAGCCATGTGAAATTGCTTCAGACATGAAATATAAATTTGCTATATGTATTGTGTAGCCTACGGTACCTACTGCATATGTGGATGTGAAATTTTCAGAATCATGATGATGTTAGCTGTTCTGCCGTATAGTCATGTATTATAGTTAAGCCACTCCATGTCACTCTCAGGCACGGGTCGACTGGGCTTCTCCTTTGTGCGGATCACTGCACTCATGGTGTCCTGCAGCCGGCTGTGGGTGGGCACAGGCAACGGCGTCATCATCTCCATCCCCCTCTCAGACGGTAAGAGTGTTGGGCTCACCTGCACAGAAAGGCCCTCAAACATACTGTACACTATTGTTTTCTTCTGATGTGGTAACACATGATGTCTGATTGAAGCAGTTGCCTTTTTAAATTTATTTACTTACTTATTCTGACCCTTGTGGTTGCTGCTTATTTGGTTACACCAAAGTTAACACTACCACAGGTGTGGTAGTAGTCTAAACTCATAGCATGAAACTTGATCTCTCGCTCTCTCGTCTATTGTCATGAGCCTAGTTCCATTGTACCTGCAAAACCAAAGCTAATGCGAGCAGCTAACAGCTAGTTAGCAGCTAATAGCTAACACTAGAAGACCGAGCCTGACTGTGTGTGTTCCCCTCTCTCCACCAGGAAACAAATCAGCCAGCGGCACCCCGAGCCGGCCTGGCCGCGCGGTCCGTTTCTATGGAGACGAGAGTGCGGACAGTGCAGCTCCCGGCTCCTTCATGCCCTACTGCTCCATGGCCCACGCTCAGCTCTGTTTCCATGGCCACCGAGATGCCGTCAAGTTCTTTGTGGCCGTGCCAGGTTAGTGCTAGCATCATGGGAGCTCTGCTGTTTTCAAGCCCCACTTCTCATGTTTTCTGCTGGCGTTTGCTTCACAGCGCTTAATGAGGGACTAGAGCGTATTTTAGACGCCTGTGCCAGTACGAAGATGAAGTCTCTTAGTCTGAACCAAAAGTACAAGAAGAACTTTTAAGTTCAGAAGAGCTTAGATGACAGCTAAAGTCCTTTAAAGAAGGTTTGGAATAATTTTGATGACAACTAAGTGACTTAGATGTTCCATATGCCCTGATCTTGCTGCCGTAGTGAAATGTGCTGTAAGAGCATCCAGACTCAACTCCACGATCCCCGGCCAGCTGATATTCCTGTACTAAGTAAGTGTGTATGTGTGTGTGTGTGTGTGTACCATTCCAGGTCAGGTTATGGTCCCCAGCTCAGCAGGCATGGAGATGGTCCCAGCAGACTCTGAGGCCTCAGACGACCAAGTCCAGCAGCCGCCCCAGAACATGCTGGTGATGAGCGGTGGGGAAGGGTACATCGACTTCAGACAGGGTGAGCAGCTCAGTTTAAAACACACACACACACACACACACACACATTCACGCACCCACACACATACTCACATACACACACATATACACACACGCAGATGACACATTTTCTCTCTCTCTCTCTCTCTCTCTCTCTCTCTCGCTCGCTCTCTCTTTCCACTACACCCTCCTCTCATCCTCTGCTTGCCTCCTCCTCCCAGGTGACGATGGAGGGGACACCGACGAGCCTCTGGACTCCACCATGATGCGGCCGGACGGCGCCACCAAAACCGAGCGCAGCCACATCATCGTGTGGCAGGTTCCCGCTGGCAACGCGTGAGAGCCCCCGAAGCCCTCCTGCTCCCCTCCTGCCCCTCCTGTCTCGGCCTCGGGCTCACCGGAGTACTCAACCCCCTGAAAGCCTGCACCGCCTGCATCTACATACACACACACACACACACACACACACACACACACACACACACACACACGCACGCGCGTGTGCGCCCGCCACACACCCCTTTTCAACGGTCCCCTCATTGCCATCGTTGTCTTTAGATTTGCCATTACTAGTACTGATGTTATAATTACTATGAGCATTATTATTGCTATTATTATAATTATTATGATGATTATTATGATTAATGTTTGTTCATACTCCTTAATGCCAGTGAGGTGTGCCAGTGCCTCGCCATGGCGTTTTATTCTGGAGGGGACCGAGGGGATTTTAGGGGGGTGTTCCGTCCCGCATTGGGGTCTGACGTCCCAGAAGCCTTTGTGGGTGCTGGGCGGGGATGGGGGGTCACAGGAGTTACTGTACAGGGAAGTCTAGTACCGCACACGCGACAGGAATGGGTACGATGACGTACTTTTCCGAACAAAAACAAAAGGGAACAGTGAAGTTGGTTGCTAATGTTTATTTTTTATTCGACTTTTATTCGATACTCTCTCCTTTTGTGTTTTCTCTAAAACATATTTTTGTACATATTTGTGTGTATCGGTGTCAATGAGTGTGTGTTTATGTATGTATGTACAGTATGTATGTTTGTATGTCTACTTGTGTGTGTGCACATGTGTGTGTGTGTGCCTGTCTGCGCGTGCGAGTGTGTGTTTATGCTTGTGCCTCACTGATGAGACTTTTTTCCTCCACCATGACAGAGTTTGTTTACCTGTTTATATTTACGCCGCCATCATGTTTGTGTGTGTGTGTGTGTTGCGGTAGGCCTGTAGGGACACATACGTGGAGAATCTTTCGAGTCGTAAACAGTCTTCTTAGTCGGCACTTTAGAAACTCTGAGGAATTTTGGCGAGTGCGGAGAAAAGAAACCCTGTAGCCTGTCAAAAGGACAAACGTGAGCATGCACACAACCCTATCCTATCCTCCCCCGTCCTGCCCAGTAGGAACTCAGTGGAATGATGAGAGGCTATGGTAGGCCGGAGTTACCAAAGGACACGATGTTACTCAGCCTAGGCAGCAGCCTAGCTAGTTCCTATCCTATTTCCCTCTCTGTATTCTCACTGTGCAATGGCATGGACTCCTAGGAGGTGTCTCGTTTGTTTGTTTGTTTGTTTGTTTGTTTGTTTGGGGGGTGGGGGTCACACTCTAGGGACTTTTTAGGGATATTGTTGTGACCCCTAATTTTTTTCCTCGCCTTTTGTATGTTGCACCTTAAGGTAGTTCTCCACGGCTCCCAAGGGAGTGTCTGCAAGCGTCTCGTTCTGTCTTTGCTCTTGAGACGCTCACTACGTTAGTGTGGCAACCTGTGCATTTTGCGAGACCCTGAAGCAGCGCAGTGCAGACAGTTTTGTTTGGAATGATCCTTGTCGGAGTCTAGTGGGTTGTGTTTCTGTACCTGTTGTCTTCTGTGCGACACTTTAATCTTTGTGTGTAGGTGGCATCCCTAATGAGAATGTGGGATAGACCAATGCGTGATTCCTTTTTTTTTTTTTTTGTAAATGAACAAACAGGCAAGGGGGAATTGAAAACCCTGTCTGACAAAATTATTTTGTTTTTCTTTGTAACTGATATGAAGAAGGAAAAAAAAGAGTAAAATAATGAAGTTTCATATCATGTTATTGCCATTCCAGTATTTATTTTTGTTTTAAATGAACTTTGGTGGTTCCGAATGTAACTTTATACTCTCAAAAAAAGAAAGAAAAAAACAAAAACCGTATATTCTAGAACAATATTACTTGTATGAATTCAGACACACCCAAACTCCATTGTGTGGTGTGGTTCATGTCAGTTGTCATTAAGAAAAAAAAAAACAACCTTTAAAAAGCAAAGTCAGCTCTCAAATCATGAACCTGAAGTAGGTGGCATATTTAACCTGTGTGGGTAGAAAGTGGAATCAACACATCATTTCATTGTACTAAAGCTATGCATGTCGTTTTTATAAGAGAACACTGCAGTGTGATGTTACTGCTTTCAACTCCTGTCGGTCGCCACCTGTTTTTTTGGTGGGTGGACATACATGTGTGTGAAAATGTGGCATGTTCATAAGGGAGTGTGTAAAGCCTGAGTGAGTTGTGTGTGTGTGTGTGTGTGTGTGTGTGTGTGTGTATGTATGTGTGTGGGTGAGAGAGAGAGAGAGAAAGCACGAATGAGAGCATGTGTGTGTGTGTTCATTTGATTACTCGATCCGTTGACTCTTGCAGGGTGGCTAGCAGCAGATGAGTGACCTGTGCTCTCGGCTGTGGCTCCTGTCATTTCCATGTTTGCTAAATTCAGCATCATAGCCTTATTTTTAACAGTCTATTAAAAATCTCATGAGAAATCCCACAGCCTGCGTGTCTTATTGGAGACGTCATCTCCAGCGCCATTACCAGCTGTCATTATCAGCTTTCATTACCAGCTAGGTGGTTCTAAACAATTATTTTACGATAGAGGATCAGACGAGTCCAGGGAAGATATGAAGGCATGGCAGAATATTAGGTAAACATGAATCTTCCCTCTTGTCGTATCATTCACTCACGTAGGCAGCTAATTATTGGCTTCAATAAACATAATTGGTAAATGCATGTGATGTAGTGCCAACAAATTGCGCCACCCTTTTTCCTTTTCCTTTTGAGTGATTGTTTTTTTTTCCCCGACACCAGAGGGCAGCCTTGCACTATTGCAAAGGACAGAGAGAGGAGGGAGGAATGCCTTCCATGAAATTACATCACAATGCCAATCCCTCCCCCCTCTCCACTGGCCCCTCCCCCACCCCCTCCTCCCTCCCTCCTCCAGTAGGCAACGCAGAGCACTGCCCCGACAAACGAGAGGCTGCACGGACCGTCTGACGAGCTGCTGACGTCAGAGCTCCAACACACCGACACACACACACACACACACACACACACAGGGGAGGAGGAGAAGGATCAGACACATTAACGCTTTCCTGACAACTCGTCACGCCTCGCTAGTGCCCCCAGTGTAGCTCAGGGGTTACTGACACTCAAAGCCCACGTCTCCTGTGCTGGCCTTTTGTGTTGTTCATTTGTTCTCGTTCTCGTTCCCTCAAGTGCTCTGTCTTCTGCTGTTCTTTTATTTTTCTCTCTTGTGTCATTTGGTCTTTAATTGCACCACGTAGCCTACACTCGTCTGTCTTTTTTAAATCTGATCCCTCCATCTATTTCTCTTTCTCCCTCTCTCTCTCTTTCTCTCTGTCTCTTTTCTTTCTATCTCAGTTTCTGTTGATCTATGCATACACAGACATACATCTATCTACAGGCTCACACACACACATACACTTATGGTCTGACAATGTGCCACACACACAATGCACACAAAGGGATGGTGCATGCGTCACTTTGTCTGTGTGTGTGTGTGTGTGTGTGTGATGGTTAAAAAGATGCTGAGGTGAGAAGAGAGAGGAAAGGGGAGTGGGGGGAGCATAAAGGGATTGGGAGAGCGAGGGATAAAGATAGAAAGAGGGGGGGAAGGAGAGAGGAAGGGAGGGAGGGAGGCAGAGAGAGAGAGAGACTAAGGGGGGGAAAGGGGTGGAAATCAAACAGAGTCTCCCACGCAGAGTGGTGCACCAGCCTGCACTGCTCTCCACTCAGGGAGCCAGCAGTTATGTAAGCAGGCCAGCTGCTCTCTGTCAGCACAGCACTACACACACACACACACACACGCACACACACACACTGCTGGGGATTGGGGGGGCTCTGTGTGTGTCTACGCGTAGATGCGTGTCTGTGTGACGTCCATGTGCGGTCACGCCTGTTAGCCTTGCTAATTTTAGATAGG
>JASCQY010000001.1:19009896-19028107 GCA_030264315.1 Sardinella tawilis
CCCTAATCAGTTAGCGGTAGCGGCTAGTTCTCAAATTCGGTCTACGTTGTACCTACTGCTGTCGTTCTGATACCTATTGACAGCACTCAGCAGCCTCAGACAACAGGACTTCGGTTCGATTCATTCTGGAGAACTCCTTTAACTGCCAGTCAGAACGAGCCAGAAAGGATGGATATAATCAACTGTTGTAGCTGCTGGGGCGGGAAATCAAGCATGTTCATGGCAACTGTAACAGACAGGTCAGATATAGGCCTAGATTCTCCAAGAGGCTGTCACTTGTTAACATTTTAGGTGGAAGTGTAGATTCCTATCTCTGTTTGAATGGAAAAACCTCAACTGCTCAGCAAAACTAAAACTCAGATGTGTTTTCAGGCACTGTAAGTATAATGTCTACATTCTTCAGGTGGGGGTTGGGGGAAAGAGGGGGTTGAGGTGGTGGTGGTGGGCCGTGGGGGTGCAAAATATTCATAGAGAGGCGAGTGTGAGCATATGCCCGAGAAATATGTGAGTGTTTGTTCCTGGCCTGGCTGCCACTGTGCGTGTGTGTGTAACTGGGCACAACGCCATCTTCAAACTGGCCCATCTGCAAACATCTGCACAGGATGTGCCTCCGAATTGAGATATTCTGGGAGTGTTTGCTTAGCCCTCTCATGCCTTTTTTTTTTTCGCTTTTAACCTAGGAAGTTTGACCGAGGAATATTTCCGGTACCTTGTTGAATCTATACCATGAAGGATTAAGGCAGTTCTGAAGGCAAAAGGGGGTCCAACCCGGTTCTAGCAAGGTGTACCTAATAAAGTGGATAGTGAGTGTAGATCAGTGTGGATATGGGCACAGATTTCTAGTTGCGTAATCTGCTATATGTTACTATATGCATCTAATGGAAACGTTGGCAGTAAAGTAGTATCAGGGGGTATCTGTCAAGTAATACATTTGATTTGGGTTTCCACATATTTCTATTGGCAAAGTAGACATGAAAGAAGAGAAATGACAAAGAGAGAGAAAAAAGAGATGAGTTGGACTTGATTTCTTGGTCTGTTTTGATATCTTGGTTTGTTTTAGTAGTCTCACAACATGTTTTTTTTTTCATCTTAAAACCAGTGACTTCCCTCTTTCATAATGCTGATTTCCCTTGTAAGGCGTTTGTTTTTTTCCATGGAAATGCCCCTAAGCATAAAGAACAGGAAGTGGAGGAACACCTTCTGACCAACACAGCAGCTCACTCACAGATATACAGTACACATGACCTCCATATATTCAATTCTCCTGAAGTGATCAAAATGGAATTTTCCGATCACAGGGGGATGTGTGTGTGTGTGTGTGTGTGGTCACTCTCACCTGCTGACCAGTTGCTGACAATCCACATGGCACCGTCTTTTCTATGTCCTGCAATGCAATTTAGAGAGAGAGAGAGAGGGAGAGAGAGAGAGAGAGAGAGAGAAGGAGAGAGAGAGAGATCCATAATGAATGAGGTAGATGGTTGAACTTTGGAATGCATTAGCTGGCCACCCATTATTCGTCCGCTGTGAATGCAGAGCAGCCCTGAGGCATCAGCGGACGCAGCGCAGGGACATTTGCTCCCCTCATCTCTTCATCTTCTCCCTTTCTAATATTATTTCAGCCATCATTTATCAGGCATCTTCACCCCCCCCCCCCCCCACACACACACACACACACACACACATACACACACACACACACCACACCAAACCCTCCTTCTCCCCCACAGCCCACAATAGGTGCTCCAGATTTTTTGGCACTTCTAATTCCTCTTGCGCTTATAATTGCTAACGGCCTTCTTGTTGCTTCATTTGTCACCTTTTTTTTCCCATGTTTTGCTGTTTTCTTTTGAAAAGCTCTCAAGACACAAACACACATACACACACACACACACACACACACACATGCTCATGTTCCTCTGTTTGTCCCTCCTGTACCAGTCTGTGTGTTTCCATCTTCTCAACAGCTGTTCGCTCCTACTTGCCCTTCAGAGAGACTCATCAGCCTTCATCCTTCCAATGCTGCCATGACAAATAAATAAAATGGAAACGAATGAGAAATATCGCAGCAGCCATAAATATTCAGTGCCGATAGTCGCCATTGATCTGAGCTCCAGGGCGAGCCTCCCCCTTTGTGCTTTTACGAGCCAGTCCCCCCACCTCTGAGCGCAGGTCCATAAAACGCCTGCTCCTTTTGACTAAAAAGGTGGGACACCTCCTTGCCGGGTGTCAGCCACTTCCCCTCACCTCGCACCCCTGCCTTCCCTCATCTACACCCCCCCTCTACCCCCCCCCCCCCTTCCCCTCGGAGCCCCTCATTAATGCTGGTCCTCCTAAAACTTGAAACACCTCTGACGCTTTGAGCTCCCAACCACCTCTCTGACACTCGGTGAACACGATCCTGTTTGATCTTCATCTGTCAGTGCACCCCTTAACGCTGCACCAAAATAAAAAAGGGCTCCCCTGTACACCCACAACCCCCCCGTGGTCAACTATTTACAGCTCGCTCAGTTCAACACAGCGGAGCACAAGATTCTGCTGGGATATGCCATCAGTGTAGAGGACTAAATATAAGACATGGTTCTACTTCAGATTGTGTTACTAATGAGAGTTGGTTTGAAAACAAAAAAATATATATATACAGACAGTCTCTTTCAAAGCAGGCTTGGTCGCAACTTCATCTGACAAAAAGCACAGCAAGCTTCAGCTGGAGCAAAATATAAGTAATCGCTTGATTTGATTATAAAAAAGTGCCTCATGAATCTTTGGCATTAAAATTCAGCAGCTAAAGTGTGCAGCATAAATAAAAGCGAGTACATTAGGCCTGTCAGAGAGAGAGAGTGAAAAATGCCTGTGATTCATTTCGGCACTTTATGGCACAGGGATTCAATTTAATCACAAATATGAAAGGATGAATCACTGTTAATGTGCTGTCCACACCACACACCAAAATGGTGAACTTCATACTTAAAAAAAAAAGCAACTGTCTACGAACATACTGCGTTACGTTACAGAAATGCCAAAAGAAAGAAAGAATTCAAAAGCACCAATGTTTCAGACAACAGGGAGTCCTGTTAGATACTGAGCCCCCATACTAGTGACAATAACTGCCCAGAGGAGAGGACACAGACATTCACCGGAAAAATACTGCTGAGTTGGCCGCTCGGTTTGCTGGGGCCGACTCCATCTCATCTCCATTCATTTTAAAAAGCAGCCGAATGGCATTTCATCGGCGTATAAAAAAAAAATGATGTCTTAATGTGTGGTTCCAGGTAACTGTAAGGCCCACACGCCTCACCTCTCTCCTCAACGTTTTCTCATTAGCGAATGGAGTCACTTCTCACTTGCCGAGAGGGGGGATTTTTTTTTCACCCTATCATTTTAGCCAGATTCATTTTACGCCTCAGATGTCCTGAGAATGCCCTCTCGAGTCAGCTGAGAGCAAGGTCATCTGACCTATTGACTCCCCCCTTCCTCCTCCCCACAAGATCCTCCTAATTCATTCAGTCTCCCAAGAGCATGTGATAGCAGGCTTTCCATGCAAAACATGAAGCGGAACAGGATGCCTAATTTACGGCAGGCTTGGTAGAATCATGCGGCTGCATTCGAAGAAATAAAAACATTTCTCCAGGCCAGAGATGATCTGCCTTCATTATATGCTTTCTGCACAAGCCTCACAAATTGAAAGTGTATTGGCTTTTTGTCCTTCCTTCTGCTTGAGTAGAACTCGTGCACGCTTCCTCAGCCAAGGTCAGTCAGGTCAAGTCTATGTTTTGGAGGCCAAAGCATAAAGTTTGATCAGATCGGATAGCAGAGTATGTGCACTCAGTGTGTGGATAGCATAAGGTGCATAAAATAACACAATGAATATCAGAATATCACATAAGCATCTTTATGTATTTGGGGGAAAGGAACGATCCCTGACTGTGTCAGTGATACTATGTCCAACTAACTATGTCCGATTCATCAGATGCTAACTCAGAATGTTACAAGAAAAGGCTCTAGTCAGTCAAATAATAACCAGAGGAAGAGCCATGAAAATACATTATTTGTGCTGAGGAGAGTAACTGGAAAGGGGTGTTGTTATGCTTGCTGTGTCCAAGCAGGTCATGGGTCATTGGTGCTTCTCGGAGAGAGCAGCACTTCCCCACTTCCCCACTGGAGTACTGACCTCACTGATTGGGCTCAGCATAAATTATGTAACAGACTAGCATATGAATGCAACCAGCCTGGAAAGCAGCCATCATCCAGGCCGAGACTCTGTGTTAATGTGACTGCTTACCAGACTTCAACAGTGTCAAATGTGTCCCTCTCCTCTGGGAATGTTGCTTAATTTCCACATCAGGCTGCATGGATGGAGACCAACACAAGCAGATAAACGATTTGAGCATCTTCAAAGGGGGCCAGCTCGCATAAGCGAAAACATTATGTAAACCCATGCAGTGTTTTCACTGCAGCAAATGACCAGAGTTGTGTTGCTCAGCAAAGATGTCAGTACGCCAGAAAAGCTAGCCTCTTCTGCAAACCGGGCTTTGAAAATACTCCCTTGTAAACTTGCCCTGCTGAAGAGCAGGTTGCTCGGACAAGGCCTAAAGCTCATTTAAAGGTCTCCCTGGGTCAGTCAGCCAACCAGCTAAGGTATAAACACTTAGTAAGTGTATCAGTGGTGATGATCTTATGGGCAACTGGTCCCACACGTATACATTATTTGTTTCATATGGCTGTCATCAAGACAAGTGTATTGTTCACAATTGTTCACAGAATATATGAGTGGGTTTACATGTAATTGGCCAAGTATGGTGGCTCAAGGACTAGAGGAATTTGTCTTAAATTATTGGTGGCCCTAAAGGCATACTACTGTATACAGAAATAGAGCATAGAATACAATTCACATTGATTTGCTATAGTAATGCAGAAGTAAAGGTTGTGTGTGTAAATTTGCATTGGAAAAATAAACAAAACCACCAAGCAGAGCTTTCGGGCATTCATTGCCTCATTTTAGATCACTGTCTCCCTATCTACATCCTCATCCTCCTCCACACCTCCGCTCCACCCTCCCCGCCCCAGTTCAGCTCTCATCCCCTTCACACGTCCCTCTCTGCAGTACATCAAAGGCACAGTGCATCTGTTTATTGTGCAAACTCCACTCCAGTCTCCATGTTAAGTAATAACAATCAGTGACGCCAAAAGCCTCCGGTCTGACCTCGTTGAGAGGAAGGGAGCCAAAGGGAGGGAGAGAGAGAGAGAGAGAGAGAGAGAGAGAGAGAGAGAGAGAGAGAGAATGAGAAAGAGAGAAAGCTTGGCAGCAGAGCAGGTGGGGGTGGTAGGTGGTTAAGCTAAGGCTAAAGCTCCTGCCCTGTAAGGTTTGTGTGTTGGAGTGGCACTATAAGGAGACTTCAGTCAGACAAGTTAGTGTGGTGCTTGGTGCTAATGCCTTCCGATAAATTAGCTCTGCTGCTGGCAGAAACAGAAATATCACAGATCATTAGGCAAGGACATGCATAAGCATATTCATCCTTGTGCCATCAAGAGCGCTGCAGTAAGCAGACAGAAACCCTTTATCAGTCAGTGAGAATGCAGGGGCACAGCTAGGCAATAAAAAAAAAACCCTACACTCTCATTGTGCACCATACCAGGGAAGCACTACGGTTATTATACAGTACGTGTTAAAGCCAGAGTAAGGTGCTAAGGGACAGGCTATATAGATACAGGAGTCTTGCATACAGACTTACATACATGGCCATAATTTACATTAAGATGAAAGCACAATTGCCTTGAGAATTAATAAGTAGGATTTGGCCTCTGAAAGGATACGTTCCGTTTTCACAATTTGAAACTTATTTCAGGGACAAAAAATACCATCATTATCACTCAGCCATTTCACTTCCGTGTCATTTGGAGTATTTCTGGTGTTGAACATACTTATTGGCTGCATTCCGGTGCCCTGACCACTCTGTCACATGGATATCGGCGAATCCAATTTGACATCTAAATGAAATGGCTGAGTAAATGACGATATTTAGTCTCAGAAATAAGCTCCAAATTGTGAAGACGGAACTTATCCTTTAAATTGCAGCCCATCAGGAGAAGAGTCCATAGCAGAGGGTTTCAATATTTTGAGATTAAAGGTAAGACAATATACCTCTTTTAATGTCATTATGGTCACTGAAAACTTCAAACGGTGATGAAAAAGTCACGAGTGCTATACTCTATGCTATATACTGTATTCTCTACAGCCAACTAAGTGCAGACTTTTGCCCTTCTCTGATCATCACCACTGGCAGCTAATTTCTAGAGTTTACAAACTACTAATGCTTTCAAAATAATAGGCTATATATTTTGGTTTGGGCTGTTTTTGCCCCTTTTTCACTTTTATCCACCTGAAAGAGCAGACACCATAAATTAATGTGCCGCCATTCCATAGACTAAACATTGTCCAGGAATGTGCATGGACAGATTCTTTTGAGCTGTTTTCTGTCTAAATAGCTCAGAGTGCCTTGCCAGCACTGTTTAGATCAGTGCTATTGTGAGTCATGCTTGAACTCCATGCAAGTCCAATTGTGTCCTCCACACTGTTTTAGGCCCTGACTAAAAACATCCCACTCAGTGGATTCCTTTGTGCGTTTACAATTCACTGTAACATGTGATTCAAATGGCTTGTGAATGATGTTTAACTCAACTCTGTTCCTAAAGTATAGTTTACACCATGGCTTTCCCTTGTTAAGTTGACAAACTTTCTGCTCCCCCCTCTCAAAAAAAAGAAAAATTAGACAAATACATGGACCTTCTTTCCTGACACGAGGGTATGTGCCATGATGTGTTTCTTTAAAATCTATTCAACTGAAAAATTTTACATACAGTACGACATCAGTACCCTGGATACGGACAAACCATTCAGGGGAAGCTCCTGCCCTGTTTTAAGCCAATCAGCATTCGTGCTTTTTCCTCACACAACCACCGACAAGATGTAACTCCACCCTAGATTCCCTTTGCTCTTCCTTTGCTTCTCGAGGAAACGAATCCTGAGTTCCCGTTGGTTGCTCAGACACACCTACCAAACTGTTTCGTTTAGCACCGAAATTGTCTACCTTTCAGGCTGTTATAAGCGTTCTGGTCTTTTCTGAATGCAAGCATGCATGGTTGCTGTGAATAGCAATGTGGATTGTGGATTCAGAGATCGACGCTTGATTAGAAATGTTACAAACGGACATGTTCAAAGTAGGGTTCCCAAGGCTTCGAACGAGTAGAACTAACTGGAATGTTTCTGTCCTTTTCTGTCCTGTAGGTACACCCAAGACTGAATGCAAAGTCTTACTTGCCTGATCTATGAATAGATCACTTAGTGTATGGGAAGAGTTGAAGGGTTTAAATGCCTTAAATGGCAACTATTGTACTAATTCAGACTGTTTGGAAAAGAAAGTGAATGATTTACCCAGTAAGACATGGCTGAAATAATTACATTAGAAGGTAGGGCTTCAGTGGTGATTCTGTTTTGGGAGATATGGTGATGGAACTAGGTAATGTGTGACGCAAATGTTCTGTACATAGGCGTGACTTCGTCTCATAAAATCGTATGCCAGTGACAGATAGTGCCAAGAGACCAATGGAGATGGACGTCTTTGGCACATGGGCGGGTGTATTTCATTTAAACCACCAATAGCTGACTCAGAAGCTGTCTTCGTATTGTTTTGACCTCTGAAACCGCATCACCGCCTACCTCGTGTCCGTGGCGGAGGAAACCTATAAATACAGGGTGAAACCCTTGGTACAGACTGAAGTTGTAAAAACAGCCAGGTGTAGAGAAGTGAGACCTTGCCTGTCGAAAGGTGATAACGCAAAATTGCCTGAAAAAAAAGAACCTTCTGCAAGATAATCTAGTCTACAGACAGCTACACTAACTGGAACATTTTTTATGATATATGTGAAGAAAATATTTATATCCACTCTTCTATTTGCACTAACGGTACTTTAGAACTACTGAGAATCTTTTTTATCGTGAAAGTAAGTATCTTCTTCTATTTCTGTGGCTTTATTATCTTCTTACTTAAACGCTGAGTTCTGGTATTTGATAATTGCATTCAGTATTTGTCACCATTTTGGTAAGAAACTCAATAGTTCCAGTCGTTAATCGTCTTGCCGTATTAAATCCCAGCCAAGTTGCTGCGTCAGTCATTGTTGGGGTATAATATAATAGGGAGGGGGTAGCATTACAGAATGTTTCTATACCTGTGTTGTAGCCTGATATCTCTGTGATTTAGCCACATAACCTTTTAGTGTTGACATTTTCGTTTGGCGTTATAACAGCATGTCATAGGCGTAGGCTATATTGCAATAGGACAGCCCATCAAAAATTGCAGAGATATTATTCAGGAATTCGTGAAATAATGCGTTCAAATAAGCTGTCGAAGGACGGCTGTTTTATTCTGTACGTTTGCCTCTTTCAGTTTTTTTCCTTACGTGAATAAACTGGATTGGTGTTCGGGTCTCTGTTGGAATAGAACCTGTCTTGTCTTGTAGTTACACCCAAGTCGTTGCAGGAATACAAACAATTTGCTTCTTGGCCAGAAAAGATCCTGAGGTTAATTTGGCATTATATTCGTTTATTACAGCGTGCTCATTAAATCTCCATGTAATATTAGGCAGTTCCTACTTTGTTAACCGATAACGTATCTCGATCGGAAAAGCCATGTCCGTGTGGTGCCACCACTTTGAATAGGTGATACATTGTAAGGGTTTAGAGCGAGGAAAGCTAGTTATTATGTAACACAAGATCAGCTCTGCGAGTCCCTCTGCTGCCTGCAGCTGACGTTGGACGCACTCGGGACTGTGTGCATATTGAATATCTTTAAAAACTAAATAATGGTGTTGTGTCTATATACTTTGTAAAAATACTCCTTAACGACTTCGATATCTAGGTTGCGCCCATTGTTATTAGTAGCCTTTTTTCAGACGAGGAGGTTACGACGTTAACCGTTTTAGAGCAAGCGGTGTCAGCAGGTGAATATCTTAATTTAGGCTATCCGTCGATTGGCAAGATGCAGTTAGATTTTTGTACTTTTCTTGTGTTTTTCAATCACTTACCATAAAATGTCAGTTCACTCGAACTCCTCACCCATTTTTAGAGTCAGAAAAAAACTGGTGCGTGACCAAATGGTGACGTTGTGAAGCAAGAGTAGATTTACTCAGTTGTTGATGCACAGCTGCAGAAAACCATATTTGTTCATGTTGCCAGCTTTAAGACCCATTACTTGGACTTTATGGCTCTTCAAACGTCACTAATTTACTTTTCTCCTCTCTTTCTCTTAAAGGGCCAGAATCACTCATCTGTGAACGAAGACATTTCCTCTGCAATCAGCACTTTGTTTTTGAAATTTAGCAAAGTTTTTTGTTTCCCTTTTTGTTGCGCTGCCAGGTTTCAGGAGACCGTGCAGCCTTGGGAGGCTTTGACAATACTGCTGACGTGCCAACCTCAAAATCAACGGAAGTACTTTTTTTTTCCAAGGAAAAGAATTATTTGCACTTGGGCAATTCAGCAGCTATGCAGCTTGAAATCCAAGTAGCACTCAACTTTATAATTTCGTATCTGTACAACAAGCTGCCACGACGACGCGTGAACATCTTTGGCGAGGAGCTTGAGCGTCAGTTGAAACAAAAGTACGAGGGACACTGGTATCCAGACAAGCCATACAAAGGGTCCGGCTTCCGATGCATACATGTCGGCGAGAAGGTGGACCCAGTGGTAGAGCAAGCTGCCAAAGAGAGTGGGTTGGACATCGAGGACGTCCGCAACAACCTCCCTCAGGACCTCAGTGTGTGGATCGACCCCTTTGAGGTGTCCTATCAGATTGGGGAGAAGGGGCCTGTCAAGGTGCTCTACGTGGACGATAGCAATGACAACGGGCTCGAGTTGGACAAAGAGATCAAGAACAGCTTCAACCCCGAGGCCCAGGTGTTCATGCCCATCAGCGAGCCTCCATCTGGGGCCTCACCCACTTCCAGCTCCCCCTCTCCTCCCTTCGGCCAGTCGGCCTCGGTCAGCCCCACCTTCATGCCACGCTCCACACAGCCTTTAACCTTCACCACTGCCACCTTCGCCGCCACCAAGTTCGGCTCCACCAAAATGAAGAGCAGCGGCCGCAACAATGGCGGCGGCAGTGGAGTCGGCGGCAGCGGCAAGGTGGCCCGCACCTCCCCCACCAACCTGGGCCTGAATGTGAATAGCCTGCTGAAGCAAAAAGCCATCTCCACGTCCATGCACTCCCTCTACGGCCTTGGGCTGGGCACGCCGCAGCCACCACAGCAGCAGCCCAAGCCCTCTGCCCTCTCCCCCAACGCTAAGGAGTTTGTGTTCCCTAGCCTGCAGGGCCAGGGCAGCCCGGGCGCAGTGTTCCCCGGGGACGGCTCCCTCGGCCTGGGCCACCTCCCCTACAGCAATGCCTTTGACGTTTTCGCGGCCTACGGGGGCCTCAACGAGAAGTCTCTCATGGATGGCTTGAATTTCAGCTTGAACAACATGCAGTATTCTAACCAGCAATTCCAGCCAGTCATGGCCAACTAGGAAAATAAAAATGGGAAAAAACGGTGAACGACCAGACGTGTGAGGGGGGGAAAACGCACATTGGGGAAGAAAAATAAAAAGAGAAACAAAAATGAGGAAAAAATGGATAAAGCTACATGTCAACTGTAAAGTCCCAGTGTACCAGTCCAAGCGCATGAGCCCAAGGGTGATTTTTCTATTTGCCCCCTTGAGTTGATTTTCTCTGTTTTTGTTATTTTTTTTTTAACGATGAAAAGCTTGTAGTACACCACGTTCAAGCTTGGTTACCTAAACTCAAACTCAATGCATTTTTATTTCTTTCATTTGCCAACCAAGCACAAAATTATTTTTATGGACTGTTTTACGGTATCTCTATCAAGAAGAAAAAAAAAAAAAACTCGTCATGGCCTCTTACAGTATTTAAGACATAGCTGGACAGCCAATTTTTTTGTCAAAGGATTGGCATCAATAAGTGGGATTTCCTGGTCTTTTTTCTAATTGTATAATTTAATTTAGTACAGAGTTTGTAAAATATCAGAGTATATATATTGTTTCTACGACATGGTATTGCATTTCTATCTTTTTACTACTCCAGTGATCTGTGACGGCTGCCTCAGCTTTATGTTCTCTTTTTTTATTGAAATTGTAAAATGAATCCATCTTTAAAAACATCGAAGATTGTGTACAGAATATTCCGTAGTGGTGAAAAATTTAAGAATATTTGCTTTTTTTGAAAAAAAGAAGAAAACATAAGAGTTGTATTTTCTGTTTAAGAGTTTAAAGATTTTTGCTATATTATGGACAAAATGTAATCGTATATTAATTTTGTACCTACATTGTGCAATACTTGATAAAACAAACAGTAAAACAAAGTATTTGGAGTCAGTGTCTTACATGTTGAGAGGGACTGATAGTTTATTAAGTTTGTATTAAAATGCTTGAAAATATGTTCTTGTCTTAATCTTTTCATTTGTTTTTTATATTACCACTTATTTTTCTTCAGAATTTCCTTTTTAACCCAGACGTTTAAGATAAATCATCCAAAATGCAAGTATGGGGAAGAACCAAAGCCCAGTCACTGTAACGTGTTCATGAGACTCCCTTTAGTGTTTTTACATGATCACAGCTGAACCTGTTCTGGACAGCTGATGTGTAATGGCCTCTCATTTATTATTTTGTTTTTCAAGGAACTTTGCCTTTAGGAACACTTGAATACGAACTCGGATGTGTACTGCTTCATTAGATGGCGTTTTCCCCTAACTATAGCAAGGCACTCATGCAATCATCTTAATGCAGTGGGTGAGGGGGAAAAAAAGATCTGCTGCTACAAGCGAGTGCCTGGTCTGGACTGGTCCACTGTTTGCTGGGGTCCATTTGTCTCGGGCTAATGGCGGAGGTGTCCTTGTGCAGGGTTCAGCTGTGCGGATACAGGAGCAAATGGTCATGGGGATGTCTTTCAGGGATTAGCGGCGTTCTCTGCTGCCTAATCTGTTTTGGATTCACTCGAGCGGTTCTGGTTTCACTTGGGATGTCACGACGAGGCCTGGGATTTGATGAGTGAGTGTGTTGGGGGAGGGGGGAGCGGTGTTAGGTTAGTGAGTGTCACAGAGCACTGGTCACGGCCTCAGTTAAGTGATGCAGCTTCTGGGTCCCTTCGCTTCTCTCTTAGTCACGAAAAAACAGGTGGAGCTGACTGTCTATACGAGCAGACAAGGTGTTAGGCAAATGTCAAGCATCTTGGGGAAAAGCGTTTATTGGCCTTCCAAGCAGGCTATTTTTAGTTTCTGATTAAGTTGATTGAGAAATGACAACCGAGGGTGAAATGACTTCACAGATGAGTTAACATGCCAACACACTTTTGCCTCCACATTTGTGCCAAGTAAAGCGCCCTCCACCCACCCGCCCATTAGGTTCTCTTCTCTAGATTACGGCTAAAATCCTCTGTCCTCCTCAGAAGGGAAAAATGTCTGTTTTAGCACTAAACGAGTAAAGCTCAGACAGGGCTAGGTAATCATATTCAATTTAATATATTATATATCTTGAAATGTTGACGTCAGCAGTGTCCTTGGCTGTGCAATGTCAGTTCTGTGCGATGGACTCTATTTTTAAGCGGCTAATTTCTGTGCCTGGAATATGTCTTTATTTCATCAGTCTTCATCATCGTCAACATCACTTGGGCCTGTGCATGTTTTATTAACTAGCCGGAGCCGCTGCTGGAGCCTTGTCTCCATTTGCCAAAGGAAATGAGAGATCCGATCCAGTGAGATGTCCTTAAAAGGGTACTTAACTAAAATCCAATATCTCATGCAAAGACAAGATTTAAGCCCTGTATGTCCATAATGAGCCATGGCCGAGGACAGTGTGATATGGGGCTGTGCAATGCACATAGAGAGGCCCTTGTTTTGCCCATAAGCTGCTGACAATTGAAAGCTTTGCTTTTAACATCGGAATATATGTGCATCTAAAGAATTTTTATTTTTTAAATTCTATTCAAGTGAGAATGGCTTAGTGGTGAAGGTGTCACACAGCGGTCACCTGAGCTTCAGCCTCACCTCCTCGTTTTCAAGGGCAAAAGCTGTGCAGGTAGAATGCACTGTGCTGTGCTGTGCTGTGCTGTAATTCAACGCTTGAGCGGAGGTGTTCCACACTGGGAGGTCAGACCAGCAGACACCAGAAACAGAATGTTTTAGGAAGGACTCTCTCTCTCTCTCTGTGCTATAGTCAGGAGGATAGGCTGTGTTTTGGAAACAGCAGGGAGACGTACTGTTCAAACGACTACCATCATTCATGGTTGCTTTGTATTTTTGTTCCTCTTCTTATCGCAGTGACAGTATAGTGAGAAGCTGCAGTGTTCTTACGGCAAGCTCTCACCACCTCCTCCACACGTACCAGTGGGATAAACCCAAGCGCACACTCTCTCTCACTCTCTCTCTCTCTCTCTCTCTCTCTCTCTCTCTCTCTCTCTCTCTCTCTCTCTCTCTCTGGCCCTAATCCAGAATTTGGACTAAATGGCAGTACCCAAGGTGGTAAAGTCTCTTTCTCTGGCTATAATTTGAATTAATGGCCCCATGGAGCTTACTAATGTTTGAGGTGGTTTAATGGTTGTTGGAGGTGCTATGGCGAGTGGCCTTCCATATCAGAGGCACCCAAATCTCCTAAAATCCCCATCTCCCTCTCCCCCTCACCCAACTGTAGGTGCTCCAGTCTGAGAACAGAAGCATACAGTACTCCGGGGGCACTACCCTACAGCGCTGTCCCAAACCCCCCATCCCACCCCATCCCATCCCATCCCATCCCATTCCACCTTCCCAACTCCATCCCGTCTTTGGAATTCTTACGACCCTGCGAGTGGGCAGAGGGCCAAAGCACGGCCAGCTCCCTGATGAGACTAAGCCCCATCCATCATCAGTACCATCATCATCATCAGCATCACCATCACCGCTGCTCCTGCATCCCACTGGAGTGAATCAGCGAACGTCACCTCACGCCATGCCACACTACGACATGTGCCACGCTCACTTGTCTGTCAGCCACCCTCACAATGAATGGCCAATCTTCCCCGGCACGAGAGAGACAAGGGGGGACGCTTGCTTCTTTCTCACGCTGGAGAGTGCTCTGCACCAGTAGCATAGCAACCGCTTCTTTGTGACTCGGAGGAACAAGGAAGTGTCCTTGGAGATGAAAAAGTGTTGATGGTTTTCAGCCGACAGACTGGGTTTGGATAGAGAAATGTTTGAATTGGCCTGTGTGGGTTTTTCCACCTGAAAGAAAATGCCTTCAAAGGACGACAATGACATTTTAGGCTCTGTTATGATGTTGCTCAAGGAAATCACCGCATGAGATTAAATACTTTGTCACTTGTGAGCGTTTGTTGTCCTTATACCAGGAAACAGCCCTCAGCTGTGTAAACTATTTGGGTCTGATGATCACTGTGCACCTGATCCCAGATCATTATGACCAGCCTGATGCTCGATGATCATAGGCCTTGATCTCTTTCAAACAGTCCTATTCTGCTTATAACCTTCTAATGCTTCATAAGCCAGAGCAGAAAATAGCGATGGCTGGGCCTTGGGAGATTCCTTTGATCAAGCGTTAACACTTGGGTTGGCTTCATGCTTATGATGATTGAAACAGCCTGATGCTTGTGTTTTATGCAGCCAACTCTGCGAGATCATTTTTAGATTTAGAGGTCCTTGTCAAGATGAAAGGGGTTTTCATGTACAAGCTGCTCTGCTTGGAACATGGTGAGATAAGGCTGTGGCAAATGCTCTCAGTTCAGAAGAGAGACACTGTCCAACGAACTTCGGTCAGAACTTTCAGGGAGTGGGAGGGCAATCAAGCTTCTTCTCAGCTTCATAACGGCAGCCAGACCAGCCACTGTGGAATTTCAGTCGCACTGGTTAAAAAACTGCCTCCACTGCCACCTCATTCCTGGAAGACTCTCAACCCTGCCCCCACCAACACCCCCACCCCCACCCCCACTCATCTCACCCTCACCCTCACCCTCACCTCCACACCCCTGACCCATTCCATTATAAACCAGAGAAGATTCATAATGCGGGTCGCGCTTCTGTGCGACGATATATTACATCAAAAACCTGAGGTAAGCAGAAAAAAAGAAATTACTGTGAATCCCATAAGAAGCCTCGCAATTTCAATAATTTAAAAGAAAGAGAGAAAGAGTGTATGTATGTGTGTGTGTGTGTGTGTATGTGCGCCTGTGTGTGTGTGTGTGTGTGTGTGTGCGTGTGTGTGTCTGTTGGACAGAAGTGTCAGCTCACTCTCCCCCAGGGCCTACACTGTAATAAGGCAGCGAGTGAGCGAAGGTGGCTCGAGTACCCAGAATCCCACGCAAGTCAGGCTTGGTTCCAGATTGCCGGATGACTCACTGTTGAGCATTTGCATAAAGTACAAAACAGCGTTTCAAGCCTCCTCTTTATCCCGCCCAGCTCTGCTGTTTACTGTGGTGATGATGTGGGAAAACAAAAACATGTTTTAGTCCAGGCAGCACAAAGCAATATACTCTAATTGTTACATGCGTGTGGAGATGCTTCTCTTTCACTGTCCAGCATGTCAGATGTGAGGTTCTCTAATGTCAGTCTAAATCCCTGCATATTCTGTACGTTCCCGGTTCTGTATAGAACAACCCTGAAGAAGAATCTCACCCATATACATACTTAGAGTTACTTACTCTGATTCAGATGATCAACAAACAACTTTGGTGAAGAGAAGGGGGTCAAACACTTTGAAATATTAGGCCATTTTCTCAGTTTGACCTGGATTGAGAGCCCAACCCACCACCACATGGCTCTGCAGAATTTCAAGTTTGCCTGTGAAAGAGGCATGCTTGGCGATGATAGTCCACTTGTTGACTTGCAACCAAGGGCTGGCAAGAATTTTAATGAAGATCTTGTTACCGTGGCCCCTAATTACCAAATGTTATAAAACAATGTGCTAGGTAATGACATAAACAGCTCCTCTGAGTTGAGTGTCTCTAAAATGTTTGTTAGGAAATGGGGAAAAAATAGATATTCTGCATATATCAGAGGCCCAGGAACTCAAAATGTCACTTTGCTGAATATAAAAGTTGTATCATAAATTATTTATTCAGACAATTATTCAAGTATTTGGAAGTTTAAAAAATAAAAAATAAATAAAAAAATAAAACAAATCACCAACCTTAGTTAGTGAATAAGTTTATTCTGCTGTTCTGTTTATTTCTGCTTCAATCTCAGCTCAAATGCAGAGTGGCTGATATCAATATTGGATTGACATCTAGTTGTCTATAAATACAAATACAGTGGCACCGGTGGGGACATTGGTTGAACTGTTGTTGGCAGAGGTGGCAACACATGCAGTAAAGGCAAGACTAGCAATAATGGTGATAATAACGATTTTTTGTGTAGATTTGGTTCCTGCCTCTGGTCATACTGCGACCAGTCAGCCAGAACTGTTGACACCTCTCTTAAATCACTCAGGAGCTTGAACTAGATTGATTACAGAAATATACCCTCACTATTTGAACAATCCAGTGCTTCTATTTATGCTAATGGTTGCTTATGAGTGGTTTTGACTTAGCATATACTGTAGCTTGCGGTAATAACAAACCCCAGCTTCCTGTGTGGTCTCAGGTGTGGTTTCACCACCCCAGTGGCTCTCCATGTCTGGAGGAGTTCCATGTGCTTGGGTCCCAGTTTGGCTGGAGTATTGCTGGGCTGTGTCAAGTGTGTGTGTGTGTGTGTGTGTGTGAGAGAGAGAGAGAGAGAGAGAGAGAGAGAGAGAGAGAGGGAAGAAGGGAGCCTCTGGCTTCTCCCAAAGCTGATTCAAGTAGGAGTGGAAGGCCAGGGAAGTAGCAGTGCAAATGCGTGTGGGTGGTGTTGTGTTGCGTAACTCCATCGGAGGGGATTGCACTTGTGCCTCACTGCTGACTGTTAAGGGTTTGAGAAGAATTAAAAGATGGCTTTCTCTCCCCCACAGAAGGGTAGAGGGGCTGTTTTGTACTGAGAAACTATTCCCAAAATGCTCAGAGAAAGAGAGAGAGAGAGAGAATGTGTGAGAAGAATGAAGACAAAGCCATTCAAAAACAATTAGCGGGACTGAAACCGATAAAAGACCTGTGCAGTTTAATTTGAACAGCTCTTGCAGAAAGCTCATTAAAACATGCTCCTGAAGTCTGTGCCTTCATGTCGTGCCTCAGGTCTGCCTTTGGCTCCACATACAAGCACAATGTCTGCCACAGCATACATTCAATGTCAGGGCAACTTAGAGCTGCGAAATGTCAAACTTCAAAAACACTATTCTGACTGTAAGTCGGGCTTAACAATGTGGGTGAAAATTATTTTTCATTATTCAGTTCATATCGTACCAAATGTTCTTGCTCTTTTTCCTACCGTACCAACAGCTAGCCTGACACAACTGATTTCTAGGCTAATGGACAGCACTTCAAACCTCAAACAACAGGGCTATGGTTTCGTTTTCATATGACCTAATCAATTGACTGTAGCGGCCAGTTTGCAAATTCGGTCCACGTTGTACCTCCTGCTGTCGTTCTGACACCTATCAACAGCACTCGGGTAGCCTCAGACAACAGGGCTTCGGTTTGATTCAGTCCGGAGAACTCCTTTAAAGCCATGCTAAACTCATAAAAGTGGCTGAGCTAAAGACAGATACTGTTGCAATTTGCCCAATAGCTATGTGTCTGTTTGTCATGTTCTATTTACAACTTCACAAAGTTGTATGTTTGATGCTCTAGATACAAGTTATACTGCCTAGAAAATGAGCCCACAAAATTATAATAGTACCCAGCACAGTAATTTGGTAGAGTGGATCTAAAAGTTCACCAGCGTTTATTCTTCCTTAACAATATACTCTTAATATACAGTGGATAATAATACTGTATGCCCTTTGTGTGGTACAGCAGGCAGTACAACCTCATCTGAATACCCACCATATCACCTGTTCTCCAGTGGGACTCTCATCATGGCTGACCTCTTTTGGGACAACGCGCAGGGTTACATCTCCAAGGACTTTCAGTGAGTCTCAGGCAGACAAGCCAATGTAAACTGCCTCACACACACATACACACACACACACACACACGCACACACACACACACACACACACGCACACACACACGCACACACACACACACACACACACACACACACACACACACAC